>JAJHZJ010000284.1:1500000-1925000 GCA_023548195.1 Bettongia penicillata ogilbyi
TCAAACCTAGCATGATTTCTCACTGTTATCACCCTGCCTCTCTTGAAAGATAAGAGTTTATGAAATTATTGCTCAGTCTTTCTCCATTTCTGTCTTCCAGATTACTCACAAGAGGACTTACTTTCTACAGCAGTATATCATTATATGATCTTAGACGTGGAGGGGACCATAGAGGCCATTTAGTCTCACTCCACCCCCGATTCATGAATCCTATGAACAGCATTACCAATCAGCGGTCATACATTCAATGCACTCTTAGATTCTGTCAATGACAGAGAAGTGACCACCTAAGGGCGATTCATTCCATTTTCAGACTCCAGTTTTTCCAAGATACTTCCTTCTACTGAACTAAAGTCTACCTCCTAAATGACCACTTACTTGTCATGATGGTGCCCTAGGTAGTAAAATCTGATCTCTTTATCATGACAGACTTTCAGCTGTTTAAGGGTGACAATAATGCAACCTGCCTCTATTACCTGGGTAAATCTTTTCTATCCCAAGCTTCTCTAATGGATCGTCCCTTGAGCATCACGGTCACCTTCTACTGTTCATATTCTAATTTATGTCACTCTAAAAATGTGATGTCCAGTTATCTTCATATTTTCATCTCTTTTTAAAAACTTTTATATTTAATTTATAGAATAAAACTATAATAAAAAGATGATTGCACATGAAAATTCAAATATGTTATGTATAACTTGCAATTCTTTTAAATATATAATAGTTATCATGTAAATTTTTTTCTCTTTTTTCTCCCCTCCCCCATGCAGATATCTCCACTTACATCCCAAAGACATCAAAAACTCCAAAAATTCTACAACAGAATTTTCCTAAAAACTCACCCATCTTCTGAACTTTTCTGTCTGTCAAAAGTAACATCATCCTCCCAGTCACTTAGATTCATGAATTCAGTTATCTTTCCCTTTCGATATACTTTGCCACCCCCATGTCCAATCAGCTACCATACCAGATCAATTTTATCTCCAGAAAATCTCCTGCATCTTACTCCTTTATGTATTCTCAAAGAGCAACCAACCTAGTTTAGAACATGGTCATCTTTTCCTCAGATTATACTTTAATAGCCTACAATTTGTTATCCCTGCCTCTAAGATCTCATTATCAAATATTTACCACACACCTATTAAGTTCTTACTATAAGAAAGCTACTGAATGAAACCCTGGGGATACAAGGTCAAGGCATGCCCAGAGTTGCCTGAACACCTTTTCTAAAGAACAGGAAATGATAGCACTCCCTGGATGAGGAGGCATCACTGGTGATCTATGTCTTTGGCAGTTTCTCTATGATAAAAACTCTCCTCTATTTGGCATTCAAATTCTTTTTTTTTTTTTTTTGGTAACCTGTGACTGCCTCTCAAACACTCTACAATTTAGCTACACTAGCTAATAGAAATTCTGTCTCTAACCATTTTGCCTGGGCAAAGGCTCTCCCCTTCCACCTTTCCTGTACTTGGTAAGCTCACCTCCAAGACCTGTAGGAATTCCCTAGCATTGTACACGGCTTGGAACAAAGTATTACCTCTTGTTAGAAGCCTTTTCTGATCATCACCCCCTTTACTATTCTCTCTGACTTCCTGGAATTACTCTATGTTGAATCAGAATTCATTTTATTTTTGAATAACTCTATATAAATTGTTTCTTTTTCATGGTAGAATGTAAGATCTTTGAGGGCAAGGGCAGTTTCTTTTCTGTCTTTGTGTTAGCAGGGCCTAGTGCAGTACCTTGTCCATAGCCATCTTCTCGTCTCCAGTTCCAACCTAGACTTCTGGGTCGTGAGAGTTCTTGATAAACAGACTAATCCAGACACACTTACTGCTAAGCTCTGGACGCCTTCAGGCCATTACTCCATCCTGCCCTGCCTTCCACTATCTCTGAAAAGAGTGAATAAATAACTATACTCTTTCTTGCCTTCCCAGTGAGTGGAAGAGTGGAGGGAGAGAAAGAATTTGGAATTGAAAATTGAAAATTTTATTTTTACTTCAATGGAAATCATTCCTCAAAAGGATCTATCAGTCAGCTGACCTCTGGCTTCATTCATCAATTCTGTAACTTCCTAAGCCAAACACTGTGCCCAGCACACCTTTCCCATATCTATGCTATCTTCCTTTGTTAGAATACAAACACCCTGAGGGGCAGCTTGGTGGTGCAGTGCATAGAGCACCAGCGCAGGAGTCAGGAGGACCTGAGTTCAAATCTCATCTCGGACCCTTGACACTCACTAGCTGTGTGACCTTGGGGAAGTCACTTAACCCCAATTGCCTCATCCTGGGTCATCTCCAGTCATCCTGATGAATATCTGGTCAGCAGATCCAGATGGCTCTGGAGGAGAAGTGAGGCTGGTGATATGCACAGCCCTCCCTCACTCAAAACAAAGTCAAGTGCAAGTCATGTCATCATTTTTCTGATGGCATGGTTTTTCTCGGCAACGAAGGATGAACACATACAAACTCCCAGAGGATAGGAACTGTCTTTCTTTTGTATTTACATCACCAGAATTTTAGGCTACATGATTTAATAACTCAATTTCTAATAAAACTTTGAAAAAGTCACACAACTAAGCCCCTTCTGGCTCCAGGTTATTCATCTGTAAAATGTGGGAGTTGTACTTAATGGTCTCCAAGGTCTCTATAGAATCCAATCCCAGCTCTCACCTACCTCTAAGTTCTGAGTCATTTACAGTTCAGCATCAAAAAAGCACATCTCTACAAAAGCATGTGGACCTTTGGCATTGTGTAGTATATACATTTTGTTTGTCCTTTTTCCATAATTCTCTAACTTCCTAACAAAAGGGCAACTATAAGACTCCTAATTTTAAGAGCCATGGGGCCACAAAGATAATTTATCTGCATAATTACTGCTCTGGAGGAGCTTATAATCTTGAAGTACAAACAGGAATTCACCTGTAAGTTTACAGACACAAAGTTCATTTTCCTTTGGATTAAATTCTCCTAGCTTACGCTCACCTAGCCACCAGGATCAACATTCCCAAGGGTACTCACACTCTGGAAGCCAGAAAAGATGAAACACATTTTCCCATCATACTTGCATTGGTTTAGGAGGTCTCTTATCCCACTTATTTCATGCCTGATTTGTTACTTCAAGCCAGGGTTGGGAGCCCTGCTTCCACAGTGATATGAAATGCAACCCTGGACGCTTCTGTGCTACCATCTCTAATTATCATCTCAGAAGAATTTTGTGAAGGACAAACAGACAGACAGAAATGGGAGAGGAGAGGGAGAGAAAAGGGACAGACACAAAGAGAAAAAAACCTGTCCCCTCTGTTGAAACTCAGAGATGAAAGGTGTCCTACTGTTAATGGAAAATTGAACATCAGATAAAAGCCTGGGGATTAGATCAAACTCCGAAAACTGATCACCCTGTGATTCTCCATCACCAAACTCAGTTTATTTGGAGTCCTCAGGGCAATTACACTGGGTCCATTAAGCAACTCCTTCCCTTTCCTACTCTCCTGGTGTTCCCTCTGATTCTTTCTCTGTGTCCTTTGCAGCTCATGTTACCCATCAGAAGTCTAAATAATGTCCCCTCCCTGCCCCCTCACTGAAAGGGAAGCTACCACCCAGGTATACAAGTTTAAGCTCCCCTTCCTCAGGGACCAAAAGACTGTGATGAAGAGTAGATACCAGCCAAAAGAATCGAGACCATCTGGTGAAGGATGGGAAGGCAAGATGGTAGAGTCATCAAGTTGGATCAAGTCAAGTCAATAAGCATTTATTAAGTATCTACTTTGTGTCAAGCACTTTAGGGATAGAAAGAAAGGAGAAAAGAGACCACCTTAAACTGTGACTTGGGGTAGAGGAAAGAAGAGGAAGGAGAAAAATTTACTCCCTGTCAGGGATGTTACACAAGGATGTGTTGGGGTCAGCTCAAACAAACTTTCTGGAGCTGACTGTTAAATGATCACCATGAGCATTTACAACTCAAAAAATCAGGCTTGATTTATTGTTTTGGTGCCTGTCTAGATTTGAGAAGTAATGGTGAAAATCTGAATGCTGTGGATTAAAATTAAAGAGCGCAGCAGTTTAGCTGATGGCTACGTATTTTCTTTATTGTCATTTCCACTGATAAAACATTTATCTATTTCTGATGCCAAACTATTTGAGAATGCCAAGGTTTTGGTGTAAGAAACCTCTTTTCTGTGCTTTTAGCAGTAGGGGCTACTGAGGAAGAAAGGGCTACAAGCACCTGCAGGGGTAGTAGCCGGATCACATCTCCACAAAAGTTGCTCCCCTCTGTGATTGGTTGTGGGGATTGGGCTGATGGTTTAAGGATCTTCTCTATCTTCGACTACCCCTGACATGGTCTGAGGGAAGGTATCTACTGGTGTTGAGCTGACTCATCTGGCCCAAGCAGCCTCCCATTTCTCCTGTAGGACAGTGCTATAAAGTTTACAAAGGACTTTAAGTCTATTGTTTCAGCTGAATATGAACCCCTGCCTCTCTAGATCAAAGTAATGTTCTACTGGTGTTATCTCCATTTTACAAAAGGAAATTGAGTCTATGAGATGAAATGATTTGTCCCAAGAATTCTGATTTTTGCACTACATCCTATTATATATAAGGGAGCAGATGATTTCTGAGGTCTCATATGGGCAAAACAAAGTGAAATAATGAAAGAACAATGACTTCTAGAGTCAACACACCTAAGTTTCTTTTTCTATCCAAGATCCTTCTTACCTTGTATGGCTTTGGGCAAGATTTTTCACTTCTCTGGACATGTTTCTTCACTTAAAAAAATGAAAGGATTGGACCATACATGAAGCACCTCTAAGGTCTCTTCTACCTTTAGTCTTCTACTCCATGACATCTCTCTGATCTTTCCAGGTGTGAAATTCTCTAGTTGAGTGAGGTCTGTGATTCATCTCAAGTCTAATCAACATCAGCTCCTATGTGCTCAAGAAGGTATAAATATAAAGAGGTGATAACATCTACAGGGTTATGAAACATTTGTCAGACATATACAAAACAAACCAAGAAAAATAAACTGAATAAATGATCAATAAAATGATACGAAAAGACTGGAATGGACTTCAAAGGGGCCTCCTATCAGGAATCCTGCTTCAAGACAAGCTCTTAGATAAAACATGATTGAGAATTACATGGATCTTTTTGTTGGTGTTTAGTTATTTCAGTCATGTCCAACTCTTCTTGACCCCATTTAGAGTTTTCTTGGCAGAGATACTGGAATGTTTTGCCATTTTCTTCTCCAGCTCATTGCATAGATGAGGAAACTGAGACCGATCTCCATGTCACAAAGGTAATAAATGTCTGAGGCTAGATTTGAACTCAGGAAGCCATCTTCCTGACTCCAGGCACAGCACTCTATCTACTACCCCCAAGTGGATTTGCCATCCCTTTAGGTTCGTGTCTTCCCTCTATATTATCTCTGATTTATTGTTTTCATGGTCTCTCCCTTGTTAGGCTATAAGCTTCTTGAGGGAAGGGAATGTTTGTTTGCTTTTGTCTTTTTTGGTATCCCCAGTGCTTATCGCTGTCTGGTATGTAGAAGGGACTGAATAAATGCTTGCTGACTTGACTTCCCCTGGTTTCCATGACTCTTGTATCAGGTCTCTTTCTCTTTTACTTCTTTGCTTTTTCTCCCCCTTGTCATCATAGATTTCCCTCAAGATTCTATTCCCAGCCATTTTTATGTTCATCCTTCATGATCTCTGCCCTCTAAATAGATGACAACCAATATCCACTTTTGACCAAGATGTTCCTCCTCACTTTTATTATAAACCTGCCTGCCTACTTTCCTAATGGAAAGCCCCAACTATTCAATGTTCATAATGTCAGTACTTCAAGTTCAACATATCCCAAACAAGACTCAGAATGTTTCCTCCCAAATGCGCCAATCTTCCTGAGTTACTTATTGGTGGTTGTGATGAAACCACCCTCCTAATAACTGGAGCTTAAAGCTTTTCCATTCACACCTCCCATATTCATTTGCCAAGGTCTACACAATCTACTGCAGCTACATGGCGCCATAGTACACAGAGTGCCAGGGCCTGAAGTCAGAAACACTCATCTTCCTGAGTTCAAATCCAAACTGAGATACCTGGTAGTTCTGTGACCCTGGGCAAGTTACTCAAATCTGTTTGCCTCACTTTCTTCATGTGGAAAGTAAGCAGGAAAAGGAAATGCCAAATCACTCCAATATCTTTGCTAAGAAACCCTAAATGGGATTATGAAGAGTCAGCCATGACTGAAAATTACTGAAGAAAAATAAACATACTCTTATTATCCACCCAAAATGGTCTTCTTGCTATACTTATACACAATATTTCATCTCTCATCTCACTGCTTCAGACTAGCCGTTCTCTAAGCCTGAAATGCTCTCCTTCCCAATCTCTAACTCTTTGAACGCTTTTAAATAATATCTTAAATACCACTCCTCTCAGGCTCTGCCTTTGCTCAGTCTTCCAGAGGCTATTCCTAACTTCACACATGTCAGGGCCAATTGTGAGAGTCTAGCTTCCATATACTCTGAGCTTACTCTAGATTCTGATCTACATATCTCATCACTCCCTTTAGAATAAGAGCTCCTAGAAGGCAGGCACGATCTTCCTTGTGTCTCTGGATCCTCAGCACTTGGCACTGAACTTGGAACATAATAAGTGTTTAATAAATGCTTGATGATCTATTGAAAAATAACCTTCTCGTCTTGAGATTCTTGGATTACATTTGAACTTGGTAGTAATACCCCAATCCCAACCCTTCTTTGCCACAACCACTATTCCTCTATTTCTACAAGCACTCAAAATCTCTCTCAGGAAACAAAGTCGTAGGTTTTACTTTCTGACCTTCCCTTCTTCTAATCTCTCATTTTTAATATTTCTGTACTCTAGTGAAGAGAGGTCTTCCTAATGTACAATTCTGACATTACTCTCCTCTTCAATAATAGCCTTCAGGAGTTCCCCAGTGCCTACTAAGCAGGTTCTCCTTAATTTGGTTCCAATCTACCTTTTTAGTCTTATCTCTAATTACTCTGCTTTGTGTACTCTAAATGCCTGCCAAGTGGGAATGTTCAGGATTCCTTTCTATCTGCATATCTTTCTCCTGATCATTCCCATGCCACAAATATGCTTGGACATGACTAAGTATAACACTATTACTCACCCAAAGTGGTTTTCTTGCTATACTTAGATAACACTGCTCTTAAAGCCAGAATCTTCTCTGCCTCCTCTAGTTCATTATGCCTCTCACATTCAAATATTTACCAAAGTCTAAGCAATCTACTGCAGTTACATGACGCCATATGCGTAAGCGTCAAGGTCTTAAATCAGGAAAACTTGTCTATCTCCCATCTCACTACTTTTGACTGGAAATTTCCCATGGACCCTCTTGTAAAATCATGCCCATCCTTCTGGGCCATCTCCAATGCCTTTTCAGCCATTACGCTTTTCCGTTTAACCTCTTCTTTCCTCTTTTCAATGTTTCTTCCCTTTGCAAATTACACAGTCTTTAAAAAAAGCCTTACCTATACACTTATCTCATCTTAATCTGTGTTCAAGTTACTTATGAAGTAAGACAGAATTATATATTGCCTTCTTGCAGGACATGGAGTCATACCTGAGCTCAAATTCCAATCTTTGACACTGAGAAGTTGTATATTTGTAAAATGTGTAAAATCAAGGTGAACAGGACCTAAAAATATTTATTTCAAAGAACTGTACTCTAAATATAGTCCAGAAGGAGGAACCTTGAATTTGGAGGCAAAATATCCTGATGTGAGATCAATACTACCTCTGGGAGCCCAGGAAATATACTCTATCTGCCTGGGCCTCAGTTTCTTCATCCATAAAATGAGGATGATGACAGTGTCACCCTGGATGGCCTCTCAGATCAGCCCCAACTCCGAATCCATCATTTCATGATCCAAACTTTAAAGTTCTCTACATTCTATTAGGTTAAGTTGTATTGTAATAATTATATTATTGCCATCATTATCTTTTGTGTACTTACCCATTCTCCCCAGATGAATGAGAAATTATTTGAATAATCTGAAGAAAGGAGTTGATAGAAATAATATATGATATGCAAATGTGTCAAAGTCTCTACAGATTTCCATTTGGTGCTGAGCAATCGTTAAACATGAAAGGGACAGAGCAGCTTTTAATAAAGGACACCAATGTCCCGTCATGCCATGGATGAATAAAGAATTACAAGTTGAAATAAAGACATTGCCTGTTTTGACTTGATTAGCACTAGTTGAGTTAATTGAAAGACTCTGTTTTCCTCTAATATTTATAGCTCAGTGCAAAGCTTGCTAAAAGGAGGAGAGTGATTTTATATTTGATTCCTGTTTTCTTCACCAACTGTAATGTTTTGATAGACATTTTAATCATGAGACAGAAACAGAAAAATCCACAACAGGGATTTGTGAAGTTCCCAAGTTAATCTGATGAAAGAAAGCTCATGAAGGCTGCCATTTTACCCAAGGCTTTACAGGGTAAAAAGGAGGAAAATAAAAAAGGAGATATGCCTAAGACATAATAATTCTTGCTGCTTTTTGAGTGTCTTTTCCTAGAATCATTGCTCCTTTAGCAGGAGACATTGTAGTGAGCGGGGGAGGAAAAAATGAACTAGTAGGTTGGGGTTAGAATTCAGTTTGACATTAACTGGGTGACTTGGATAAGGTCCCTCACTCCTCTGGGGAGGCCTAGTTTTTATCTTTGAAATGAGGAAGTTGGATTTGATTTCAATGGTGTTTTCTATCTCTAAGTGGATGATTCCATCTTCTATATACCATTAATTTCCTCATCTATAAAATGACAAAAATATGACCCACCAAGCACTTTGCAAACTGAAAATTCACAGAACAGAAAATTCTTGTTGCTGATTTCTAACTATATAGTACTCACTAAGATTAGCTATTAGGGTCACTGTTGCTTGTATGTCCAGAAATCTGATCACTCCAAGTATTAAATCAAAACAGTGAATGCCCTCCACTTCCAGATGTCCTGGAATATCTTTCCCAGCCCTTGGGATGTTCTGTGTTCAAGTGGCAGCTGCTGCAAGCATTTCCTTGGGACTCAGCAACACTGACTTTTCAACCTCCAAATTACCCTTGAGATTCTCAGGGTTTATTTCTCTGGGGAATGCTATATGGCTATACAAAGGGCTCCAACTCTCCTTTAGACCCAGTATTAAATAAGCAAAGATGATAACATCAGAGGAAAGTGAGATTGGGGAGAAAAATAAATCAATTAAAAATAATGAAGCTGCAAAAGCTTTTGGATGACAAAGGGAGAATCAACTCTACTGGAAATCTGGACAAGCAGCCCAATGGAGTGGCCAGACATTGGATTTGAATATCACCTTTTGCATTTACTAGCTGAGGAACTCAGGTTAAATCTTTGAATATCAGTTCCCTCACTCGTGAAACCAACTGATTAACTGACTATCTCATAGGATTTATTTTGAAGCCCAAATGAGATAAATAATGTCTGTAAAGCAATTTGCTTGTGTCATTCCATTTCTTGGTTGTTGTCTCTGGTTTGTTTGTTTTTATGGAGGGGAAGGTACATGATTTTGTTGGTATAGAAAATTCTTAGTAAGGAAATCCCCTCTATCAATGCAGCTGAAAAGCTGTTCTGACACCTATGGCCATGGGGCACTGGAGTCAACGAATTTCCAAACTCTAGCATGCGTAATCTGACTTTGAAAGGAAGTGCTCATCACAAAGTTACCTAGGAATTCTCAGGGCAGTCACACCTTTCAATAAACAAAATGGTGCCTACTAAAGGGACAAACAGAATTGTCACTTTTGGATTTTTCCTCTTTTTGTTAATATAAGATTTAGAGGTGAAAAGCATAAAAGATGTCATCAAATGATGAGGAAAAATGAGGGCCAGAGAAGTGAAAGGACAAGATCAGGATTTGAACCCATTTCAAATCCAGTACTCTTTCCATTGTACCACAAGCCAGACCTAAATTACATTATCTGAGTACATGTTGCTTCCTCCCAGCAGGCTGCTTTCATTTTTGTCTTTGTGACCCCCATGTGCAGTAGTGCCTAACACATAGTGGGCACTAAAGCTATGTTTGCTGACTAGTTGATGGATTGGTTTAATTATTGGAGATTTTTTGCCTCTAATTCACTTCAATTTCTCAAGCTATTAGTTGAAGGAAAAAGTTGCTCCATTGAAATGGCATTATTATACTTTTTCCATCATTTTCTAACATTGTCCCACATTTTTATACTGAATTTCTGTTAGGACCCCATAAGAGTACTAGGAAATTCAGTTTTCTATGTATCTTATTTGCTTCAGTTGAACCTGAGACAGAAGACATCAAAAGGGAATTTGTGTGTGTGTGTGTGTGTGTGTGTGTGTTTTAATGATGGCCCATCTGTAATGTTTCATTTTTAATCCTTTCTTTCCCAGGGATATCATGACCAGATGAGCCCATAAGTGCTTTCCGATGATGAAAGGTCCCCAAAGGATGATGCAAGCATTGCCTCAGAGCTTACAGTCATACCCCTTAATCAAGGAAAGTACCCTTGCACAAAGGTACTTTCCTAGAAAGGCATGCAATCCTGTCCTCAGAGCCTCTACTTACTCATAATCCTACCTCCTCTGGGATGCCTCAGCACACCCCAAGGGGGTGCAGTTCCTCCCTTGCTGGAACTCCTCCTAAGCTACTCAATCCAGAAAGCTAGATGTTGCCTATCAATCATCAAGCATTAATTACTAGATGCCCTTCAATAAACATTGTTTTTTCCTTTCTTTTTGGTAAAGCCTTTGATACCATAGCTACTGACAAGAAAACTGTCTTTAGCAAAGAAGATTAAAACTACTTTGCATCTTACAACCTTAGAGGACAAACTGAGGAACAAAGCAGGTAAGCAACTTCCCTAGATATGTATAAGATGGGAACTGAATGAGGGTCTTTCCATTGAGTTTGATCACTGTAATGGAGATTATCTGGGTTTCAAAGGAGTAAGAAGCCAAATGAAAATTCCACTTATCAATCTCTGCTCGAACTTGGAATCTCAGATATCAGATCTCTGGAAGACATTTTGACTACGGAGATGCCTGGATTATTTTTTTTAAATACAGACTGCAATTTTAGCTCTCCATTTCAAAGCGGACTTTTCCACATCACGTATTTTACTTTTATTGGAAAACGTACGAGCGACACTTTTCTGAATCATACAACATGTTGTTCTGGCTAATTAGTTTACCAGCAATTAAATATAAAACTGTGGCAGAGGGCCACTTGTCAATTTCACCTTGTCACAAATGTGCTTGATGTTCATTGTGTCTTAAATAAAAATGTATCACTAGCAAGGAGAGAGATGTTTCCCATCAAATTTTATTCCACCATTTGGCATAATTATTCCTGACAATTTGCCCATCATACTGTATGCATCTCTCCAGAAGGAGAAAAATACTACTTTGTGTTCTCGTGATCACAAGTCTAATTGAGCGGAAAACAAATCTGTTTAAAAAGAGAGAGAGAGAAAGAGACAAGCCACTGTTTCACTCTGTTAAAAATAATACAAGATGATGAATAAAATGACAAGACAATATAGCTGAGAATGGTACTGTAAATCTTAATGGTGTTTTCCCTAAATTTAAAGACTTTCCCCACAGGAAATATCCAAGATCATATTCCTGTATGTTGGTGATGATATGTGCGCAGGTGCATTTCAACATGACTGAAAACATTATCTTCCTCCTTCCACTACTACCTTTGAAAGGGGGCAGGGGACCTTTGAGGGCAGAAATGGGGGGAGAAAATGGTAGCAAAAGTGGTCAATCGACCAGGAGTGGGTAACCAAAGCTCCCCACAGACCGAGAAAGAAGAAAATAGGTACCACATTATAATTTAAACTGACAAGAAGCATTAGCATTATTGCACACTTTCTGAATTAAGTGATGATTTAATTAGTACCAGTCTGAATGGTCAAATAATGTTATAATTAGGAGGTTGAGACAAAATAATGGAGAGGGGCTTTGTGATGAATTAACACAACGGCAAATGGTACATCTGGCAGTTGAAGAGAGATGTTCGCCTCTGAGGCTGAGAAATGGTAAGGGAAGTGAGTGTGGAGCCCAACTGTATCTCTAAAGCCAGAGATGGGACAAATCAGCCTACTTCCTTCTACCTCATTGTCTTTGGAGTTGTGCAGTGGAAAGAGTCCTGGCTCAGAAGCCAGAAGACCTTGCCCAACTCTGATTTTAAATGCCTGTATGATTCTGCAAATATACGCAACACACACCACCAACCTGGCCTTCACTCAGTAAAATGTAGGGTTGGAGATGACATATGAGGTTCCTTCCAGACACAAATCTAGGAACCTAGGAGTCTGTTTCCTCCTTTATAAAAGAGTAGATTGGCTTAAATGCCATCTAAAGTCTCTTAGAGCTCTACCTCTATGATCCTCTAAGCTCTCCTTTTTTTGTAAAATGATGATTTAATCTAGATGTTCCATTTCAACCCTAGCTCTATGATACTATGATCCAAAAACTAGACTATTGTCACATCACACCCATTGTTCTGATACCTTCTGGAGCTAAATCTGCAGAGGAATGACCAGTAGAGAAGATATAGGAAGTAGCTGAGTTTTTGCCTTTGAAGAAACTACACAGGGTTTATTTGAACAAGAGAAGACTAAGGGGGTCACTACGGTAGATGCCTTCAAGTAACTGAAGAGCTACTGATTGAAAAAGAACAGATGTGAACTCAGAGGACAAAACTTAGGAATAACAAATAGAAGTGGCAAAAAGGTTCATGTAGGCTTGATGTTCAGGAAAAATGCAGAAAGATTCCTACCAATGAGAGCCTTTGGGACTTCAATGGAAGTCCTTCAGGAAAGCCTGTATAACTGCTAGTCATGTAGGTAGTAGATGGGATCCCTGCTCAGGTATAGGCTGGATTAACGTAAAACTTGGACTCAGTCAAAAGGCCACACCCAAGGACCTAGAACACCACATGTGGCCTTCAAGCTGCAGGTTCCCCACCCTTGCATTAGATGGCATAGTCAGCTAGGTGGTACAGTGGATAAAGCACCCGTGCAGGAGCCAGAAGGACCTGAGTTCAAATCTCACCTCAGACACTTGACACTCATTAACTGTGTGACCTTGGACAAGTCACTTAACTCCAATTGCCTCAACCTGGGTCATCTCCAGTCATCCTAATGAATATCTGTTCACTGGATTCAGATGGCTCTGGAGGAGAAGTGAGGCTGGTGATCTGCACAGCCCTCCCTCACTCAAAACAAAGTCAAATGCAAGTCATGTCATCATTTCTCTGACGGCATGGTCTTCTTCAGCAACGAAGGATGAACATATACACACATAGAGTGATATTCTGTGATCCTAAATGACATTGCTTTGGGCCTTCTTCATACTTTTAGAGGCAGGTAGGTGGCACCATATGCATAGAGTGCCAGGCCTGGAGTCAGAAAGATCTGAGCTCAAATGTAACCTCAGACACTTAATAGCTGTGTGACCCTAGGCAAGTCACTTAACCCTGTTTGCATCAGTTTCCTCATCTGTCAAATGAGCTGAAGAAAGAAATGGCAAACCATTCCAGTATCTCTAACTAGAAAACCCCAAATGGGGTGACAAAGGGTCAGATACAACTAAAACAACTGGGCAACTTACTTTTCCTTCATTCCTTTAAACTTTGCAAGATGAGGGTCTTAGTGCAACAAAAATTACACTTTTTCTTTTTTTCAAAGTTTACTGAAATTTTTCTAACTCTTGCTTTTCATGGATAAAGCTCGCTATTTTCTGTTCTAAGTTTATTCAGCTAAGAGGATTTCTCCTAAAATGAAGAGGCAACTCTGTCGTGCTACCTAAAACAGGACCCACGGTAAGTGAAACATCAGAAATAATTAATACGAACAGTAGCGATTGTTAAAAGAAAGAAAAATAGCAAAAGAAGGGGGCAAAATAGGCTATTTATCATAACAAAGACTTCCAGCAGAAAGTTGATAGAAGATGCAGGGTAAGCCAGTACTACCTAGACAGAGTACAATAGGCTTTGGAAGCCACAGACTGCATCTTCAATTAAATAGCAGCTAGGACACAGAAAAAGGAGAGAGATGAAAAGTTGTTTAACAATTTTTATGTATTGGAGACATTTCAAAATGTTCTTTTTTATGGCAATTTTCTACAGCCTCCTTATCAAGTTGTCGAGGAACACAATTAAGCGATAAACTCCACCAGGGCATGAACACAGAGGGGGCTGGAGCTGACGGACCTTCTACCACCCAATGAGTCCATCAGTTTTCTGGCAACAGGCACTGGAAAACACACTGGAAAACTACATCTATAGATATAGATATAGACATAGATACAGATATATAGATATAAATTAAGTAAGACAGGGAAGGGTTTGGCCAGAAAGAGGGGGGAAAAGCATTTCTGTTGTCACAATAATGGGTATGCAAATTGCTGCAGGGGGAAAAAATAGATGAGCATTGGGTTCTTCTTTGAGATAACATACTTTGGGGCCCTGCAATCATGCCAGTGTAGAAAGGAAAGGAGAGAAAGAGGGATTTCTCATTCACTTATCCATTTTCAAGTTGAGGAAATTGCTCTTTAGTTGAGGGTATTTTGTGAGAGCAGCAAAAATATCACAGAAAACAGAACAATCAAGGTTATCAAAGTCTATGTTTAAATAATTCACTATTAGACTCCAACAACAAAATGGTAGCCTGGTATAAGGAAAATAGAATAAGCTCTGGAGCCAGAGGTCCTGGGTTGAAATGCCATCTCTGGTGATATCAGGGGGGCCCTGCACAAGTTGTGGTGGCTTTCTTAGACTCACTTTCTGGTCTTTAAAAGAGGAATTTGTAGCAGATGGCCAAGGTCATCCCTTTTGCCTGCAGCTGACTGTTTCAATAGGAAGCATCATACAACAGGTCTTTGTATCTCTTTGCACTGTGACCATGATGACAAAATCTCAACATAATCATTATTTTATTATATTGTGTTATGTCACATTATGTTATGTCATATTATCATATCCTATTGTCATATTATATTATATCACCAATAATAATAACAAGAGCAAGCTTTTATAAAGCAGCTTAAGGTTTGCAAAGCACTCTATAGATATTGTTTCACTTTATCCTCAGGTAGGGGCTGTTATTCTGCTCATTTCACAGGTGAGGAAATGGAGACAGAGAAGTGACTTGCTCAGGGTCACACAGTCAGTGAGTGTTTGGGGCAGGGTTTGAACTCGAGTCTTCTTCACTCCAGGCCCAGCATTACATCCACTGTTGATACCTCACTGCCTCTGGACCATCCAGTCCAACCTTTGCACAGATGAGAAAGCAGAAACCTCGGAAAGTTAAATGACTTGACCAGACAGAATTAATCGGAGTTAGGACCTGATCCTAGTTCCTCTGAGTCTGAAAACATGCCCATTCCATAGTATCACATCTCATCCCTGAAGCTTGCCACCAATCTCCATGCCCCATCCTAAGTGATGTGGGTTTGGAGGGTCCATCATATGTGCACCCTGCACAATCATCTCTGGTTTAAATTTTCCTGGGCATAGCATCCTGGAGAAATTGCTGGCTCCTCTATGTGTGTGTGACTGACTGTTTTGAGGAACATGTGTTGTATGCAGCACTGTTTATTATCAGCAAATGAAGCCAAAAGCAAAGTTGCAAATGAATGCTAAATTAAAAATTATATAAAAATGGAGTGAAATGATTTAATTAACAGATTATAAGTGAAACGCTGCTGTAGAAGAATGAGCTTGGGGGGAGCAAAGAAAACAGACCAAAGAAACAGAAGGGGCTGGAAATATGCCTCTTCCCTATGTTTGCTCTGCGTTCCTAATTCACTGGCCATGTTGGGTGGCAGTTTGTAACTGGAGCCTCTGTATAGTCCCTGCTCTTGCTTAATAAAGAAGCCAATTAGGAGTAATCAGAACTGGAAACAAACTGCCTTCTGTTTCAAAATGGGATGAAAGAAAGGGAAGGCTGGGTACTGGGGGAGGGTTCCTATCTCCTATTCCAAAGTTCCAGAGCACAGAGGGCTTCGGGACTCAGGGATGCAAATGGAAAGGTAGGCAGCCCAGTGATGGAGAAAGGACTGGACATACCTACTCATAGACCACATCACCACCTCAGTACACCTCAGGAAAGGTAGCTCGGTGCACAGGACTTAAGTTCAAATCCTTATTTTGACCTTTTCCACATGTGTGAACTCTGGAAAAGTCATTTGACCCCTGGGTCTCAGTTATATTCTTGTTTATGAGATGAGGGAGTTGAATTCTGTAGCTTCTGAGATCCTTTGAGTTCTAATTCTATGATCTTATGATCTATAAGGGGCAGCTAGGTGGTGCAGTAAATAGAGCACTAACCCTCTAGGCAGAAGGACTTGAGTTCAAATTAGGCGTCAGACACTAGCTCTGTGATCCTGTTTGCTCCAGTCTCCTCATCTGTAAAATAAGCTGGAAAAAGAAATGGCAAAGCACTCCAATATCTTTGCCAAGGAAGCCCTAAATGGGGTCACAAAGAGTCAGGCATGACTAAGAATGATTGAACAAGGACAAATGAGCTATATAATTAGAGGACTAGCCTATCCCCAAGGTCCCTTTCAGTTCGAAATCTGCAAATCTAAGATCTTAGGATACAATCCAAGAAAAACAAAACAAAATACCTCCAAAGGGGGAAGACTCATTTACATGGCGCCTACTAGGAGCCAGGCTAAGTGATTTCTCCCTTTTAAACATTATCACGTTTGATCCTCAACAATCTTGCAAGGGAGGTACTATTATCATCTGCATTTTATAGTTGAAGAAATAGAGGCAAATAGAAATAAAATGATTTACCCAGGGTCAACACAGCTAGCGAGTGTCTAAGGCCAGATTTGAACTCAGGTCTTTATGACTCTGGGACGAGAGTTCTCTCCACTGTGTCACCAGCTGCCTCATGATAAAATGTTCATTTCATCCATCCTCCTACCATACCCAAGGAGTTCAGTGAAGGTTTTATAAAGAAGGTTGCCGTTTAAGAATTCACACTCCATAAAATGAGTTACCTAGACTCACTGAGGAGAATAAGTGCATTTTTTTCTCAGTCCTGTGCTCTATTCTGGTTTTGGCTTAAGATGCAGTGCACTTATTGAATCCATGAAACTGGTTTGTAATCATTCACATTAAGTCATTTCATTGATTTACTTGTTAAATAGAGAAAAATGCCTTCCCTCTAAAGAGACTCTAATTTTCCCCCCTCTTTTATTAATGGCGCCCCCTTTCTTTCCAGTCATTCAGATGTCATGACATGATTTACTTTTCCTTCATTCACAATATACAATTACCCAACCTCCTCCTTATACCTATAAGTTCTCTCTTGTACCCTACTCCACACCATGAAAACCCTACAGTGTCACATCTCTTCTTGCCAAGACTAGTCTCTCCGATGGCACCCTTGCTCCCAAGCTTTCCCACATTCTCCAGGAACTTTTCTCATCAAACATCCTCCCTCTGTCATTGTATAGCTATCCTGATCAATTGGCTCTTTCACCCTTGCCTACAAAAGTGGAGAAGTCAACCTCCTCTTTGTAAAACCTTCATTTGACCCTATGATTTCCATCAAGAAATCATCTTGAGTCTCTCTTTCCTTCCATTTTCAAGTTTCCAGATGGAAATGTCAATACTTACTATCTCCATCCTCACTGTGTCCATGTCACATTCTTACTACATGTGCCTCCTGGTAATATGGCCTCCAACCCTATCACTCAACGGAAACTGAGCTGGTCAAGGTTCTTTAACCACCACTAGGATACATACATGATTCTCAGCCTGGTGCTAAACCCTGGATAGTATGACGTAAGTTCACCTTCCAGTCTAAATGAACATAATTCCGTTCCCATGTTCTTTATTTCAGTCACACTAATCAAATAAACATTCTACAAACCTAGTGTTTCATCTATTTCCTCTCTCTTTACTGTGTCTTCACAAATCTACTCTTATCCCAATTTTGCTAATAGACTAGAACGAGGGTAGGTCTGGTGGTCTTCTAAATCCTTAAGTGCGGCCTTTTGACTGGACCCAAATTTTACAGAACAAATTTGTAAAATCTAGACTCAGTCAAAAGGCTGCACTTAAGGATTAATAGGCCAAGTGTGGCCTTAAGGCAGCAGGTTTCCCACCCCTGGACTAGAAGTTTCATGAGGAAAGTGTCTGGGTCTTGTTCACTTTTGAAATTTCTACTCAGTCTGAGGAGTTCCTCTGCATATATGAGGTACTGATGGAATGTGTGATAAATGGAAAAATGCATCCAAATCCATGTAGTGAAGGGCTATTTATAGTGATAGAATTTAAGTGACACTGGAAAGCATTTGGAAGTCTTTTATTCATCTAGATTTTTATTTCGCCTAGGAAAAACTCACTTTAAGATTTTGTTTGAGAAGGAAAAAGGAAGGAAAGGAAAGGAAAGGAAAGGAAAGGAAAGGAAAGGAAAGGAAAGGAAAGGAAAGGAAAGGAAAGGAAAGGAAAGGAAAGGAAAGGAAAGGAAAGGAAAGGAAAGGAGGAAAGGAAAGGAAAGGAAAAGGAAAGGAAAGGAAAGGAAAGGAAAGGAAAGGAAAAGGAAAGGAAAGGAAAGGAAAGGAAAGGAAGGAAAGGAAAGGAGAAAAAAAGAGAGAAAACCATTATCTACTTTTAGAAGCCATCAGTTAAACAACCACTTGGTTTTCTGTCAAATCTTAAGTGTTATTTTTCCCCCAAAAAGGAGCCTAGAAATAAGTTTTGTGTCCCAAAGAAATTCTAGATGGATTGGATATTTTCTTTTTTTCATGCTTTCTTTTTAAGGATTATTATTTCCCTAGGCCTTAGGAGAAAAATATCCCAAACATTTTATTTTGCTCTAAACTGAAACTATGAGAAAGCTAGGCAATGCCTTAAGGATGTTAAGCAGTTTCAAGGGATTGGTCTCAGCTTCTCAACTAATGGAGCAGAGGGAAAAGGAGCAGAAATCTGCCAGAGGGAGGAGTGCCCGCCTCGAGCTTCTCAGAGAGCTGAGCAGATGCCAGCATTGCAGACAGCCAGACGGCTGCTCTCTCTTCCCACTTCAACTGGAGGAAAAGTGCTGAGCGGCAACTGGAGAAAACACCAGAAGGAGTACACACAAGGGGGGTGGGGGACAGAGAGAGAGAAAGAGAGAGAGAGAGAGAGAGAGAGAGAGAGAGAGAAGAGAGAGAGAGAGAGAGAGAGAGAGAGAGAGAGAGAGAGAGAGAGAAGGAGAGAGAGAGAGAGAGAGAGAGGAGGAGAGAGAGAGAGAGAGAGAGAGAGAGAGAGAGAGAGAGAGAGAGAGAGAGAGAGAGAGCCCACGTTTTTCCATTCAGCATCCATCAGTCCCTTTTGTTAACACTGGCCCAATCCAGGGCCCATCAGGACAATCTTCGAATTCCAGGAACAAGGTCATTTTACTGAAATGTACAAGTCAGTAATGAACAAAGTTTGAAACCTACAGAAGAATGAACATCCTGTTCTATTTTGGTGCCCACCACTACCCCAAGAATCCACTGTTCCCAAAGAAACTGATCAATTTGCTCTCCACAATCAGATCTGCTAACATCAGTGTACTTTTTCACCCTTGCACGTTAAAAAAAAAAAGAGAGAGAGAAAGAAAATTAAATGAAATGAGAAAGGGAGAAGGAAGAGGAGGGTATGAGAAAGGGAAGGAAGTTCAGCAGTAAAATCCAAGTGTGTGAACGTATGAATGCATGAAGGTATTTCCCCCCACCAAATGCCCCTCGTAATCCTAAAATGGTTCGGCATGCCTGGGAGTAAATCGATACTAAGTCAAGGCCAGCGGAGACTGAAATCTTACATGAAGCCCTTGATTGTAAAAAAGACACCAAAGACACACGATCGTCTCCGAGGTCCCCAGCAGCTATAATATCCATCCTTGGCAGTTCACTTGACATTTACTCATCCTGCTTCCTCAGTTCTCTTTCTTTCTTAACTCCTCTCTCCCTCTCTCTCTCTCTCCCTCCTTCCCTCCCTCCCTCCCCTCACAGCTACACGCCAACTCTCTGGGGCTCACCAACAGGGTGAACAGATAACAAACCTGTCAAGAAAGGTTTAGCTAGGGAATAAATCCGGCATTCGCCAGGAAATGATGTGTACAATGGCCAAATACAAGAGAGGACATGAGCCCTGCTTTCTGAGAGCCCAGCCAAGAGCTGCTAAAAATGTGACAGTGTGAGCTAAATGGACACTAGGTTGCCTGATTAGATCTTATCTTAGACATTTCAAGTGGCTCCTTTCTTCTCCCTCTTGCCCCCCTTTCTCCCTGCCTGCTCAGGTAGACAAAGGAGGACGACAAAAGGCTCCCATCACCCTCTTCTGTGCCTCCCAAAGTACTCTTTGGAGCTCTGAACCCACAGAGGCTTTTGAATTTAGATAACTTTTATGGTCAAAGCTAAAAACCTTTCCTGGTAACAGGAAATGTCATGTGGAATCCACTGGGTAGTCATAATTTCCATTTATAAAAAGAATATATAAAGAGAGCCTTATCTGGGTGATTTAATACATGTCTCTGCTTATTACTGTTTTCAAAGTGCCTTTTGCACAAATCTGATTTCAACTGGTGCAATAAAGATTCATTATCCTTTTACAGAGCAGCCTCTGCATTTCTATGCAGGATCTAATTACGAAAATAGGAACTATTCTATAAACAGATGCTAATCGGGAAAAGAAAATGCTTTCATTTCAAAAACAAGGTACTGCTGAAACTTACTTAGAGATCCGCTGTCCTCAGCATATACAATGAGATGGGGGGAAGGGGGGTTCATGGAAAGGAGAAATAGAGAGGGGGGTAATTGCAGAATACTATTCTATTGAAAAATCAGCACAGGTAGATGAAAATCATCATCGGATCCCCAGTGAATCACTGCAAAGAATGGGGGGGGGGGCGGGGGAGAGAAGAGGTGGATTTTTCAAAGTTAAGAATTTTTTAGTTATCTGTCTTCCCACTCCCCCACACATATCATACTCTACATCCAATATATCACAGGTATGTGATATCTTGTGTGAACAAGTCATGTATGTTCTTATAACATCATAGATCAGCAGCAATACTAGATATCACTAGGAAGCCAATCAAATGAAGAAACTGAGGCATCAGGAGGCTGAATTACTTGCCAGTGGTTACTCTGGTAGTAGGCACTGGAATCAGGATTTGACCTAGGCTTTCTGACTTCAGAACTAGTGATAATTCCACCATTTCAGGTGCCAACTAGCCTTGGCAAAAGAAGTCCAAGTTCTGACACAGCCTGGGCAGGTCAACTTATCTTATAGCGCCCCCAGGGAAACCATCCAAGACTGTAAACTAAAGGGAAGGTGCCCATGTCATGGGAAGTACCTGATATTGATGAGACACAGGAATGTGAGGGGAAGGGGGGGTCAGAAGGAAGTTGGTAATTTATAAGGAATTTTAGAAAGGCAGCTATATATTGGTGGAAATAACAATATGAACTAGGTAGTCTTTGAGGTCTCTTTCAGCTCCTTATCTACAATGCTGTGAATTTCTAGAACTTGAACATCTTTACTCATCTTGATAGAAATGGCCCTTATATTCTGAAGGAAACCCAATGATGAAGAGACACCTGCAGATGATAGCAAAACATACGGGGGAGGGTCAGTAAAAGGGAGACACTGGATGAGCTGGACTGTAGGTATCAGATGCATTCAAGTTCATTTGTGACAGGGCAAAAGGAATTTTCAAAAATTTTGGAATTTCAGTCATTAAAGAGACAAGTGGCTACTGTGCTACTTACTGACTTTGAGAAAGCCAAATAATCTCTCTATTCCTGTATGGAATTGTTGATGGAATCCATTCATCCAGGAAACAATTATTAAGCATCCATTATACATCACATAATGATGGAGAAAATTTAATTCGACTGCTCTCATTACTAATATCAACCAAGAGATAAAATAGCATTATGTTACAAGGGTGTTTGCTCATGTAATAGAGAACGTTAAGACCAGAGTCCAAAATCAAAGACGAATTCCAAGTAGATGATGAGGTGATTGAGGTGGTATTCTTTTTTCCCCCTGGATGATACTATATTGAGTAAATCAAGTCTCAGAAAATTACAGAACTTCCTAAATCAGATCCATAATCACTCCAAAGAATTTGGCTTAAATATCCACACAGTAAAAACTAAGTGGATGAAGAATGATGAACTTTTTAGAATAGGAAGAGACAAATCATACTGTGGGTCTATCAATATAGAAATCCTGGATAAACTACTGATAGATAATGGATTGGACCCAGAATTTAGTGACGTGTCTCTAAAAAATAGAATGCTTGCACTGAAATAGAACTCCCCCAACCTCTGAATTAAAGGCTTATCTTGGGTTTTTTTGTTGATGTCTATATTAATTTTTAAGCTATATCTTTGAAGAAATGGAATTCCTTCTTCCTTCCCTTCCCTTCCCTTCTCTTCCCTTCCCTTCCCTTCCATTCCCTTTCCTCCAGAATCAGTTTAGGGGAGACCTTTTCTTTTCCTGATGCCCCTAACATTCTCTCCTTCCTCAAATTACCTTTATATTTACTTAGCAGTTTCCGTGTTTTATTCTCCTAGGCCAAGAGCTCCGAACCTTTCTGGTGAAATTCATGGACCTCTTCTTAGAATAATTTACATGCATAAAAATACATAGGATTTCAAAGAAAATCAATTACAATGAAATACAGTCACCAATAATAAAATAAAACAAACAAACCTGATGGCCACCAGGTTAAGAAGCCACACCATTTTAGAGAGTTTCCCTGGATATTAAAAGGAGAAGTGATTAGCCCAAGTCTTCATAGGGGGACCTGAATTCACCTCTTCTAGACTCCAAAGTTAGCCTGCCCTCCACTAAGACATGCTGTCACTCAGCACATGGTAATAATTTAATAAATGCTCGATTGACTGATTACCTGAATGACAAGCACTCAACTCTTTCTTGTGGCATCCAATAGAATGGGGTTGGACTTTCACACCACCGTCAAAATGAATCAAGGCTGTGGGCCAGATAAGCACTGACAGGAATCCATGTTCAGAACTGTTCTAGGGTCCAATAAACTCTCAGGCAGACAAAAGGCAAGCATGACCCTGCTGCTGCAGCCCTAGATCTAACATCTGGCTCCTGGTAAACCATTAATGATAGAATACAATGCAATAAACCCCTTTCCTCACATCTTGAAAGAACAAAGTCTTCACTAATGATATTTTAATGAGGAAATTCATACACTAATTACTATAATCGCCTGGCAGGTCTATTAAAAAAAAATGCTGCGCCCAAGCAATGTAAACATGTCATGATTCAGAGTTTATTGAAGAGGGATTGGTTTTGTTTTTCCCAAATAAAAAAATGATAAAAATGGAAGAGAGAAGGAAAAAAACCCTACATATGTAGCCCTCAAATACTGGAAAGAGAATGAAATCTTGACTAGACTGCCATCTAGGAAAAGATGAAGATACACAAAGAATCCTTCAAAGGGAGAAGAAGGGGAAATGTTTTCCCAAAGATTATTCACCAGTCACAAATGGACAGCTTCAAAAAAGAAAAGGTATGTCCAAATGAACAGTTACTAAGATAACAGAATATTCTAACAATACATGTCACTGGATGTATCGACCTTTCCTCCTTTTCCTCCATTGCTTCATCTCATATCTATTTTAGATATACTTAGGATCACATATTTAATTCTAGCAAGAACATCAGAAAGGAACTCGCCCAGCTGCTATTTTACAGATGAGGAAAATGAGGCCCAGAGATGTCCAGTGACTTTTCTGAGATCATAAATGCAGTAAATGAGAGAGCTGGGGTTAGACCTCACAATCTCTGACTCAGGAGTTAGGATTCTTAATTTTTACCACTTCTTCCACATATGATCCTACTTATGTTGTCTTGTTAGATGGAATGTAAGCCCTTTGAAGGCAGGAGATATTTGATTCCTTTTTTCTCCATATCTACAGTGCCTGGTACAGTGGCTGACATATAGTAGATGCTCAATAACCCCCTACTGATGGACCGATTGATATATACCTCACACAATTAACAGAGTGGAAAATTTTGCCAATAACCATTTAAACAGCGCTAACAGTCAAAGTTTTTTCACATAACGCTGTGATTTCCTTTTACCCTGACTATCTGTTTGCAGGGGAAAGCTCTGAACTTTACGCTGGAAATAGCTGAAGTACTTTACTTACAAGGGCTATGGAGTTGGGTCTCAGGTCAGAGCGCTTGGCTTGGAATCATGATTCATATACTATATGTATGATTGTGGGCAAGGCAATTAAGCCATACAGGTCTCAGTTTCTTCCTCTGTAAAAAGAGGATGCTGGAGTATATGACCTCTGAGACCCTATCCAATTCCAAATTTATAATCAGTTGAACTGCTCAGGATCTTACCTTCCCCCAACTGTAAATACATTCCATCATCTCTAGCTTCTCTTGAATTTTCTCTATACTACACTCAACTCACAATTATTTATGTATACAGAGGGAAGCAGAGGCCCAGATAACCTAATATACTAGATAATAAATTAAATACATGCATTTGCAGACACACCCCTCTTCCGGCTTTGTCCTTGACCCCTTCTCACTCCCTGCCCTTACCTTCCACTTATCAGAGTATACAGCAGACGTTTTGGTAATGGGCCACAAATAATCTGCAGAATCAATAGAGACAATCTCTACTTTATGATACAACACATTCCTGGAAACCAAGTTATTGGGCTGTCATAAAGTAGATTAACCTGTTGTGTGAAGAGAAAACTTTGAGTCAGAGAACCAGAGTCCTAGTTCTGAGACAGCCACTAACACATTATTTGACCTCAGGTCAATCACTTTCTGTCTCTGGATTTAGATCTGTGTAAATCTAAAATGGAGATGTAGCAGACTGGATGGTAATTTATGACAATGATGATGGTGGTGAGGGTGATGATGATGAATGATGGCTGATATTTCAAGTCTGCAGAGTACTTAACATATATTTCCTCATTTGATATTCACTCCAACTCTAAGAGATAGGTTTTATTATCATCCCCATTTTACAGATGAGGAAATAGAAACTGAAAGAGTTTAAATGCTTTGCCCAGTGTTATCAAGCTAATAAGTATTTGAAACCGCATTCACTCTCTTATCTTTCATGACTCAAAGTTGAGAAGTTTGCCATCATGCCACTTGATTGCCTAATGTCACATACAAGGCCACTGTAGGCTCCTGTTATGGTGGAGCTAGAAAGCTTCTTAAGGACTGGAGAGCTAACTCCTTTGTAAGGTAAATTAAAACTCAAAATATAATGTGCTTGCTCACTAGAAGCAAAGTGTCCAATATCGTATATAATAGAGATATCTGATAATAACAATGATAAGCCTTTATGTAACTTTTTAAGGTTTTGAAAAGAGCCTTACAGATTTGATCTCATTTTATCTTAACAAAAACCTTGGGAAGTAGAAACTGTCATCACACCTTCATTCACTATACATCATCACCAGCTAAGTGAGGTGACACGTAAATGAGTATGTGTGTACATGTGTGTGTGCCTGTGTGCATAAAGGCCATAAGGGCTGGGAAACAGCCTCCAAAGAAGAACGATGTGTGTTCAAATGCTGCTTCCAATACTTACTGGCTATAAGACTGGAAAAGAAAATGACTTAAGTTCTCAGTTTCCTCAGGCTATTTTCTAAAGCAGCAGCTTTTGATTTTTTGATGTCCTAGAACCCTCTATTTATCAAGCAGAAAGAATTCTTTCTTGCAGTCTTTCTAAATACAAACACTAAAATGCAGAGGATTGAGAAAGAGACCAAAGGTTAGAGAAAATAAAGAGCATTTCTTCCAATACAAGTTTCAGAATTCTAGAAATCTATCCATGGACTCCTGGGGTGGGGAGTCTTGTGAACCCTCATGTTACGAATCCTTGCTCTAAAGACTGTAAGTTGTAAAGCGAGGGCTGATCTGTAATGTTAGGAGGCTTTTCCTCCATGGGAGTTCCCTAGACCAATGAAATTTAGACTTGGTGTAGGGGAAAAAAATACATACGCACATACATATAGACAGATATGTGCCTATGTTAGTTGTCCTTGTATCTCACAGCTGTGCAGGGTCTGGCACATGCTAGGTATTTAAATAAATGTTTTTTGGTTGATGGATTTGGTTGGAAGATAACATCCGTATACTAATAATGGTGCCATCTACTTGGCTGTAAACTCCCCAAAGGCTGCCTTTTCCTCGTTCGGGCCCAATACTGTTCATTGCAATAGGCCCCTAAAAAGTTTGTTGAATGAAGAACAAGTGAATTGGTCAAAACACTTCTAGAACTGCTTTCAAAGCGCATCTTATCTTTGAGAAGGTCATCAAAGTGAGAAAACTTCATTCTTTTAGAGTAGATTTGATTTCTGTGAAGACACTCCAACTTAACGGGAATGGGACAACTCCATGGACGTTCCAGAAAAAGATCTCAACAACAGTCTCTGACTTGAAGAGCCTCATCTGTTAAATGGCATTTTTTGGACCATGTTCTTCAAGTTGCGCACCATGTTGGGTACATGGAGTGGTCTGTCCTCCATAGCTGTCTTCTCCCATTGTTTCGCTTCATATAATAAAACCACCAGAGAACAGACTCATCAAGGCTGCTCAGTAAGGATAGCCCAAAAAGAACAGACAAAGCTGGACTTCCATACGGATTGTGAAGGGTTCAAATGGAACATCTCTTTAAGCAAAACCTCCTCAAAAGCATCCGTTGATGCCACAAACTAATCTCAACATTAACTAGATGTGCCTAGGAAATATTAAAGATTAACATTTGATTTCCACTGACAAACATTTCTTTTCTCCCCTTCCTATCCCACACCAATAGAACAGGAAAGAAAAAAAGAGAGGAGAAGGGGGAAGAGAGGAAGGAAGGAAGGAAGGAAGGAAGGAAGGAAGGAAGGAAGAAAGGAAGGAAGGAAGGAAGGAAGGAAGGAAGGAAGGAAGGAAGGAAGGAAGGAAGGAAGGAAGGAAGGATGAGGGACACAGAGATACAGGGAGAGAGAGAGAGGAAAGATAAGAAGGGAGGAAAAGGGAGAGGATGAAGGGGGAGGGGAGAGGTCATAACAAGTATGTATAATAAAGCAAAATAAATTCCCACATTGGATATTTCCAAAAGGTATGTCTCATTCTACATATTACTTCCAGCAATTCTTTGTCAAGAGGTGGGTGGCATGAAATAAATATGGAATGTTTCTTCATTAAGTAGGTTGCAGGCTGTGTCAAGGACATCTCTCTGAAATGCTAACCACTACTGTTTTTTAATGGTATTTATCTGGTGGAAATGATTTTGCTAATATCCACTTTTCTTCACATTAGCTATAATTACCATTATATAAATTACTAATGTTTAAGGGGGTAGGGGGATATTCTCTGAGCACACACACACACACACACACACACACACACCATTGATCTGATCCCACATAACGCTACACACTGTAATTGTCCTGACCTCCAAAGCCAACATGGCATTTGCATGATAGATATCCCCCCATGAGCCTGCTGGTAACATCTGTCAACAAAAGTTTGTCTAACCAAAGGAAAAGTTACTTGAGTTGGCACTGTTTTGCCATTTTATAATGCATTTTTTTCAAAGGAAAACAAATCCATGGGAATGTTTTATTTAAGAAATGGTTTCCAAACATATCAATGCGTTAACACACATTTTTATAGGCCCTGTGGTTACTGATTGAATCTAGGTAATTTCTATTCAACCACAGAAACCTGCAGTCAAGATAGTGGGAGAAGAATAAAATGGGAGATAGCACCATGGTGACATCCCCTGAATTCGCCCTGCACAGAAGAGAAATTTAATTACATCCATTGTTTGTAATATTCAAAACACTATTGACAGCCCACATCTACCTGGTAAGAACTGCCACTCCATTTTATTCCATGCAGTCTTGATATGAAAAGCAAAAGAGAGGGGAAAATGAGAAAGAGATGAGAGGGAGAGGGGAAAAAAAATGATTTCCCTCCCCCATCTCCCACAAGGTGCCTCCATCAGGCTGTTGAAGCCCAGTTGATTTCCCAAACCCAATTATTTCACAGCACACAATCCTCCAGAATAGTACACTTTATCTAGGGACACTGTCTGCCTAAACACCGTGCACTTAATGGAGTCCCTGAAGTTGGCTTCATTTCATTGCATCTAACTAATAGGCTGTGATATTTTTTTCCCCAAACAGATCACGGCTCTTCCTTCTCTTTCTGTCTTCTACTGAAGGGGTGGAGAGTGGGGTGGAGGAAAAGAAAAAGATGAAGGAGGAAAAAAGGGGAGGAGGAGGAGGAAAGCATAGCTACCCTGATGGTAGAGTGCATCCTTCCTTCACACCCTCCTTTCCTTAGTGGTTAATGGCTGCATTTCTGAAAATCACAGCAACCTCATTTATACCACCTATGGGTTTCTCTTTTGCAGATAATTTCAGTAATGAGCTTTTCATTTTAGCGATCCCTAGCACCAAGGAAGGGTGGGTAGAGTATAAATGTTGCAGGAATGAAGAGCCAGGAGAGGCAGGATGACCTTCACTAAAATGATCTTTGTGGGGAGTTCTTTGGGAGAGATTTGGTAAATAGAAGAAAATTCCAGATTTGGAGCTGGGAGGCACTGCGGAAGGTTAAGTTCCTCAGCCATGGTGACACAGGGACAAGTCACATTAGTGGTAAAACTGGGATATAATCTGAAGTCCTCTGACTCCACACTAAGTGCTCTTTCTGTTGTGATGACCACTTGAATTGCCAGTGCTCTTACCTCTTAGTATCTAGAGAAACTGGCTTTGGGATTGGGGTCTACAAGGGCAGCCATTACATTGATACCATTAATGATGTCATAGCACCTTGAGGAAAGAGGCTTGCACCTGTCATGGCATCCCGTGATGTCTTACAGATGGTGGGTACAGGGCATCCTCCCATGAAGGAGTGCCCTCCTTCAATGGATATCAGAATTGCTCTAACTCACAGACTTAGAGTAACTTCTGACACTGAGAGGTCAAGACATGTCTCTGATCAAGGTCATGCGGAGTACTTGCAACACAGTTAAGACAATTAAACTCAGGTCTTCCTAACTCCGAGGGGTCCTCTCTTGCCACTACATGATGCTGTCTCTCATCAACAAAGTATAAGCTAGTGATGTTGAGAAGGACATTCTCAAGGATGAAGATGTCAACAAATGGGGGTGGGTGGTCTCTGTTATCTAGCAAGGAGGGGTAAACACCTGAGGGGAACGTTGATAGTCCAAGAATATAAGAAAGGCACTGAATGCTTAGATTAAATTTTCTATAGCCGAGATTCTTAACTTGGGGTGAATTAAATCTAGATAGGTGGATGGATAGACAGACAAAGACATATGGATGTAGATTTAGATATACAGCAAAAGATATAAAGATATTCATAGATACATATCCATATATATGATATATATATGTTTATGTTTATATGTATGTATATGTTTATATTTACATGTGTGCATTTATCTATACATTCGTGTAAACAGAAATAAAGAGGCAGATATAGTTGTCACACAAAATTATATAAAATATATAGGATATAGCTATAGCAGATAGCTATATTTGGATATGATTTTAATAGCAGAACTATATTTTTAAAATATAAGAACTATATTTTAATATTTCCTTTGTACACTTGTGTTTTATTTTACAAGTTTAAAAATATTCTGAAATGGGATCTTTAAGCTTCAACAGATTTACAAAACAGATTTATATGACAAAAAAAGTTAAGAGAAACAAGGACAAAAATGGTACAGATTGAGAAGACATGATAGAGTCTGCAATTTATATCCATGACAGGAGTTTCCTACACGCTGATCTCATTGTGAATTCACCTGAGTACAAACTCTGAAACTGCAACACGCAACTGTAGGACAGTCTGGATAGCTAGGTTTTCAGAGTCCTTATCATATGATTAAACTATATTTAAATAAAAGTCATTAGACTATAAATTCAGTGAACAGAGATTCAGGATTGGAGTCAGGAAGCATCGGGCTCAAGCCTTAACACATATTGGTTATAGGACCCTGGGTAAATCACTTATCAGTGCCCCCAAAGAGATCTCCAGGAAAATAATCTAGAGGGGCATCTCAAGACCTGATTGACTAAAATAGAAGGACTGTGAGTTGCCAACAATCAAAAGTTTTGGTTAGAATCAAGGGTTAAATGATGACACTCCCCAATAAATTAGTTGTGGATGCTATGTCTTTTTCAAGACAACACACATTTATTTGTAAGCACAATTCTCTAAAATGCAAATGCGATCCTACTCACCAGATACCCATGTTAAAAAAAAGTGAACATCTGCTTCTTATTCCCTTCCCCCAAAACAGAACAGCTGGAGCAAGAACTGAAACCAACAAACATTTTCAGGTCCCAAATACAGGCCAAGTCCCTGCCTTCAAGGAGATTAGGGTTAGGGAGAGAGGACAAGTACGCGTGTTGTTTACATGCTTTTAAATGTACACAATAAAAATACAAGGTAAAGGGATGGAAAGCACTAGCAGCTGGGGGATCAGAAAAAGATTCTTCAGTTGTGAACTAGCAATATATATACATATATGTATATATACATACATATATATACACATATATACGCACACATATATGTATGTATATGTCTGTCTATCTCGTAAATGAGTTTAAAAAATACATTTCTGTCAGCTTGGATGTCTTCAAGGACAACTTGCAGATGGAAATGGAATAAAAGGAAATGTCCAGAATGAGATGCGAGGCAATGGAGAAACACTGTAGGTATTGGCTGGACTTTTACAGGCCCCTGGGGTACCATTTCGATGCTGTCAGAGATTTTTGCCTCATCTACAATATGGGAAGGAATCAAACGACTAATCCAAACAGCTCTTGGCCCCAGCTAAAATTCAGCGCTTCTCTACTTAAGGCGAGACATGACAGTAACATTTAATTACATCTGACATTTAGCTCGAGGTTCCCTAAGCTGGTCTAAATTACCTTTTTGGCCAAAATGGGCCTTGATTTTCCCAATGGAGACAGTTATTTCTGTCTTCAAAGTTAAAATGCTGACTGACCTGGGAAGGGAAATATGACAAGAACACAGTAATGAGGGGGGAAAGTCTCTTGATGAGGAGCTTTGGAAAGCATCTAACTCCCCCAATCCCCTCCTGCATCCTCTAAGGCTTGTTATGGCAGTCACCCAGGATAAGGAACCATAGCCCAGATTTGTCAAGACTCCTCAGACAAGCACGCGTCTCAAGGTGACCCTATCCCAGCACCTGATGGTGGTGCATGAAGCAAGCTTTTCTATTGATTAAGACGTACCTAGGTCATCTTATCACTGGTCACTAATTCTCCAGCTGCTGTATTCCTAAGTCACACTGGAATTTTGCCATTTCTGTCTGATGTTCCCCCTTATTATCTTTTTATAGCAGAATCACACGTTTTGGTATGTCAGAGATCAAAGGGAATACAGCACTTCTAAGCCTCGGCTTGATAGGAGGCCTGTAACAACCTGAATTCATTATGCCTAATAATATTCTCCAAGGAACAGGAATAAAACAACAGCAGCAGCAACAACTACAAAATAATAATACAGCGATAAATTGCAGAAGGCTGTTAAAAGATTCTCTCCATGTTGGGGTTTTATTTCAGAAAACCATAATGGAGTCAACAGGTCAGATCCATGAGAATTTCCTCCCCAAGGCCATTAGTCACAGGTAGACACCATACTGAAGAACTTCATTAAGTGATTTCCCATTGACCAATTACCTAGATGAGACTTGGGCTTTTATCCACTTCTCATTAATAGGCTACATATTAGCATTCTTAACTTCTAAATTTCCCTTCTCCTGCATCCTTAATATTATATGGATCACATAGGAAGCCAACACAAATTCTGAATGTTGTAAAGTAATAGTGTCTTAACTGTGACTCAAAAAGAAAGTACCCTGGCACTGGGCATGAGAACAATAATCTCATTTACTTGTTATTTTGAGGATCCAAGATAAAGGGCTATAATAAATGGTTCCACCAGCAAGGTATGAGCAATGTATTCAAGGGCTGGTTGACTGTTCAAGCAACACTGCCTGTCTACCAAAAAATTATCATGTATTTATTTTCTATTTCGTATCTATTTCTACATATAGATGTTGTCACTCCCTTGGGATCAAAGACTGCTTCTGTTTGAAATTGTGTAAGAGAGAGAGAAAAAGACAGAGACAGTGTGTGTGTGTGTGTGTGTGTGTGTGTGTGTGTGTGTGTGTGTCCACTTTTTGCAAAGGCCAGTGCCAAGAAAATAGTAGGCAACCAGCCTACTTTATTAGAATGCTAGAAAAAGAAACTCTATGAAGTAGGAGAGTCCAGATAAAGAGAAAAAAAGTAATTGAGGCTGGTGATTCATTGCTCAGTAATATCAAGGCAACTGAATTCAAAACCACAGTAAAGCTACATTGTCTTCCTAGGAGGGGTAGCCAGGGTGTAACATAATCTCCAAAGATTTTTCAAAGTGGCTAACTATCATTTATTTCTTGTGATTCTTGTGGATACCCATTAAAGTGTCATAAGAAACCAAAATAAGTATTTCCACAGTATCAGAAAGCAGGGTGGTGCCACAGAAAGGGAACTGCCCATGAAGTGGGGAGACCAAAATTCAAATTCTCCCTCTGATGTTCCCTATCAGTAAGTCATTTCATTTCTTGAGATCTCAGTTTCCTCATCTGTAAAAGACAGCAGTTGGACCAGATGACCTGCAAGGTCCCTTCCTGATCTATCTTCAAGCCCAGACCAAGAAACTAAAGAATATATAGACATGAGTTGTGCTGTTCTCATTCAAATCAATGGAAGGCACATACATAATAATTAATACATAATTAAATAATAACATTATTAAACTAATAGTAATGGTAAAGTATTGCTATAAATAATATTATACTAATAGTATTATGTTATTATACTATTAGTTTAACAATACTAATATATAGTAATATTGTATATGTCTTACAGATACTCCTGGAAGAAAATCCAGGAATCAGATGAAGAAATCATGGTGGGGAGCACTTGAGTAAGGGTCAACTGAAGGAGAAATAAGAGGTTGGAGATAAAAGAGGGAAAGAGGAAATAGTATGAAGCTTAGCAGAAAAACACAATATAAAACTGATGAAGGATGACAATTTTTGGTCAATTATCAGGCCACCTTCTGGAGCTCTCCCTCTTCCCAAAGCAGGGATGCTAATGTCATAATCAACTTTAACGATGATTACATCCTTTAAAACAGAGAGGGCTACACAAAAAGAAATTCTACATTGAACATGAATTTCACCAACAGGAAGAAATCAGGTATTAGCCTCAAAAACACGGGACTGCTTGGGGAACTTGCTAACCCTTTCTGAAGTTTCATACAGAAGGGAAACTAAGTTCAGTGTGACATATACCTTAGGTTTTGGGAATGCGATTCTAAAGGTCAAAGGAAAGACAGACACTCTTGGACTAAAATTCTACAAAGGAATTGAGCTCAGAAGGATCACTGCACTATAAATTTGGAGGTGGAGGTTATCTAGACCAATCTTCTTATTTTATCGATGGGAAATGAAGAATTTAAGTGAGTTGCTCAAAGTCACCAAGTTAGTAAGTGACAAAGTTAGGATGGAGAACAAGAATGAAATTCTAGGAGCAAAACAGGACCAGAAATTCAGAATTAGTAACCCAATCATAAATCCATGCCAGAATTTTCTAGCAGCATCACACCAGCCCTTAGCTGAAAGAGGCAAACTACATTAAAATTTTAATCCTTTGAATGGAAAACTAACTCAAAATTAGTCTTTAGTCTTTGCGCTCCACAGATCAGGAGCCCTAAACCAAATGAACACATTTTCTGAGGAGTTCTATAAGAGACAGGGCTTTTTGTTTTCTTTGAAGACCAAGACCTGTGTGTATGAGGCATCCACAGAGAATTACGAGGCTATAATCTCCATAAGGACAATGCAAAAACCTGTATGGTTTAAAATGTTGGGCTCAGGAAAATGGTAAATACTGTGAAATATTAATATTATGCAAAACACAGGTAAAATGTAGGGGAAAGAACATCAACATGGGAGTCTAGATTATGTGGGTGTCAGTCTTCCAAGTAAACTGCATGATAATGGACCAGCTGCTTTACCTGTTGGGGCCTCAGTTTCCTCCTCCGACAAACTCAGTGGACATTTGTTGGGCATGTACTATGTGCTAGGCACTGAAAGTCCAACAACAGAATAAACCCCCTGTTTCCAAGGAGTTTACAACCTACTAGGGATAAAATGCATTAATGAGGAATGAAGTGCAGAGGAATTTAAAGAGGAAGAAGTATTAACACATGGAAAAGGAAGCAAGAATGACTTCAAGAAGAGTTGAATCTTGATGGAGGCTGAAGGGAGAGGGGACAGCCCCTTCCAAGGCACACAGGACAGAACTGGACTGCTTGAACTGAGGAACAGCAGAGTTTAGCTGGGAAGAAACAAAGAGTGGTGGAATAGAGAGTAACGTGAAATTAATTTGGAATGGAAGGCTTCAGCAGCGCCACTACGGACACCAGAGTACACAATGCACCAGGCCATGTGTCAGGCAGTCCTGGGTTCAAACCTAGCCTCAGACACTTATTGATTGTATGACCCTGAGCAAGTCACTTGAGCCCTGCCTGCCTTGATTTCCACCTCTGTAAAAGGGGTATCAATGACCATACCAATCTCCTCAGGTTACTGTGAGGATAAAATAATAAGTGTAAAACACTTAGTACACAGTAGGCACTATATAAATGTTAGCTACTATTATTATTACTGGCTAGAGTTAGATTGTGAAGAGCTTTAAATAGAAAGCTGATGAGTTTGTATTTTATATGCAAAGTAATAGGGAAATACTAAAAATTCTTGAACAAAGGCATGTAATGACCAGGTGTGCATTAATAAGATTAATTAATAAGATTATCTTAAAATGAAGATTAAAAGATCTTCATTAAAAAAAGTTTTAAACAATATTTAAAGCTTTTAAAAAGAATCCCAGGTGATGATCTCCATGGTCTCTTCCAATTCAGCACTTAGTGTTGCTCTCCAAGGTCCCTTTCAATTAAAATTTTTTTCTCTATTTGCTACTTGTTCAACTTCTACCTGGGACTGAGAAACATGAATACTAAAGACATCATATTCCACTAGGCATTCCATGGTTCTGAAAGGAATGTTTGAGAAATAAGAATGGTGGATGCTCATTTCATGTATAAATATAGGTTTGGATTGGTCCTACCACTTTCTATATCATTGGTGAAGCATCAGATCACATTACAGAAGAATTACCTATAAAGCAACATGGCATTTGGCTAGTGAGGCATCAAAATTTCTGATCCAATTGGACAAGAGTGAGAAGATATATTATTGTATGTAAAACCAACGTACTGATTCAGAGCCTGCAAAGACAATGGGTAGAGCGAGGGAAGGGAGAGAATGATCTCACACAGACTTATCTCTTAGCTTCCTCATGAAATCACCCTACAGATGCCATGGAAGCAAAAATGGAAGCCAAAGATTGAATGAAAAGTAAACAGATATAAGAAGACAGTGGCCTTATATTTGATGGTCAATGTGGGAAAACTATGGGACCACAGAGGTCCCATAAAACTATTCTACCTTAGAGGTTGAATGTGATAGACAGCGAGGTACCCAAACCTTCCAGCTGTGGGATATTAAAATAAGCCCTGGATCTGATATCAGAGGACTTATATTCAAATCCAGCCACTGGTACTTGACACCTGAATAACTTTGGGCAGATCACTTACTGTCCTTGGGCCTACAATTCCTCATCATTAAAATAAAGAGGCCAGACTAGACATTATCTGAGGTCCCTTCTAGCTCTTGAACCATGATTCTATAAACTTTTGTTCTTGTTCAGTTGTTGAAATCACATCCAACCCTTTGTGACCTCATTTGGTGCTTTCTTGGCAAAAAAACTGGAGTGATTTGCCTCTTCCTTCTCTACCTCATTTTACATATGGTAAACTGAGGCAAATAGGGTTAAGTGATTTGCCCAGGGTCACACAGCAAGTGAGTATCTGAGGCTGGATTTGAGCTCAAGTCTCCCTGATCTCCTAGTCCAGCATTCTATCCACTGTGTCACCTAGCTGCCCTTACTATAAACTTAACTGTCTGATGGGTGTAGTGGTATATACCTTGTCATGCCTGGCTACTGGGAAGCCTAATTAAGGTTGGCTGAACTAACATAAAATGAATTTAAATTGGCTAACTAAAGTTGATTGACTCTTGAGCTCAAGAATTCCAAGTTGCAGTGAGTTAAGGATGGTTATACTGGCACCAATATGGCAAGTACTTAACGAGTCGGGGGTACTGGGCTATCTGAGAGAGTCTATATTGCTTGTCTGGGCAAGAGGAGATCTAAAATAAAAAATAAACAAATGAAATTAAAATAAAACAAAAATAATTACTGGCTCTGTGACCATGAACAAGTCAAGCTATTTTCCTTGGCCTCAGTTTCCTGGTCTGTCAAATGAAAGAGATGAACTAGGTTCCTGTAAAGTCACTTCCAGTCCTAGATCTTTAAGTCAATGGAGTCTCTTCCCATTATGAATTCTGTGATTTGAGGTGGTAAATATGGTTACCTAAGTGTAATATTTCACAGGGCCTGAAAGAAAATAAGAAAATGAATCCACCGCTAAGGTCCTTTGTTTTGTTTTCATTGGGGAAGGGAAAATGTTCCACCAATTAGCCTTCTACACCTAAAGAATGAAGCTTATAGTCAACTGCCTAGAGGTGGTGCTAACATGACTTCATTATAGCACCTCTGGCCATTAAAGTCACAGGAATGGAAGAGAGCACAGAAAGAAATGTTGGAACTGGGTGGCAACTTGGGAAAGTAATGTTTTCTACACTTGAGATTTTCATTAGGTACAAACTAAACATTTCACAAAGCCTTCATTTATGCTCAGAGGCAATCAATATGTTGCTCTGGAAAGTTTCTAAGGACAATAATCTCAGGAACCATTCTATTATTCCTGCATCTCAGAGATGTTCCATCTTGAACTACAATCAGTTCTGGGCTTGGGCCAAACAGGCCCTCTGTGCTAATATGCACTTTTTTAAGAAGGCTTCCCTAACTGGACTTACTGAAAAGGGGGCAAGAACACAGTCAGTCTGCATTTGAAAAATAACTCCCTATCAGAAGGAGAGACTCCTGCTTGGAAAAGAAAAGAATGTGCTATGTGGCCCTGGGAAACTCATTTCCCAGCATCGGACCATACCTTCATCTGTAAAGAAAGGGAACTGGAAGGGCAGATTATTTGAAATCCTTTCTAAGTGATGTCCTCAGGCACCACCTCCTAAGTGAGACCTTTCCCCTACAGCCACCCAAGTTATGCACACTCCATTCTACTTGCTGAAATGACTCATTTCCTCATATCCACATCCTGTATCTCCACATGTACCTATCCCATATCTCCAAAGCTGGATGTGAGTGCCTCGAAGGGAGGTACTGGTTTGTTACTGACATTGTGCTGAGCTCAGTGTATGACCCATAATAACTGGTTTTCAGTACAGGTTTCTGTAGTGAGCGAATGAATGAATACTGTCAAAGAGTCCTGTGTCTCAAATTCAACAAGGTATTTAAATCAATAATTGTTCATTAATCAGTCTAAAAAGCATTTGTTAAATGGCTAATATGTACCAAGTACTCTGTGAGGCCCCATTATAGAAAGATAAAAACTAAATAGTCCCTGTCCTCAAGATGCTTGCATTGCATCAGGGAAGATGATGCACAGATCATGACATATTTACACTATAAATTTCTGGGAGGGAGGTGGTCCCTGGCAACTGAGGGAATAGGGAATCAGGAAAAGCTTCGTGGAATATGAGAGAGTCTGTATAGAACAATGGATTCAAAGGGCAGGAATGAGGATGGGATGGCACAGGCCTAAGAAGGCCATTCTGGCGGCATCATGGATTGTGCATAGGGCAGGAATATATAATAAGGGTGTCTCTAGAATGCAAACAAGGCTCTAAGTTCCTTCGCAGACCAGAGGAGGGAAGTGAAAACCACACAAAGGGCAGACACATGCTCTTCCTCTCCCACCACGATCCTCTGAGACGTGATTTGGAATTTCCCTTCATCACAGGCTGAAGTTACTTCTCACCCTCCCCCTGGACCAGTAAAAGGCCAAGGGTATCAGGAACACATTTGTACAGTCTACAAGCAGATATCACAATGAGGCATAGTCAAGTGTGAGAGGGGGAGAGATTAACTTATCTCACCATGGGGTGCCTGGATCATAAGAAAACTAATTAGGATACACAGCCCTGCTACAGAGGGAGCTAAAGAAGAGACAGAGAGAAGAAGGAGTCTTAAAATCCCTTCTCTCTGTGGCAGCTGAGAATAAGAAAGTCCATGGACAGCAACAAGCCCAGATAAGCTCAGGTCTGGAAAGGATTTAAGCTGGGTGAGAAAAAAGAAACCTCTATGAGATAGGATTTCCTCTGACATATACTTTCAACTTCTTTCTGACAGACACAAGGAAGCTGCTTACCCATGGGCTTATTTTTCTTACCGTCCAATTGTTCCTGGAACTAGGAGAGTTCATTATGTTGTAACTATTATATTATTTACAATAACTAATTATTATGTTCTTGTACCATTATTAAAATCAATCCCAATAACAGTTTAATTTCTGTAATATAGAGTTTTCTTTCCAACACCTCTGCAACGCAGAGAGCACAAATATTGAAAAGCTTGGTATTTGGGGTTAGAAATGAGCCCTAGGTTGAAATCCATACCCTGATACTTATGACTTGCGTGACCTGGAGCAAATCACTCAGATGCATTATTACTTGCATTTGATTTTGGTAAAGGAAGGTATTTCCTTAAATGAAAAGGAGACCTTTTATTGAAAGAGTGCCATTTAAGGACGTATTTTGCTCTATCAAAATCAAACTGTTTTTATATAATCAACCAATGAGATGCATAATTAGGTCTTGAATTTTCTACATCTTTAAGTCACTTGAATGAGAGTAAACATGTGGTTCATTATACAACCCAAGCCACAGACCACCATTTTCCCACTATTAATATCTACATAAAGGAAACCTTCAATTTGTATAGGACACTTTCAAGGGAAGAATTCCTATATCTCATTCTCATTATGTTATCTACTCTGAGCACTCAACAAATACTTACTGTTTGAGGCATTGTTGAAACATCATTCGGCCTTGGAGACCAATCCAAGAACCCTCCTTTCAGGCCTGAAATGCCATTTAGTGCTGAAGTCCAACTCTTGACATGTCCCTTGCTTAAAACTTTACTGTATCTTTCTCTCCTCTATCCCTTCCCTCTATCTTATTCTATCTTTCCTTCCCCATTTCAAATTGACCCAATCTACCACAGATCCTCGAAAGCCAAAATTCATTTATTAATCATAATACACCATTGGAAGGACCATCTTGAGATCTTTTTCCTCCCTGCTCTTCACAAGGGGTATGACTAAGGTTCCCCCACCTCCCCAGTTCTTCTACCTCAAGTCATTTTGGAAAAAGAAGTCATGTTAGTAAAAAGTATGACAAGGAACTGAGACTCTCTGATGTCACCACGCTGTCTGCATAGATTCCCATGATGTGAATGCCTGTGGCAGGGGGGTGGGGGTGGCAGCAGATACTGGTTTTTAAATGACCCTCTCTAGTGTTTTGTCTACAGTGAGAATGGCCAGGGGAAAATGGGTCACAAAGTAATTCAGCATGGCACAAGGTCAGTTTCACTTGACCTTTGCCTTTCATTCCAAAAGTAGTCTTTACCATAGGTTGATGTCCATTGACCCTTACCCTCATTCATATCACCTTAGCTATGGATCTTCCAAAAAAGTGCAGGCAATAAAGATCTTGAGAAGGTCCTTCCATAGCATACTGTCATCAAATGTTATATTTGACTGGAGGATCTATGGTAGGAGGAGGGGACAGCTTCATCCAAGCAATGGTTCAAATGTCATATTGTGATAAGAAGGACCTCTTGATAAGAAGATTCAGGAACAATTTCATTTATTGATTTATAATCTTCATAGGGACATTAGCAGAAAGAAATCAGATTATTGGAGATAGCCTATAAATACCCTATAAACCCAGTGAAAATGACACTCAGTAGAGAACAAAGATAGTAGATTCCATTCCGTACTTTTTAAAAGAGCACTGAATGATTTACAAAGCATTTGGATGTTTTTATTTAATTTTATCCTCATGACAAAGTGGGCATCCCCGCCCTATTGGGAAAAAAAATAAAATGGGAGGCTCAGGGATGTAAAATGATTTGCCTCAGGCCACAAAATTACTGAGTGACAAGGATCCTGATCATGTTCAGATCTCACAACACAATTCTTTCCTGACTATCGCACCCTTCTTTCTGAGTATGTTAAAAGAAAGGCACCTGGATCATTAAGCCTGAGATTGGAACCTTAGACCCGAGAGGATGGGCTCTTTACATGGGTCCCTTGGGTAGTCTGCTGAAGTCCAGGGACCCCTTCCTCAGAATCATGATTTTAAGTGTATACAATAAAAAACAGTTAAAACAGAAACCAGTTCTACTATCATCTTTAAAAACCATTTCATTCACAGCAACTTAAAACTCCCTGCCTTGGATATTACCAAGTCTAAACCTCTCATTTTACAGATGAGGAAACTGAGGTTCAGAAGGGAAACTACTTGCCCAAATTAAAAGAGAAAGTAGGAAACAGGGTGAAGATTCAAACTTGGGCCTTCTCTATCTTCCAAGCTCATTTGAAAGGCTGTTTGCACTCATTTTCTTTATTTTTTCAAAAGATAAATCTTTGTAGACTTTCCATGTCAGTCTTCCTGACCTGCCATGACTTCCCAACACGTGCCACATGTAGGTTAATCCTCACCAATTCCCCAGCATGACCCTGTCAAATTGAACTGTGCATCAAGTGATCCCAAGTCTACTGCTGGAGAATAAGCACATGATCTGGTTACTGGCTTCCTGTAAAAGCAGAGGAGATCAACACGAGAGACATGACTTCCAACAGGGCCCACACTTCAAAAGGAAAGAGTCCTGAGTGCTCCAAGGAGTCAGCAATGTCCCCTATTTGTTAGAAACAGAGGCATGCAGGCAGACTCAAGTGTTCTCTGCACCCTGGACATTGGAGACCACTGATGTAAGGCAAAGAGAGGGAAATGTCTACCGAAACAAAAACAGGGAAGAAAGGTTTCATTGAGCTTGAAAGCTGACAAGGAGGGACCCCATGATTTTATAGCTGAGGGAACTGAGGACCTGGGAAGGGAAGAGTCTTTAACTAACATCACACACATAGGAAGTGTCAAAGGTGGCACTGGAATCCAGGTCTGAGCCATATATAAAAATTTCTGAGTAGCTAAAGGAGAGAAAGTCATGATAAGGATCACAGAATCACAAATGTAGAGATGGAAGGGACTTCAAAGATCATCTAGTCTAAACTACACCCCCACTTTACAGATAAGGAAACTGGGGCTTAACAATTAAGTGCCTTGTTCAATGTCACACTGACAGTAATGATCAGAGGTGGATTCAAACCAATGCCTTCTGAACCTGTGCTGCCTCCCAAGACAAAGATTAAATTTGATTTGCTTTGGTGATATGGGATATAGTTTTAAATACAGACAATACATTGGCAGAGCTGGGAAGGTGCTAAGACACACAGACAGAGAGACAGAAATAGGAAGAGAGGGAGGGAAGGGGAGGGACAGAGGAAGAGAGAAAAAGAGAGAAAGAGACAGAGAGAGAGAGAGAGACAGAGACAGAGAGAGACAGAGACAGAGAATATCAATTTAATCTAAAAATGCCCTAATATAACAGATGAGGAAAACAAGACTTAGGTGCTCAGGGTTAAAATTCACACCTGGCAGACACTCAGCAGAGAATCAAGCTGCAGCTGTGGAAAGGAAGCTAGGTATGGCTTCAGAGGAAAGAAGGCTGATCCTGGATTGGGCACGTGCTAGCTGGACAACTCAGTCCAGAACAAAGAATCTCTCTAGGGACTGGTTTCCCTCTTCTCCACAATGAGACAGGGCAGGCATCTCAGGGAATACCTGAGGCATAATTGGCTTTCTGGCTCCACAGGCTTCAGATGTGAGAGCCTTGGCATGTCTCTTAACTTCCCTACACTTCACTTGCTGCAGTAGTGAATGAAGGGACTGAATGGATGGCCACCAAGGTCCCTTTGAGTTCCAGTGGATGCTCCTAAGTGTAACTAGATGGTCTCTATCCATCTCAGAAAGTGCGATCCAAGGATGTGTCTTCCACAAAGCAGAAAGTTGCTTCTTATTTTGACCAGACCTGTGGTTTCCCCAGTACAAGAAATACATGAGGAAGGCCCTTGTTCCACCAAAGTTGATGGATGAGCTCTTCTGCAGTTAAACATCTTGGAGGGTTGCTTGGGGGTCTAAGAGATTAAGAGACCTCCCTAAGGGTCACACACCCAGTTGGCATCAGAGGGAGTAATGGATGATATCAAATCTGTTTTTCCACCTTCTTTTACAGGGAAGTTGCTATCTCAAAGCTGACTTCCAGAGAAAGATTAAGACACAAAAGCCAAAGCCAAGTAGAACGGGGGTGGGCGTTGGGGAAGAGAGACCCGGTATAAGAAATGTAATAATTAACACATCTGTCACTAGGTGTTGTGCAGTCATAAAATAGTGAGGAGGCTGAAATAGCAGCAATGTCGGTATAATTACCCCATCCGAACCGACTGCCAAAGATCGGGTGATTAATCAAAGCCACTCTTGGCATGCCTCTAAATAAGCCCAGCCCCCAATCCCCGGGTAAAGCCTACATGGCGGCATCTGGGAGTATGAAACAGGCAGTTGACTTTCGGATTTTTTCTTCATCTAGAGAAACATGAATAAATCACACATCATCAAGTTTATCATTTTTCCTCCTCAGAGAAATATGAAATATTATAGATCATCTCCAGTACATCAGCTTTTTCACACCCCATTAGCATGCAGGGACTATTTTTGATATAATTTATCAAACCACTGGCCTCATTTCTCTCATTTTCCTTCAAAATGGGAAATGCGGACATAGTAGATTCAGACATCTCCTTATTCATAACTGGTCCTGGTCTTCCTTCCACCCTGGGAGCACAAGGGCAGACGAAGGAGATAATTAATGAAGAACGGTTCCTCAGTTTTTGTTAAATGGACAGCTGTTGAACTGAATTGAATTGCATCGGCAGAACAAGGATAGCATCTCAAATGCTACCCTCCCAAAAGATGGAGAAAAACAGGTCAAAAAGTCCCAGGTCTTGTGGAATTACAGACTAGAACAAGAAGAAAGATGTTTTATGTGACAAAAATAAGGGACAGGAGTCATCACAGGTAAGAGATTTTGTCAACAAGGTTAAAGTTCTTTCTGAACGGGTCATAAATTAAAACTGATCAAGCTAAATTCTGAGCACTCACTGAATGGCCAATGTCACCATGTTTACGACTCTAGTATCGTTAGCCAATTGAAACATTTTTATCGGTTGGGTCCTGCTAGCGAAGTACATGTGTATGGACTTCAGTGAGGTGTAGTCATGGTGGGGATACAAAAACAATTTGATTCTAGGGCCCTCTTTCCTCAATATCTCATGAGATGATCAAGGGAGACAAGTGACAATAGCTTATTTGAGAATCATGACATAGCAACATAGTGGCTTATCAAGACAGTTAGTGACCAAAGTCTATTTCCTAAGTAATGGGCCAGGATACTGTAGTTTTTCTGGATGACACTACTTATACGACCTGACATATTAAGTTTTTGGCCAGTTTTTAATGGACAAGATGGAAAGAAGATATGGATGTGGTGTGTGTGTGTGTGTGTGGTAGACAGGATAGACAGATGCACAAAAGACTGAACCTCTGGCTATTTAAAGAGAGAAATAAAATTAGTAATGGAAATAAAGCAAGACAAAACAACGGGAAAAGCTAGGAATTAGAAATAAGAGTATCTGAGTTCAAATTTTGTAATTTCCATTTACCATCTAGTCAACTGAGATAAATCACTTTTCTTCTCTTGGATTCAGTTTCCTTAAGTGTAAACGAACCAGATGGGCTCCAGGGCTGCTTCCAGCTCCAAAGCTATGACCATAGACATCTTTCTACCATATCCTTCAGCAACATATCCAAACACACTTTTAAATATATTATGAAACTATAAAAGTGATTTCTAACAACTATTCCTTACACCTTGTATTCCTCATGACCATTACATAGTTCTAATTGTAGGACTGAGTATTTATCATTCCACACAGGCAATGTGACATAATGGACAAAATGCTGGATTTGGAGTCAGGAAGAGCTACGTTCAAGAGTTACTGCTGATGCATAACGAAAGTATAAGATTGACCACGTCACCAACCCGTCCCCATAGTGCCAATTCACCAGAGGTCATCTCCAGTGGTCCTGATCCATATCTGGTCACTGGACCCAGACGCCTCCAGAGGAGTAAGTGAGGCTGGTGACCTTGTGCAGCCCTCTCTCATTCATATCTGACTCGCTTGCAAGTCACAGCGTCACTTCCCTAACATCAAGTCCTCATTGAGAATGAATATCAATTCACTAAACTCCAATGGTTACCTGCTCTCTCCAAGATCAAAGGTCAAGTCCTCCATTTGGCATTTAAAGCTAGCTCTTTATAATTCCACTAGTTCCTTTACTGTTTCTCAAATCCAACTCTCCATCATCTCGGTGCCTTAGGAATGACTGTTTACCACAACTGTAACGCCCTCCGTCCTTTTTTTATCTGTCTTCCTTCAAAAACTCAGCTCTATGACTGCACATGCAAAAACCTTTATCAAATAACTTGTCTTCTCAGTGAGGGGAGATGGTGAGAATTAGAAACTCAAAATTTTTAGAAAGAATGTTAAATTTGTTTTTATATGTAACTGGGGAAAAAATAAAGTATTAAATATATTTTTAAAAACTCAGCTCCAAGACCAGAAAAGTTCATATATGTCGGTATCTTCCCCTCTAAGACTGTCTTCCATCTTTCCTCTGTGTATATCCTGATTAAACCAAGTTTCTCCAAAGTGTTTTCCCTACTACAAAATGAGAGCTTGTTGAATGCAGGATTATTTTTGTCCTTTCTTTGGATCTCTAGTACTTATCATGGTATTTGGCACTTAAATAAATATTTGTTAATTCAATTCAATAAATATTTATTAAGCCCCTACTATGCACCAGACCCAGTATTAAACAATGGGATATAAAAAGAGGCAAATGACTCTCTCAGCCCTCAACTTGCTTAACAAACCATATCCAGGATAAAAAGGAAATAATTAACATAGGGAAGGAACTGGAATTAAGAGGAGTGGGGGAAGTTGAGACTTAAAGGAAGTTAGGGAGGTCAATAGTCTGGACAGGAGGAAGGGGAGCATGGGGGAGGGGAGATGGCCGGAGGGATGCCCTGAGTCAAGAGACAGAGTGTTTTGTTCCTGTTAACAGACTGATTTGAAACAGTTTCTCTGATGCCCAGTCAGGTCATTCTCCATTGCACACACCATCTTGGACAAATACTACTGGCAAAGAACATGGAAAAGGAAAACAGTTTTGTTTTGTTACCATAGTTCCTCCATTCAATTAAGTCTAACTCCTCATGACCTCATGAACCAGACTGTCCATGGGTTTTTTTGACAAAGATATGGAGTGATTTGCCAGTTTGTGCCTATAACTAATCGATAAATCTATCAAGTAGCATTTATTAACCAATTATTTTGTGCCAGGCCCTAAGGCTACATAAATACGAAGAATGAAAAAATCCCAACTCAGTCAGTGAATCAATAAAAATTGTTTTAATGAATATTTCTCGCCAGCCCCATAGGATACAAAAAGAGCCAGAAACAGTGTCTACCCTCAGGTAACTTACTTTGTAATGGGGTAAAACATCAAGTAAATGGATAAATATGGTAAAAATAAAAGGTAATTCAATAGAAGGCAGTTTGGGAAGGAGGGTCCTGGAATTGGGGGGGAGGGGCACAGGAATCATGAAAAGATTCAGGAGAGTGTAGTGTTGTAAGTTAGATCTTTTGAAAGAAAAGAAGTCTTTTATGTAAAAGCAGAAAATGCACTCCAGGCTGGGAGGATAGCCAGGGCAAAAATTCTGCCCTTTTGGCAGGTGAAAACAACACTGTCCCGGAGGGCTGCTCCCTGAGAAGGTACCCATCATCACCATTTCCAGGAACTGAAAAAGAAAACCCTAGCTTTGTTCTCAAAAACACCAATGCTGCTGTTGAAATGCCCTCCCCATGGGAGACTCCGGCATTAAATTCCTTTCACCTGAGGCTAGAAGGTGTTTTCTTCCCTCTCAGGCAGGATTGGGGGCAGGAGGACCTGGGAAGGGGGCCAAGACAAAATAAGTCAACACGTAGCCCTCATATTTTTACTCTTGCCGCACTGTAAGGGGATAACTCACTGAAGAAAAAAGAGAGACAGAGAAAGAAGTCTGTAGTTTATTAGGCTGGTATTTATTTTGGTTTCCCTGGAGGGTGGAATTGTGCTTGGGGAAGGGGCCATGGCTGAGAAGCTTTCACAATAAGCCATTTCTATGCTCACCACATGTCATCCTCACACTGAAGCCGGAGGCCCAGAGATGCTCTCCTCAGGGAGGCAGCTGGCTAAGGAACACACTATCCCTTCCTTTCCCCTGACACAGTTCATTTTTCATATGGCTCAAGAAGCCTTCTGATCATCGACGGTCCCAACCACATGGTGAGCTGCTAGCAGAGGGGACAATGCCAAGGTCCTAGGTAGAGAGTCCCAACTAGGTTGGAAATGAACCCAAAGGGGTGAAGGGAGGAAGGCCAGCCTGGAGGGATGACCATTTGGGGCAGAAAGAGCCTACATTCTAAGATTTTCAGTGACCAGTGCTTCTGTCAAGCAGATCAGCTTTAGAAGATTTGAGCTCTGACCCAAGCCACTCTTCCAGGAACTCCAATGGCTCCCTCTTACCTCTACTGCTAAAACTAAAGGCCTCTGTTAGACTTTTAAGTCCTTAAGAAGCTATCCAGCCTCCCCTCTTTCTGAGTCATCCTCAACATGGCTGCCAAATCAACATTCCAAAAGCACAGACATTACTCCCATCCTCAAGAGTCCCCAGTAGCTGCCTCTTACTTCTACACTCAAATACAAATTCCCCTATTGGTATTTCTCTGTCTTCAGTCTCTGAAATCCAGCTTCTACCAAGGTCATCTCCAACTGATATTTACTCAGAATAATTCTGTCAATGTGACTCCTCTCCTCATGAATCCTGAATGGCTCTCTCTTTCCTTTAGAATTTAAAAGATAAAAAAATAAAACTTGTCTGGCATTTAAATAAGTTCATAGGCTGGTTTCAGCCTAACTCTCAAGGCTTACTGTGCATTAATTAATTACTCTTATTTAGGAATGATCTGTGGTTCATCCACACAGGCCTATTACTCACCCCTAAAGGACATGGTAGGTACCATCTTGGCATAGGCTGCTTCCCACTGTTACTGTGCACCCCTTCTAGCAGTATCCCCAGCTTCCTTCAAAGCTCACGGTACATTTGTCTCTCCTACAGAACGTCTGTAACTTTCCCCAGAGGTTAGTGTCACACCTCCATCATGTATTGCCAGAACCTAGTACTGCCCCTGGATAATAGTAGGTGCTTAATAAATGCCTACTGATTGAAAAAGAGCCCATCCACCACTGAATCTCCCCATCTTAACATGTGAGTCTCTAATGAGCCCAAAGTCACACTGAGTATACAGTCTGCCTTGCCAAAGCCTTATGTGTCCATCAAATGGTTCTGCTTGTGATGTCTCCTGGGTTACAGAAAGTGGCGAATGTGCTGTACCTTCTCTAACCTGAATCCACTGTGATAGGAAAAGTCAGAGTCCTGAGGCACCTCTGCCAAAGTCCCAGATGCCATAACACTGATGTGGTCAATTGGTCAAACTGAGGCAAAAAGGCCAACATCAAGTAGCAGCTGTCCCAGCTTGGCAGTCCCAGCAAGTCAGATGGTAGCAAGTGCCTTGGAAATTACTTAAGGGTTCAAAAATACATGCAGGGGAAAGCACTTTGTACCATTCATGGATATCATCACACCTGTGGCTGGAAGACACAGATCACAGGCAATCAAATATCATCTTTCAGGGCCCAAGTGGGTAATGACTATGACCAAGGATGGACAGAGAGAGTGAGAGATACTTCTGTGGGAGTAGGGAGCAGGCACATACTCCCCATCCCATGAAGGCATGTTTCCCCTCCCCCAAGCTCAGGAATGCACCAACAGCTGTGAGGAAATCAGCCTTATCATCAGTCTCTCCAAGTTATAAAGTGTTGTCTTGACATGAAGAGTAAGGCTCTGTCTTCCATCTCATACTCCAAGCAAAGCCCAGGGTAACCAGAATGAGGAGAGGCCTATAGAACTAACAGCTGAAGGAACCAGGGATTTTTACCTGGAGAAAAGAACCATGAAGGGGAAATATGATACCAATCAGCACCATTACCAATTTAAATAGCCTGAAAAGGACATTCTCTCTCTTTCTGTCCCTCTCTGTCTCTCTCCCTCCCTCCCTCACACACACACACACACACACACACACACACACACACACACACACACACACACAGATAATACAGAGAGATAAAAACATACAGAGAGATAAAAACAGGAAAATTATTGTCTATAAAACCATGAATCTCCATTTGATCACCAGTATTTTTTATCCTATATGACAAATTCTACATATCATTTTCAAATGAGTCCTGCTTGAGGCAAAGCCAAGATGGCAGAGTAAAGGCAGAGTCTTGTCTAAGTTTTCACCCCAAAGGGTCCTGATTGTCTGTGGCTCCTCCCAAATGGATATCTATCATTAAATATCTGAAAGATAGAGGAGAGAAGTAGGGGGGACACATTTAGAGTGACCTCTCGCACACAATGGGAAAACCACACCACTGGGTTATGCAACTGTCACAACGAGGTAGGCAACCATGACTAATGGTTTCCTTTATCCTGAGATGCAAAAGTTTCTCTTAAATCAGAGTAACAGACACAGGATGAAACTTAAACAGCATGACAATGATGCCTAAATCCCATTTCAGAAGCCACCTCATTCCCTTGGGTTCCAGTTTCTCCATCTATAAAATGGGGATAAAAATTTCACCTTCATTATAGGATAAGAAAGTCCACATACAGCGCATTGAAAATTCTTGCTGTAGAAATGAGAACAATTTACTCCCAGTACTATGATTGCTACTAACACTAATTCGGCCATCAGAAGCACTTCCATCTGCTACTTCTACTAAATTAAGTCCAAGTATGTGTGTGAGGATAGGGAAAACCTGGAAGAATCAATATTCTCCTTTCTTATACTTAAATGTTTATTTCTCCAGAGAAGATTAAAAAAGAAACTAAAATTCTCTCCTTGAAGCCCAGTCTTCTGGTTTTGAAGGTAAGGAAGGTCTTGGCATGTTGGTGGCTCTTCTTAGACGGACCTATGGGCTGGAGAACATTGAAAAGGGGCTGACAGACTGGGCATTCATGCATGAGTTGACTTAGCATTGGTTTACCTTCCAAATTAATGAGCTCACAGATCTATTTGAACATTAATTAGGGTAGTCAAGAATTGAAAGAATATCCTCTAAGTCTGAGGTTTTTCTACTGTATCATATGACCCTGAAATTTTAAAAATGGCATCTAATGACAAAAATGGCACTCTCTTCTTAAGTCCAATGTGCAGCCATTAGTACAAAAGAAGAGCCATATGCTCTTAGTACTAAAAGAAAAATCTTCTTCAAGGGTTCATCAACATTACAGTTGACATTAAAACAGATCTGAAGGTTTACAAAAAGTCATGACTCAAAGGGAAATGATGTAACTTCCACATAGACCATCTTCTAGGGGAAAAATATTCAAAGTACACACTGTATTTAGCAAACCATCCAAATCCAAATTAACCAAATGGATAATTCACTTTATGCCTGCAGGTCAGGGAGGGAAGAAAAAGTGAGGAAAGAGTGGAATGGAATATTTTAACTTAGTTCTTGTGAATAACAGGATTTCATGATGTTTTCTTGTAGATGCTGATGTTAGCCTGTTAGAATGAAAGCCTCAAGGGAGAGTAAAGACTTTCTTTTCCTTCCCTTCCCTTCCCTTCCTCCCTCTTTTTTCTTCCTTCCTCTCTCTCCTTCCTTCTCTCTTGCTCTCCTTCCTTCTCTTTCTCTTTCTCTTTCTCTTTCTCTCTCTCTCTCCTTCATTCCCTCCCTCCCCTTCTCCTTTTCCCTCTTTCCCTCTCCCTCCAGTGCTTAGCTCTTAAGTGATTGATTGTTGATGGGTAAGAACAGCCTACTCACTGTGGATAATGGGAGCATAGGCTCTGAGATGAAATAAACCTTATAGATCATGTGATTTAAGCACTTCATTTTCCAAATGAGGAAACAGTGCCCTGACTTGCCCAAGGTCACAGAGCCAGTAAGTGGCAGAGGCCAGATTTGAACCTAGTGTCTCCAACTATGTCTATCTGTCTCTCTCTTTAAATACTAACCAGGAAAAGAATGCATATAGTACTGAATATGACCTGTAAATCTAAAGGGCAGGATGAAAAGATTCAGAAGAATTCTACAAAGAAAAAGAGAGTCCTAGATTTAAAAGGAAAAGACAAGATCCATTTTTAGTAGAAGAAAAGGAGGTAACCCCAATTCACTAAATGAAAATTTTCCACAGTTTCAGATCCTGAGGCTGACCTGTGAGAGCTGGTATCATCCGGCCTTAAAGAAAGTTTCCACAAAGACTCTGATTAGTCTAAAAGGGTAGGTTTGAGCTTAATCAAGACAAATTAGGTCCACCAATCAACCATAATTTATTAAGTACCTACTATGTTCCAAACAGCGAGTTAAGCGGCTGGGGATGCAGAGACAAAAATGAAAGTGTCCCTGAGCTCTGAGACCTTGCTATCTATTGAGGGGCCGTACACTATTTCCTAAATAACCATGACTCACATTAGGCATTTTACTTTTCAAGGTATTTCTCAAAAATAATCAAAACTTGATTAAGCAGAAATGCTGACATACCAGGTCTTTTCCCCCTGTATTGAATTTCTGTAGGGGAAAAAAAAGGTTAAATTCAAGAAATAAAACAAATAATAAGGATTTTTTTTCAAAAGGAGCAATTTACAGGGATTATCCTGAGGTCATATATTTATCCCCTTTGGTTGCTCTTCCATTTTTCTCAAAAATCTGAATAAATGATAACACATGTTCAGAACAGTGACTCTGGGGCTCTGGCAAGAAAAAAAGTCAATATTCACTGGGCTCTCATTACTAAGGCAGGGAAATATATAAATATGTTCTATAAAACAATTCAAGAGTCAAACTTGTTGTAAATAAATGATTACTCAGGTTAAGACTATGTTCTTTTTAAAGTTAATTACTCAGAATGCTGTTCATCCTGGTAAACAGAAATTGTCAAGCGCTGTCTGCCCCCAGCAGCAGAAAATACTACAAAGCAGCATGTGAAGTCTGGACAAGATAACATCTCTCAAGAACTGAAAATGTCAGACCTGGGAAATAATTGGTATTGTAAGCTCATGAAAGATTATTGCCCTTCATGAGCTCTAGAATCTAATAAAACTGACCCATTTGTTCCTGTTCACATACAACACCCTAGTTCTCATCTTCCTGCCTTTGAAGAATTACCCCATGCCAGTCTGAAATGTCCTTCCCCTCCTCATATCCTTGATTCCATCGAAGTCCCCAAAATGAATAGATGAAAGGAGTCCATCTAGGCACCACAGATGCCAATTAGTAGTATGACCCTGGGTGACTAATTTTATTTCCTTGTCTCAGTTTCCTCCTCTGTCAAATGACAAATTTAGGCTTCAAAACTTAGCTCAAGCACCATCTGTAACATTAGGCTCCCAAACCATTAGTGGCACTATTCAAAAAATAAGTCTAACAATGATGATGCAATAATTGTCAATCAGAAGAATTTATCAAAAATCTACTATGTGTCAAGAATGGACAAACATGCCAGTAAAAAGTCTGGTATTCCTCAAAAACCATTTGGGTGGGTGGGGTCTGTAAAATCAAAACTATTTTTCATAATAATACCAAGATGTTTTAATTTCCAATGTGGAAAAATATTTCTAGACAGAACAAGATAAACAAAGGCTCCTGGGGTGGGAGGTTTTTTTTTTTTTTAGCATATTAATGGGTGAAGCCAAAGTCTGAGATCCCTTGCATCAAAGTTAATAAAAAGTACACACACTTTGGCTTGTAATACTAATTTATTAATGTTATTCCTTCTTAGTTACATGAACAGTATTTTCTTTCTTTATATTCACTCTGTAGCAGGGTTGGGTTATTTGTTTTTGTTCTGTTTTAGTTTTTTTTTCAGGGGCCAAGAGCCAATGAGAACACTCAGAAAAGACAGTCCCCAGTGTCTTATTTCTAGAGCTGGAAAGAATCTCAGAGGTCATTTAGTTCTAATTTGTCATTTGACAGATGAGGAAATTGAGGCCCGGGGAAATAAAGTGACATGTCCTAGACTACCCAAGTAGTAGGTATCAGTGGTGAGACAGATTACAGTCTTTACTCTTTCCACTGTCTGAAATTGTCCATTGGCCCAAAAAGGCCCATAACAAGGTAATGAACACATCTGGTTGCTACAACACTGAACTCTTTCCCCCTAACCCTCCAGCAGCGGAAGCCCTGGCTGTTTTCGTGCCAACCGAGATGAATCTCATGGGCCTAATCCTATGAGCTAAGTCAGAGTAATCAATTCTCATTTATTAATCAACTGCAATCATGATGTTTCATAATCATTATATTATAGTTTAGACACAATAATAATGAAGCTAACAGAACTAATGCAATTTGCTGTGAGTAAGCTGTTGGCAGGCAATAACATTTCCTGATAATAATATCGCCAGACAAATAGGTTTGTGGTATTGAGAGAGATATTAAAATGGGCAAAAATGCACGAGGGAAGAAGGCATTAGATATACATATTTTCAAGTTATTAAAAATTGAAAAAATATAAAGGTGAGATTAATGTTACAGAACCAATCTGCATCTCTAGAAATGAAGGGTTTAGGTGATATGAAATCTTGGCTGCTCTCAAGGAGATACTGGAACTAGTAACATGAACCTCGACTCAAGATCTGAATGTGTGATGGGGTGAAGAGTGGCGGGCGGAATGAGAGAAAGAAAATAAAATTTCCCATGAAAGTACATTCTTTAATTATGAAGGAGCCTGTCTGGGATTACCCTGAAGAAACTGCAAATCCTTGCTATTTATATATGGTAAAGCGAGAGATGCCCAGGGAAGCTAACTCTCTCTCTCCTTCCCTACACCACCCCCAACTCTGCCTCCACCTCCAGGTTGTTCCATGGGTACAGAAACACTAAACAGACAAAAAGGAAAAGAGGAAAGGAGAGAAAGAAAAGAAGGGGAAGACTAAAAAGAATAGAAAGGACCTGGGAGAAGAGGAGGAGGAAGGGGAAAGACAGATAAAATGGAAAAGAAAGAGGGAAAGTACAAGAATAGTAAGAGGGTTGAGGAGAAAGAGAACAGGAAAAAGGAGAAGGAAGCAGAAGAGGAAAAAGAGGAGAGAGAAAGAGAAGAGGGAAGGAGACAGAAAAGGAGAAAAACAGATACAAGAAAGAAGCAAAAGGAAAAGAGAAGAGGGAGAGGAAGACAGAAGAGGAAAAAGAGGAGAAGAGAGAAAGAGAAGGATGGAAATAGAAAAGAACAAAGTAAACAAGAGAGGAGAGGAAGGAAGACAGTAGAGGAAAGGAAGAAGAAATATGGTTGAGGAGGAGGAAGACTGGGAAGGAGGAAGGAAGATAAGAAAAATATCGGAGAACATATAAGGGTGTAGTGGAGGAGAAAAAAATGAGAGGAAAACAAAAGAGAGAAGGGGAAGAGATAGAAAGGAGGAAAAAGAGGAAGGAGAAGCAAAAGAAAAGAAAATAAAAAAGAAGGGGGGAAGAGACAAAGAGGAAAGAGGGAAGAGGAGAAGGAGGGTCAGGAAGAGAGGAGAGAGAGAGGGAGAGATGAGAAAAGATGATGAAGAATACAGTGGCCATGAGCTAAACCAGATGATGGCTGACTTTTAAAGTCCTGAGCATTCCTCTGTCCCTTCCTCCTGGTAACTGTAATTGGGGAAATTTCATTTATTTTTTTGAGGTGAAGTAAAGTTTTAAGGAAAGAAAGAAAAAAATTCTGCCTCAGCAACCACAGCAGAGTTCAAACATACACCAGATATCCAAGGTAACAATCTGATCCTCTGAAAGGCGGCAAGTAATAGAGGCTTTTGCCCTTAGAAATCTCTGATGAGAGAGAGAGGAAGGGAGGGAGGGAGGGAGGGAGGGAGAGAGAGAGAGAGAGAGAGAGAGAGAGAGAGAGAGAGAGAGAGAGAGAGAGAGAGAGAGAGAGAGAGAGAGAGAAAGAGAGAGAGAGAGAGAGAGAGAGAGGAGAGAGAGAGAAGGAGAGAGAGAGAGACAGAAAGAGAGAGAGAGAGAGAGAGAGAGAAAGAGAGAGAGAGAGATATATATATATATATATATATATATATATATATATATATATATATATATATATCAAGAGAAGCAAAGAAAAAACCACCACCACCACCAAAAGGAAGAAAAAAAAACTTGTTTATAATAAAGACTACATTCTGTAGCAATTTCCTAGATTCCTGGGGTTAGAAATCTAGATTGCCAATGGATAAGTGAGCCTTAAAATCACATCCCTGCTGACAAAAATTCATTTCTTATAACCGTCTCCATTTACCGGAATGCTGAATCTTTCCCATGGGGAAGGAACAAATGAAAATGTTATTTCTCTGCTCATGAACTCATACCTTTCTGTCTGCTTTTCACTGTTGGCAATTTCATTCTCTTCCAAATTTGACTAAAGCCCGTGACCTGAGGGAAATAATGTCTATATAATAATCTTCTGAAACTCTAATTCTGAGTCATGTTTTTTTGGATGTTGCCTCGCAGTTTATGAAAATCGCAGTGAGCTATGAAATGTAAGTGATGTGATGTTCCCGCCTAACATAATCATTTTGTCTGGTGAACATGTTGGAAATACTAATGAAAAGGAGGCTCCCACAAAAGCAAGTCGAGCTGGCTAATGGCAGCAGAGGGGCGATGGCGGCGATGCCACCCATCCGGTGGGCAACTTGCCTTGTGTCCTCTTTTGGAGGGGGTGTCCTCAGTCTAAACAGGGCAAAAGGTATGTGGGAAAAACATGACAGGGAAGGTAGGGAAAAGGATTTCCATTTGCCATCATGCCATCATTTTTCTTCTTGACCTCTGATTTGCTCCCCAAGGCCCCATGAATTTGCAGAACTTAAGAATCAATCCTATACTGAGAGTTGGAAGTGAGCTAAGAAATCATCTAATCCAACCCTATTATTTTACAGATGAGGAAACTGAGGCCAAGAGTGGTTAGGTGACATGTACAAGGTCATTCAGGTAGGATCACAATAAGAAGGACTGAGAGCTGGAAGGAAAATAAGTAGCCATCTTTTTCAAATCCATCACTTTAGAGATGAGGAAACTGGAACCCATAAAGGTGTAGGAACTTGCCAAAGGGCACACAGACAACCAGATGTGGAGCTGGGATGGCTTAGGAATGTAGCCTGCTGACTTTCTAGTGAAAGCTTCAGTTTGGAGAAAGATTCTGCTCAGCAGTCAAAGTTAAAAGATCACATACCTACTCATAAGCCATCTAGTCTAACCTCTCTTTTTACAAATGAGGAAATTCATTAAAGGAATTGCCCAGGTAGTAAGTACCAGGGGTGGGGGTCTGAACCAAGAATCCCCATCTCTAGCCTCAGCAATCTTTCTACCATGCCATATGTCTGAGGTGTGTTAGAATCTCTCTTGGATACCCCAAAATATCAAAAGCATCTGACTTTAAAGCTGCACCCACTAGGAGCTGAAATACACCACTCCATCAATCAGGCACAGTTCAGAGAATCTGCCACAACTAAACGCTATTCAGTTAAGTACTCAGAACTCAGCTGCAAACCTTGCCCAAAAGTTGGGTTTAAAAAATCTGTTTAATACAAAGGACTGAGTATCAAGTATATAAGTTATTTTTTTAATGACTTGCTAAGAATAAATCTGATCCCAAACATATGGTTTGGGGCCTTTCACCACATGGCTCTGTGTTCTATGATGTTGAGATTACCTCTCGCCTACCTAAGGAGTAAAAGAGAAGACTCATGCTGGCTTTAGGGGAAAATATGAAATGTGTCTCCCAAATGGGAGAACCTGCCAGAGGCAACCTGATGATAGTAAATTCTCCAAAGTCTTTGGAACTTGGCATTTCAACTCACAATGACCCAAATTCTCTGCCTGGAAAAAATGGAGGATTAAAGGTTTTCCACTGAGGGCTGGGTTCTCTCGAATTCCCTCCCATCTCTAAGTCACAGGAATCTTAAACTGCCAAGTCATCACTGAACACTTTTTCATTTTATAGTTTAACTGTGTCAGTTATTAATGGTTTTCATTTTAAAAAAAGTTCCATGTTTACAACAATTTTCATTTCTGCTTCCTTAAGGTTACTTAGAAAATGGTGCCAAGTTGGAAATATTAGTAATAAATGAACTACTTAAAGACAGATGCTATCTCATTTTGTGTACACAGAGCACTTCACAAATTGTCTTGAAAATGTTTGTTGACGGTCACTCTCTTCTCATACCACACACCACAGACATCCCAGTCCAAGCTCTCATCACTTCTTGATGCAATTATGGTAATAAGATCTTCTCTGCCTCCAGACTCACTTCTCTCCAATCCAGCCTCCACCTGGTTGCTAAATGAATATTCCTCAACTGGAATTCTACCTTTGTAATGCCCCAATTTATGAAGTTGCAGAACTTGCCTAGTGCCTCTAGCATCAAATATGAACTCTGGCATCTGAAGTCTAAAAATCTGGATTTAAGGTTGATTACACCTTCCTGTCCTGAATGGGCATCACACTTAAGCCCTTCCCTTCTTTTTTGTAAAGGTTGATGCCCATGCTAAGAATATTCTTTTCTTTATTTCTATCTTCTTGTGGAATCAATAGCTTCCCCTTCAACATCCAGTCTACGTGCCACCCCCTTCAACAGGTACCTCTCATTTCCTTAAGTTGTCATTTGTATTTATCTCATTTCCTTATTTGCAAACACATCTGGAGCAGAATTAAAGTCCTTGGAGAACTGAGATGGTCCTGTGTCTTTGTAACCCCACTTCCTAACATAGCAGTTCTTGAATAAATGTATGTGGATTGAGCGAAGGAATTAAAACCCTACACAATAATCCAACTCTTCTGCTGCCCCCTGCCTCAATGCTTCCCCCATTACTATCTCTTCCCATGATCTTACCATTCTAGAATACTTGCTCAGGATTAATCAAGATAAACTTGAAACTTGTGGCAGTACATGGCTCCCCTCCTAGGGTAAAAGCCACCATCCTACATTCCATATCTTATCCCAAGAGTTCTTTTCTCTTTTTAATTGGTAGATTTTTCTGTTTAATCATGCATTTGGTTTCAATTGCTTCTTGCTTTCAGTGAAGTACATTTCTCAGCCACAGTCACTGAGCACATCACTCTGTGTCTAGAATGTGAATGACCACAAGAGGTATTAAACCCTTGGTCTAGGCAACGGCCTGCATTTCAATGGAGGAGTCAGGAGTTTTACAGGTAGAAACCAAGAATAAATAATAGGTTGCTAAAAGCTCTCTAACAGAAACACTACAAGGAATTAGATGGTCGTCTATATAAATTTACAAGGTATCCACGGAAAATGGTAAAGAAGAGTGAAATTAGGGTCAAGAAGACATAAATTCAGATCCAATTTGCACGACCTTTCACAAGATCCTTGGATACCTCATCTGGAAATGGGAAAATTAACCACACCTAGTCGATAATAGCCATCAATAAAGGACTTTCAAAACTGTAAAATTATATGTAAAAGTAATTGTTATTATCACTACTCTTAGTAATTAACAAATGATAGTCACTCATTAAATGAAAGGGCTTTCTGAATTAGTCTGGTTAACAAAGGAAGGCTTTAAAGTGGTATCAACAAATTCTCTAAGTGATAAGCAAGCCCCATATCATGGAATTATCTCTATAGCACACTCCTGACCCCAAAGCCACCAAGAATACCAGAACAGAATAAGAACCTGGGAATCTTCCATTAGGGTAATGAAAATGTGCATTATTGCATTTAGCATTAGCTTTGTAGGGGCAGCAAATCTAAAATTCGATTGTTCTGACTTTAGCTGGAGCCTGCACCTGCATCATTGTTCACATATTTTCCTAAGAGGGGGGAAATGTTATAATGTCAACTCCAAAGACGCATTAGCCTGAGCTACAGTGATTTTCTTTGTGTCTACTGAAAACATCTTGCAGACTGGGTAACTTGGCAAAAAGATGGAAAATGATCCTCTAATGCCTGGCCCATGATCCCTTCAGGCCCTAGAAACTCAAGCCAACTTAATATCAAACATTATTATTCCTATTTATACATTCCCAGATGTTAAAAAAAAAACCCACCCCAAATTCAAATACACAAGAAGCCAGAAGCAGTGCTTGTAGTTTTCATCACCAAAGGGTAAAATATATATGACTTTCAACTTAATATCTACTTCAAAACACTCCCAAGAGTTTCCAAGCCTACTCCAGACAAACATTCTGACTCTATAACTTTGTAATACGGTTCCTTTTGATTTCCCTAATTCCTGACTCTCTAAAAAGCAAACCAGAATTTTCTAATTTCTGCTTTGTTCTTACTAGTTATGGCAAGTAAGGGTGTGTGTGTATGTATGTGGGGGGGTAGATGTGGGAGGGTGTGGGCATGGGTCTGTTTGTCTATGTGTTTTTAGTTATTTGAAGCGTGTGGGGTCTTCCACTTCCTTTTGATGGAATTAAAACAAGTATGAAGAAACTCTCCCCAGAAAAGGCCCACACATTCCACGTATGTGTGTGTAATAAGCACCTGTGGACAGAGTGATGGATGGATTCTAGAGCTGAGATGCCCCACTTGAGATCTGACTAGTTCAATCACAAAATGCCATTTTTTGAAGACTAACTTGACTGTATATGAAAAACATGGTGACCAAGCAGCACTAGAAATTTCCTGAAGGGACTCTGCAAAGAGTCAATAACTCTGTTATAGTAGATGTTTCAAATAACTCTAGATACTGGAGTAAGACAATGAGCTGGAGCTTTAAGGTACTCTAAAAATGCTTTTTCTCACCATGAATATCTTGTTATTATTATCTAGCTGGATAGAATTCAGAAAGAAAAAGTCCTGTGATAAAATACTATGCTATTATTCCTTTTTAAATATGCATGTATATGTTTGTGTATATATGTAGGATTGCATATGTGTGTATATATAGACATGTAACACACACATATTTAATAACTACTGGCCATTTTTTTGTAACTGAATAAAAGCACAGACGTTTGAGTTGAGTGTCTAGGCTCACCAACAAGGTTTAGCATCTCCATAATCACCGTTACTCATCTTGTCCTTATTTTATATAGAACTGAAAACAGAAATAGTCCTAGGAAAAGTCATTACCCTGTTATTACTCTTTTGTGCAGAATGTTCTGGGGGCTACTGTACAGGTGGACGGAATAACTGCTATGTTTCTCTGCACGGGAGTACGGGATGTACAGTTGTCCTCTGTAGGTTCTTGGAAAGTTCTCAGTGTAACACCAGCATCAGAGAGGTTAGTAGGGAACGTGTGGACATCATCCCATCTCCAGGTGATTCTAGTTTCTCATGCTATGTCTGCCTTTTGGAAGGTTTTCATTCCAAGAAGTTTGGAGATTATGGGTATTTCATACGATGACTTATCTTACTTCTATTTTTTCTTCCCCTTCCCTTTCCTCCTCTCTTCTTTATCCTTTCCCTTCTCTTTTTCCTTTTTCTTTCTCTTTCTCCATTTGTTCCTTTGCTCTTTCTCTTCCCTCTTCCCCTTCTCCTTCTAATTGTGATCTCACTTTCTGTTCCAGTTGAAGGAGAACTTAGCACAGTACACTGGTTATGAGGTCAGAAGATCTGAGTTCAAACCTTACTTCTGACATATTACTTCTGTGACCTTGGTCAAGTCTCTTTACCTTGTTAGGTCTCAGTTTCCTGAAATGTAAAATAAGGATTTACCTACATGGCTTCCAAGGCTACTTTTAATCCCAGACCTGTGTTCCTATGCCTAGAACTTAGATAAAAACAGTACTGGAAAATATCATTGCTATTCCACTATTCTGTTATGTTCGAAGACCAGGTTATTCCTCCAAGGTGAATAGAATGATTGCTGAAAGTTATGTTTTTACAGACTTCATCAGCAGTGTTTCTCCAGCTGATCTTCTGACTTCCATGACTCAGAATACTACATATTTATAATACAGGGAGCACCAATTATAGAGTCAGAAGGCATGGATTTGAATCATGGATCTATAATTTCTGACCTGTAAATCTTGGGTAACTTTAACCTCTCTGAAACTCAGTGTCCTCATATGTAAAAAGATGGGTTTGGAAAAGATGGCTGCTAAAGTTCCTTCCTTCTTACATTCCACCCATTATCCAATGGCCCCAGATCAATGATTCCTATAGGACCTTAGATGATTTACCTAGACTTGATTTCCTGGCCCTTCATCTACCATCTTTGCTAGATTAAAAATCCACAGAACCACACTGCAGCTGTGGGACATACAAAACCTACCTACCAATCTAAATTTAACCGTTGGTGATAATTTATAAATGATCAAGATCTGGGTGTAGGATAACAATGGGTTTGAGCTGGAGAGAAATCATTGCCTATTCCAAACAAGGGCCGCCAAGGCTGGGCTGTCTTATAAACAAGCATCGCCACCAAGAACAGTGAATGACACCAGTGTACACAGCCTCACTTCCTAATCTTCACACAATTGCTTGCTTTTTATGGGACCTATAAAAATGTAATTGAAGCCAATCATGAAAAAGCATCATCTCTAACATTAACGGAGACAAAGATGCCATTTTCTCCAAATGATAACCAGATTTCCTTTGGAAAGCACAAGATCTCAGCCCAACCCGTCATAATTAAGACAGTGTTAACAGAAACGAAGGCAATTCAGACAAGCTGAAGTTGATTAAGGAATAATTTTCAAGTGGAAAATACAAGTTAGGGCCAGATTATCAGCAATTGCTTGAAATAAAATGTCTCATCCCCTTCTGGAGAATGTTTCCATCACTGAAACAATTAACACACCAGAGATCTCGCTGAACTTGTACAAATCTGTTGATGCAAGGAAATGGCTCCATACACTAATGCCTTAGGCTTTAGATAAATGGTTAAGAATAAGACTTAATCTCCAGCCACAAAGGGCCCATCCCAGAAAAAAAGATCTTGGGTATCTCAGAGGGAGCAGCAAGTTTCAGAGTATTGTGGTTTACAAGTGCTAAAAGTGAAAAAAAAAAAAAAAAAAAAAGCTTGAGGATTGGGGAAGGAAATCTTTAACTAATTGTTTTCATTTACATTCAAAGTCAGTTAGTTTCTACAATATGGACTGGGCTGACAGAAAAGTTCTGCCATGGTGGTTTGGAGTACAGCCAACATAGGATGAAGTAACTGGAGTGATAGACTCGGAGTAAGGAAAGAAATGGGTTCAGATATCGCTTCGGACATTTACTAATTGTGAACGCATCAATTCATCACCCTGAGTTTTAGTTTCTAGTCTGTAAAACAAAGATAACAATATCCACGGCATCCACTTCACAGAGCTGCTGTCTCAAATTAAATCAATGTTTGGAAAGCAGGACATAAATGGCTTTTTGTTGAGTCTTTTAATTATTAGTGATATCATTCTTGTGTGTTATTTGACAAGATCACACAATCAATTCAAGGGCAAGTCACTATTCTGTCATTTTTCTTTCACATTTGATGTTCTCTGGACTATTGCACATGTGGATAAAGTAAAAGCATTTTGTAACTGAATAAATGTGATGGAATAGAAGCTTGTTCTTGGCAGGCTCACAGAAATCATATACGGTACAATGCCATTAGCAGAAAGGGTGACAGAAATTCTGTATGTCTCTATCTATCTATCAGTTGTCTGTCAAAGGTGAAGACAGTAAAAACATGATGAATCACATACATGGGCTGGAACAAGGCATGAGAGATGCCCAAAATGTGTACCCCCACATTTATCCTTCATTTAAATCATGAGTAGTTCCCAAAAAAAGAGTTTTCAGGCACTGGACATGGTGAACACTGAATAACATCACAAAAAATGAAATTTGTTATTTTTTAACATACAAGAAATGATTCATTACTTATGTGGGAGTCATTTATGAATCATAGAAATGTAGTCATAAAAACAGACACATTATCAGAGAAAAGATCAAAAAATGAGTAGAAAGAAAAGTTGAAAGAAGAAAAATTTATGACACCCAACGGGGAAAAAAATATCAGTACTGAACTAGGCAAATAAGTAATTGATAATGAAAAATGAGATGTGAACATTAGAAATTACATCAGCACTCATTATAATGATTTTAATCAGTGTAAATCATGTGCTATTAATAATACAGAAAGAGGTCAAAAAAGACCCAGTTCAGTAAACGTGAGAATTTAACTTCCCAAGCAGAGAGAGGGTCAAGGACTGAACCTGTGACTTCACAGTAAACAGATGACAACTTGCCAAATAGAGAGAGGGTTGGGGACTTGACCCATGAAAGAGGGAACTTCCAAATGAGGAAATTTTCACTAAAATCATGTCCCACCTGCTCTTCAACCTATAATCTCTGAGAGTCCCCAACAGTACCAAGAGGTTAACTGGCATGCCCAGGTCACACAAAAAGTATACATCAAAGATGGGACTTGAGTATAGCTGTTCCTAGCTTTGAGGCCATCTGTAGTCATTTAACTAGAAGTTCTCCATTTTTTTTAAATCTCAAGATTATTGAGGAAACCCCCCGCCTCCCAAGAACTTTTCTTCATAGGGTTTCCCCTATTGATTTTGACCATTATGAATTGGTATCCTATCTGTAACTGTCAGATAACCTGTCTATGAATCATGGGCCTACTTCAGACCTGCTGTCTTTGTAGTACACCCTTTGACATAAGCTCTATGGGTAATTAGGTAGTATTGCTTTTAATATTATTATGAATATATTTTTGACCACAGAGATCTTCTGAAAGAGTCTCACAGACTCTCAAAGGTCTGCAGACCACACTGAAAACTGCTATATTTCCCCATGCTGCCTCATGAGCACAGAAAGATGGTGAACAATGTCCACACTCATCTGGAAGAAAAACTCATTTGTACAATATATAAAAAACATACAAGGTATTTGGAGCAGGGGGCACAAGAAGCTGGATGGTTAGTGGTAATAACAGTAGAGATTTATATGAAAAAGTTCATGATATGAACTTATTCTTATTGTTTCATTTGACCCTCAAAACAACCTTTGGAAATATACATTACAGGTGTTACCTATTCCATTTTCCAAATGAGGAAGCAGATGTTCAGAAAGGTCATCAGCTCATACCCAGCCACGTAACACCAATGCGATGCCCATAGCAGCCACTATGAATGTGCATGCATATTTCCAGAGTAAAGTCACAAAATATATGAAACTGTCTTCATCAAAGGCAAGACCAAAATATTTATTTGGGACATCAAGATTTAACAAGGCACTTATCAGTAATCCAGGGAGCGCCTACATCTTAAACCTTCTTTCTATCAGACCTCCCCACAAAAACAAGTTCCCCTAGACAAATTCCTCCCTTTGCCCACTCACAGCTTGCTTCGCTCTCTCTGCTTTGCCTGCTCTTACTCTCCGCTCCTGAGATCTTCTGTGTTCTTGTTCTCTCTCTCGTTCTCTCCTCTCTCTCTCTCTCTCTCTCTCTCTCTCTCTCTCTCTCTCTCTCTCTCTCTCTCTCTCTCTCTCGTTCTCTCTCTCTCTCTCTCTCTCTCTCTCTCTTTCCCCCTCCCTCTCCCTCTCCCTCCCCTCTTCCTCTCCCTCTTCCTCTCCCTTTCCCTCTCCCCACCCCTCGAGAAAGCTCCTCCCAGTCTGAGTTCCATGTGACCCAGGATCCATGTAATCACAGGATCCAAGTGTCAAGCAAATTAATGTATTAATGGGTGGGGAAGATCTTCCTGTTTCCTATTACCATTACAATCCAGTAAGTGACCAAAGTAAGATGTGTGTCTTGAGCAGATTCATTACCTCTTTCCTGGACTGGACTCTAATAAGCATCCAGCAGTCTTCAGACACCATGGAAAGAGCTCTCTCTGCTGCTTCTCAGTACATCATATTGTCTTGGGTGGCAATGGGATTGATTGCCTTCCAGTGGGGAAATGTGTGACGGTACATGACTGACCCTTCCAAACTACCTAACCCTGTAAGAAAATGCATTGGCCAAAATATCACTACTACTGAACTGTCCATAGGGCTTATCTCATAGGCTATACTACAAAAATCACAGGTCTGAAGAAGGCCTATGATTCATTAGCAAGTCTCCTATTGGTTACAGATATGACACTGATCACTTGGACCATCTAAAACACAGCCTATTATTGATGACAGACTCTTCCATTTGCATGTTTTGAGTTAATAGCTTTGCAAAAAAGTGGGGGCAGGTAATGGGCCAATCATATAAAAAGCAATAGCTCTATAGTTCATTCTCAGGCACAGAAACTCAATGGCCTGTATAATAATATATTCTCTGACTACCAACGTAAATGGGACCCATTGCAGAAGTAAAAAGGCAGGAGAACTGGGGAGGTAATGATCTGCTTACCTGAGAATGGGACTTCAAGGCCAGCAAAGACAATGGAGATGGTTAAGGTTGTACTAGGAAAAACCCTCCAAGGAGAGAGTTAAACTTAGGGTTTGTCAATGGATGAAAGGCAATCTTTCAATTTAAAAAAAACCAAAAAACGGTTACTCAAACTTTTTGCAAACTAGAAAGAAACAGAGGTAGACAAAGACAGAAAAGACAGGGAGAGAGACAAAGGGGAAGAGAAAGGCGTATGGAGACACAGAGAAAGACTGAACAGAGTCCAGTAAACAAGAGTCTTCATTCTTCCAAACACTTTTTTCTCCTCTACTACCCCTCAGTAACAGAACTGTTCCCCGAAGAACTCTATGTTTAAAGACTCCAAAACCAGAATTTTGTTTTCAAGGAAGGAGAAGAAAGGTTTAAATCAAAATAAATGCCTAATTCCCATGGAAATGTGGACTCCATGGGATTGGATTATATCAGGAATGCACGAGATCTGTTCCAGTATTGATTAATTCCAGCAGAGTTTGAATTTGCATGTAATTTACAATCATTCCCTTCAACAAATGTCTTCATTTAGCATTATTTTGAGCTTGGCATGACAAGATTATTACAAATCACAGCTCTGTCAAGGAAGAATCCAGGGGGAAAAATGCTGTTTCTTTCGAAATATTACAACAGGCATGATTAGTTTAGGGGGAATAAACACAGTTTTATATCTTCTTAAGTGCAGCAATGTCAAACACAGATCAAGGACCTTTGCAAATGTCTCAGTAGCACTGAGCAGAAACTCTGCTCCTACCACGGTTAGCCCCGAGCAGCACAGTTGAAGGCGGAATGGTGAATTTGGGGGATAAATGGGAAGATGGCAGAATGAGGAAGAGAAAGAATCACTTCTAGAACCATTCTATGGCTGATTCAGAATTAGCTGGGAACCAATCCTCTCACCATCATGATGTGGTCTGTGCGCTGTAGAGGACAGGGAGGGATTGGGAACCAGAGGAGCATTACTGCCACATCCTTTGTGACTCCAGTAAAGTGACAAACTCTGTAGGGCTCATTTTCTTGCTCTTTTGAATGAGGAAATTTGACTCAATGACCTCTAAAATCTCTTCCAGTATAAATCAATGAGCCAAGCTCTAGGGCTTGATTATCTAAAAGTTCTCATTTATTCCAAAGGTGCCATGAGGAGACCAAGAGCCAACCAGGCCTTGGGTCAATGAGATTTTTTAAAAAATTTCTACTGTGAGAGAAGCAGAGCCTACTGAATAATTCATTCCAATAAAAAGCTCCATCTAGAAATCCTAACACTTGGATCATAACCTAGATCTCAGATGTTAAAAGGAAGCAAAGTCACTCCCTTTATTCTGCCAATGAGGAAACTGAAATCCAACAAGGTTAAATGATTTGCCCAAGGTCACACAACTATTAGGAGCAATAGAAGAATTTGAACTCAGGTATTCTGACTTCAAAATCAACTCTCTAGTGAATTCAAAGGCCTTAACCAAAATAAGTAAATAAAGATCATTTTTAAAAGTAATACAAAGATGACTTCTACTCTATTCATGAATGAATTTTTATACCTACCACCTGGTCACCTTAATTATGCAATGGCACATGAACAATAAATTTTCAAAATAGTCTCTTACAGATTCAATAATTTGCTTCTCATACTGGCTTCTTCATATCAGATCATGTAGAACAACATCGACTGAGAAGCCAAAAGGACCTCATAGGTCTTACAGCCTATGCCTTTCCTTTAGACCTGGGTCATTTTTATAGGTGCAAAATGTCTTGTGTGGATGAAGAGGAGGTGTTAGCTTGAAGCCCAGATAAGAGAAGACACTCTCCTGAAGGTACAGGGAAGTCCCTGGAATAAAAATTGAAATATCTTCCAGTAAGTCTTATATTTTCTACTCCATCCTCTCCCACTCCATTAATTAATATCTTCTTAGGAAATGCAGATACAAACTCAGTTTAATTCAACAAAATATTATTTGGCACCTACGATATACTAGGTGCTCATTTTAATCTAAGGAAACAATAATCAGGAAGACAAAACAGCTGAAAACATCATAATGTATTCTGAAGCAAATATGTGAGGTTTTTTGAAATACCTTTTCTTTCAAATATTCTGTTCCATTTCTCAGGTCCATTAGTACTGACAACATACAATCAGCTACAGTGATAGAAATTATTTTTTCCAGTTACATTGGGACCTTAATAAGTCTACTACCATCTGGCATTACATATTAGAGCTAATGATTTGGTGACAAAATGAAACTGGATTTTTGAAGTTCCCAGCTGCAAATGCAACAAATAATAGATAAACCAGCCTGTCCAGCTCCAGCTGCACCATCAAAATTCTCTCTCAGAAGGTATGTCGCTTTGTTAATGTATGTATATTTGTACGTGTATATGTACATAGTTCTTACATACATCTTAGCGATCATATATGTGTGTATAGATACATATATGTAGCATGTATGGATACACATTGCAATATATAGCTACTGTGTATATACATACATGTGTACAGTACATAAACACATACATATATATACACACCTATGCAATATACATCTTGTATACGTGCGTATAATCTTTACATATACATACATGTATATAAGTGTGTATATATATGTATGTGTGTGCGTGTCACACACACAAACACACACAACTCTATTGAATGAAGAACACCTAGGTGGCACAGGGGCCTGAAACCAGGAAGACTCATTTTCCTGAATTCAAATATGGCCTCTGATGCCTACTAGCTGTGTCACTTCACTCTGGGCAAGCCACGTCACTCTGTTTGCCTCAGTTTCCTCATCTGTCAAATGAGCTGAAGGAGGAATGGCAAACCCCTCCGGCATCTTTGCCAAGATGACCCCAAATGGGATCACAAAGAATCCGACACAACTGAAGTCGCCAAACAACAAAATCCCAAATTGGAAAGCCCACAGTTCTCCTAAGAGGTCCTTTTTCTCCCCTGCTATTTACCAGAATGCTTTCCCTAAACAACTCTGTTTAAAGACTCCCCAAAATAGGACTTTATATGTGTGTCTTTCTGTCTGTCTGAATGCACTATTTGTTTAAGCTCTTAAATTTTTAAGTTTTCTTTAAAATGTATTCATCCTCTGAATCAGGCATAACATCTCCTTCTCCTGAAATGTAGAAGTCTCCTCAATTCCCCTGATACCGTTCTATGGCCGTTTGAGTGACATCCAGATTCACAGAAGTCTAACCGTATGTGTTTGACACTCGGCTTTGCACAAAGGTCTCGCCAACATCTCCTGACACCCGTACTCAGCTCTGGCAAGTCAGCGACATCGGGGAGCTGATGATGGACAATCTCAAACACATGTGGGGGAATTCTGCAGGACAAGATAGTGTTGCCTGCTGCAAATGAGGGCATATCATCATCACCTAGAGGCGGGTGCCCTGGAATTCACTTGAAAGAAAGCAGCATTTCCTAAGGAGTATTCTTAGGAAGCCTCAAACCATCTGCAGGATGTAAATCACCAAAGCATCTAGGAGAAACTGATTAAAATAGGATGCAGGTTGGTGCTGCTGCAAAAGTAATCACCGCTGAGGAGAGCAATAAATAAAAAAGAAAGCTATTTATCCAAAGCATTTTTAAAGGGTTTTATCGCATAAGAAATAGGTAACATGGCCTTATTAACAGCAATACAGGGAACATCTTTGTTATTTACGCTTTGCCTTTCATCATGGAAACTTCAGGCCCTGGAATAAAATAAGCCACTTGGGAACTACAGGGAAAGTATATCCTCAAGGTCAAACCCATGGAAAGCATATGGTAGGAGTTTAAATGAGGAGTCCAGTAACTGAGGAATTCCTTATGAATCACCCATCATTCAGATACCATGCGGTGCCTTGATGATACAGCTACATAAAGGCACTGAGACATGGCAAGCACTAGTTTTTATTACATTACAGTATATTATAGTATGTTGTTATATATGTTATATCATAGTATATATCACATCATATTCACACCTAAATATATGTATACATAAATACAATGTGTATGCATACACATATTGGCAAATATTCACATGTAAATGCATATATGTGCATATGTACACATGTCTAAATATGCATATATAGTTAAGAACCCCTCCCTGCCTTAAAGAAAGCTGTTAGACAGGGACTCAGGTTGATGAGTCAAGAGGAGTCAGAGCAAAACAGCTGGGGTGTCCCTACAAAGTCAAGATTCAACTTAAGTGAAGACATTTTAGGGTGCTCTGGATAGAGACTATGGGGCCATCCTGGTCTCTATCACCTTAATCATTCAACCATTATTATTATCAAACGCCTACTCTGTGCCAGGCACTAGGAAGACAAATGTAAAAATGAAATATTCCCTTGCCTTCAGTGAAATACCATTCTATCAGGGGATCCAAAATGAATATATATAAGCATATATAAAAATAAGCAATGTTAGAAAGGTAATTTGGGAGGGAGAGGAGGATAGGGGAGATGTTTTATAAGCAGTTGGTACAATTACAAAGATCTCAAGTTGGAGATGTGGCTTGTTTTAAGTTTGGAAAGGAGGTCAGAACTGAGGGAGACAGAAGGAATGGTATTCAATAATGGCAGACAGCCTTGACAAAGTCATGCAGGCAAGACCAAATGTCCTGTGTGGTGGACATGAAGAAGTCCTATTTGGTCACACCAAAGAAAGCATGAAGACAGTTGGAAAGTCAACCTGGACTGCAGAGAAAGGGTCAGGCATGAGAAAGCACATGCTCATAGACCTAGGACACAAAGGCCCTCAGAGGTCATCTAGTCCAACAACCTTACTCTAGAGATGAGGTCCCAGGCTCAGGGTGGAAAAGAGCTGTAACCAAAGGCACTCAGAGCGTCACGTTATAGAAGGAAAGTGGGCAAGCCATGTCAAAGATGCAAGAACCCTTCTCAATTCTTACATGTCACTTCACACCAATTCAGGCCTGAAACTCAAAATTTAGTCTGGATTCTAATCTAATCTCATTCATTCTCTCCCATCCTGGTGAATTAATCCCCTAGAATCTCTTTCTAACCTGTGATTTCCCACTAGGGTTACTACAACTGGGCAGGAGTGTAGACTATAGGGCAGATGGCCATCCATGGCCAGAGAGAGATAAACATAGTTGGCTCTTAGAAAGTGGAATCTCTTAGTATAAATAAAATCTTCACCACTGGGAGTCTTATCAAAGCAGCAAAAGATTCTTACAAAAGTCCTTTATATATTCTTTCATACATATGTTTTGTGAAAATGTCTCTGCCTATCTCTTCTACCAACCCTCACCCACTACAATCTCTCCTCTTTCCTTTCTCTGACTTCCTGTTTTCCTTGGTAAATCAAAAAGCTTGATGCCAAAACTGTAAGATATACATTCAATCTCTTAAAATCTTGCTCCACTTTCTTCTCTGATGCTCTAAGGTGTCACTTGTTGTCCTTCTTTTGGTGCTGGTCAAGGCTTTGATGAAACCACAGGCCAGAAGACCTTCCTTTCAAAAGCAATTTGTGAGTGACTGGGGAAGACTCCAATGTCTCTGCAGGCATACTTTGCAACAGGGCTTCTATCAGGGGAAGAAGGAATGAGTTTGGTGGGAAGAAGAAGGTATAGTGGTTCTACAGTCCCGTGGTTTGATGCTCAGGCACAAGTGCTCTGAAGGCAGGCAGGTGGATGGGTAGAGGTGGTGGCTCATCTCCAGAGGAACTCAGATGGGTTGGCCATGTCCCTGGCTCCCCACAGCTCTAAATGCTAACCAACCAGACTAGCATCTGATGCTGTGATTTGATTGCAAAAAGCAATTACCCAAGGTAGCTCCCCAATTTAAAAAAAAAAGGTGGGAATGAAACTTCCAACTGTGTGGCACACAGAGAGATAACAGGGAGAACTGTTGGAAAGCAGTATTGCCTTGGTGTATCCAGTCACAGTGACCACTGGCTATCGAAGCCCATCTCCATTTTCTGGGCATCAAGTGATAGAGGACTTCCAAGTGGTCAACCCTGCAATTCAAAGCAAGTCAAAGGAAAAATTAATCTTGGTGCATACCTAGATGATTATTTCCAGGGATTCTGGCTGGGGCTAAAAGATTCTCCTTTCTTTAGAAGAAGGTGTAGAAACCAAAACAGAGAAGAGCCAGTGACAGGGGAATAAACTCCCAAGTAAGCCTGAATTCAAGTCAACCCTTGGTTACAGTTAAAAAAAAAAAAAAAAAAACAACCCATTAGCCGTGTTTTATTGTTTATGTCTTCATAGCTTTGAAAGTAACAGCTTTCAGAACCCTATTTCACTCTTCCCAATAGGTTGGGAACAGGAAAAACCTCAAAATAATCTCCATTAAATAAAGAATTCTCAAAATATTTTTTGGCAGTTATGTGTATGCATGTAAGTTGCATGCGTGTGTGTCCAGTTAAAGCCCTTCTGAATTCCTTGCCTTCAACCCAAGACTGGAAATTTCTCTTTTTCTCATGGTCCCTCTGCACCACCTCCAAGACCCAAAGCCTTCAGAAATATTTCTTTGATGGACACTTTTTTCTTCAGGAAATGACATGGGGACATAGGTAAAGGGTGATTTGGATAGACCGCTGTGTCACAGATTGTCAGGATCTGATTTAGAGACCTTGCTTTTGTCAAGAAAGACAGTTGGACGTCTGCTTTAAAGAAGTACTGGGAATATTTTCATCAAAGGTTTGAATTGAAAAACAGTAGGAGGTAAATATCTGAGATGTTGCCGAGAAAGACCGCTATATCCGTGCAATTACCATTAACAGAGGACAGCGGAGGCTCAATGAAGTAATTCAATCTGGTGTCCTACATTTTATCAGACAGCAATTTTGAGCTCTAACATAAAAGGCAGCAAAAAGAGGATTGGGCTCTTTTATATGCAATTCTCACCCCTCTCCCACCTTAATTCTGCAAAACAGGAGGTGTTTGCTTTCCAAGGTCCAATCATGGGACTCTGCGGATCTGACAAAAGGCCATGAGATGGAGAAAGCTCTCCAACCACCCATGGCGGAGGCAACACAGCCTCTGTTGGAAGCAGGTCAATGCATGTGCGGGCTTGCTAGGGGCTACAGGAGGGGGTGGCCTACTTCCAAAGCAGGAAGCAGGAAGGGAATGGAAGGCAGCAGAGAAGCTATTTCTAGGATGGTGCCCAGAGAGAGTATCACACGTTGAGAAGAACAAGATGTACGAGGGTAGGGGCCATCATCATCCTGGGTGATGAAAACAAAAACCCTTACAAGGTACCTGCTGTAATGAGTACGAAATGTCATGTCTGAAGGCACTTCAGCAAAACAGACATATTTGCTGATGGAGTAGAAAAAAGGAAACAAAATACTTTCCCTTTCTGCCAACTGTGCTCCACTAAGTTCAGACAAGGGGAGGATGGTAGAATTCTGAAAGGGGATAGACAGTATGGAAGAAAGGCAGGAAGGCAGGGAGGCAGGAAGGAAGGAAGGAAGGAAGGAAGGAAGGAAGGAAGGAAGGAAGGAAGGAAGGAAGGAAGGAAGGAAGGAAGGAAGGAAGGAAGGAGAAAGATGAACTTCAAAAGAGAAAAAAGACAAAGGATCCATGATGAATACTAGTTATTGGTCACAAAGTGTTCTCTAAACCATAAGATGATACAGAAAATAAACTATTTTCTGCTAAAATAATCTGTCATAAAACATGAATAGCTCAGGTACCCCTAGCAAGGTTTCCCAACTCAAAGTAAAATCAAACCTTAGCTTACTAAAGCTCCGTGAATCTCCCTGGCAGCACTCAGTAAATCTATTCCTTATCTTTCCCTTGATTTCCTGCCTCCAGAGCCCATCCCTAATTCCCCAGTTCCTATCCTCCTGCCTCAATACACAAGATACTCACACACAGAACAGGTGACCAAGTCTTCTCCTTCACCTTCATGGAGAAAACTGAGATCAAAACTCTCAGGTAAAGCTTCTTTTTCCATTCCTCAACTCTTTTAGGCATCAACCTCTACCTGATCTACTCTGCCTATCCAATCAAAGAAGGGGGATTCTTAAACCGTTCAAAATCTTGCCGAAGCCTATCTGTGTGTGCATGTGTCTGTATCCACACATATACATTTACGTACATGCCACACATAAGTATTTGTAGATAGACAAACAGATAGTACCTAGTCGTTTACATGGTGTCTCTCCCATTCAGCTGTAAGATCTTTGAGGGCAGGACTGTGTTAACCTTTCTTAGCATCTCTCATACTTAGCATAATGCTTGGCCCATACTAAGACAATGACTTGAGTCCACATTCCATGACCCATCAGATTTCATGCAGGAATTTCTCCTTCTCAAACTTGTCCTTGAGGTATTTGTAATGCCATGTTTTAGTCTTACTTTGAGCTTTGAAAATCCAAGCAGAGAAATAGGAATTTTAGTCTAGAAAGACAATAGGGAACAGGTAGGGAACATGAAGAGATTTCTCTAGATTTACTAAGAAGGAGGAGGGGGAAAAGTAAACTCTAACAGTGGCCTGGCTGGAGAGATTATTGCCAAAGCATAATTCTAGATAGTCACAATACGCTCACACATGCCATGCCAACCTCATTCTACACTTCTGCCTTTAACAAGCAGACGTGCGTGCTATGGATCACAAGTGACCTTCCATCTCCTCCAATAATCCCCTTCATACTTTTACAGAAGGTAACCCCTCATTCCTGGAATTCAGGGTCTTCTCACCTTTTCCTTTTAGAATTCCTTGTCTCCTTCAAAGCAGACCGACCCTCACATGAAGTCTTCTACATGAAGTCCTTCTTCATTCCCTCCCTGATCTACCAGTGATTCCCCCAAAAACTTTCTTGTTGAGCATATATTCAAATATGTCTTCTCTCTTGACAGAATATAGACAAAAGCACAAAAACTGTCATTTTTGCCTTATCCTCATCATCCACACAGCCTGCCACAGTACTTGACATAGTAAATACTTAACACCTGTTAAGTAACACTGGCTGGAGTGTTGGGAGTGATTCAGAAAGATCCGAATTAAAATCTGTCCTGACTCTGGGCAAGCTATGTCACTCTGTCTGCCTCAGTTTCTTCATCTTTAAAAAAATGAGCTGAAGAAGGAAATGGTAAACCATTCCAGTATCCTGGTGGAGAAAACCCCAACTGGAATTGCAGTCAGCACCGCTGAACAAAAAACACCTGTTAACTCTGTGCGGTGTCTTATCTCTCCCTAAGGGCAAAGGCCTTGTCTGGTCGAAATTCTTCCTGACCCTCAAAGGTTATATACTTTCAGTATTCCCAGCTTCTGGTCAGAGCGCTAACTGAATACAGTTAATGGAGTGACTGGCATTGGGTTGGGATACTAAGGCCATTTTTAGGGATAGCTGGGAAGCTATCTGCAGAAACAGGTGCCCTCCAGAGTCTCAGAGTGATGGCAACCCTACAAAAGGAGGCTTCCCTGAAAATGACTTGGGCTCCCAAAGGTTCTGTTTAGACTGTCCAACTAGGATTAATGTGTGTCTAAGATAGCCTTAACCATTTAAGAGAGTAAATTGTTTTGAGCATCCTCCAGCCTTTTAGAAGCACGCTTTCACAAACAATTGATATGCTAATTATAACGAGTCTTCTTTATCCACTGAAATAGGTTTCCTAAGGACCTCCACTAAATCAGAGTGGAAATGAATAAGATGAGTTCTGTAGAGAGGCAGAAGCATACGTGTGTGTGTGTGTGTGTGTGTGTGTGTGTGTGTGTTGTAAACAGGAAAAGACTTGCCCAAGGCCACACAGGTAACCCAGTGGTAGAATCAAGATTTAAACTTTGGCCCTCTATGCATGACAGGTTCTATTATTTTCACAGTTCACAAATGAATACTGTATTCAAGAGTGTGAGCTCCCTGAGCAGCCCATCTATTCTTTTTTCCCCATGCCTTTTCATTTTGTATCTCCTTATCTTTAGAGCCATGCCTAACAATTTTTATTTTTTTAATCTGATACGTGATCTCACTGCCAATAGAGACCGAAACTTTATAGTTGTACCTCCAACACCTAACCTAACATAGTGCCTGGGATACAAAAGATATTTTAAAGGAAAAAAAAGTTGCTTGTTGATTACCTGTGAATGACTTAGCTCTTCTCAGCAATACAGTGTTCCAAGACAATTCCAAAGGACTTCTGACAAAAAATGCTATCCACCTCCAGAGAAAGAACAGATGGAGTCTGAATGCAGACTGAAGTATACTTTTTTTAAAAACATTCTTTATTTTTCTTGTGCTTTTTTTTTGGTCAGTATGGAAATATGTTTTGCATGACTGCGTATGTATAATCTTTATCAAATTTATGTGTCTTCTCAAGGAGGAGATGGGATGGAAAGAGGGATAGAATTTGGAACTCAATTTTTTTAAAAAGAATGTTAAAAATTGTTTTACATGTAATTGGGGAAACATATATATATATATATGTATACACACACACATATTTAAAAACTGGATGTGTGTGTGGGGGGAAAGATGGTTATGGACTGACATCATAAATGCTAAGTGAAAAATAAACACCCTCTACCAATGAATAAAGGACTTGTCTTGCAACTTCAGGTCTTAGAGAGTTTCCTGAAGACCTCAGAGTTTCTGTGACTTGCCCCTAAGTCAAGCACAGTTGACTGACCAATGTCAACTCTCTAGTCAACACTCCATTCTGCTTGTTAATATAAATCGTTAATAAGTGCTAGAATAAATTAATGAATTATTGAATAAATAATCATGGCAAAGGAGTAGATCTACTTGACCGGGCATTATGATGAAGCCATTTTTTTTTTTTAATTCAAGAAAACCTCTAATAGATTCCAATCTGAGTTGACCCTGTCTCTTCTCTGGTGCTTATTTCCACTGATAAGAGACCCAGGTCCTTTTCCAAAAGATTAAGAATGTGCTCTGTACATAAAATAGTGTCAGGCATTCAATTTTCCAGATCTAAAACTGAGTCTGTGCAAGAGGAAGGCTTGCCACACAGCAACTTAACTGCTTGCAATCAAACTAATTGAAAACACAATGTCCTGAAATGAGTTTAAATGCACTATAATATATGTTTAGCAATCAGTGAGGCAATCCTTTATTATTCAGACTCATGGTCCCAATTTGTGTCACATGATAGAGGATGGGGGGGCAAGAGGAGGGGGAAAAAGAAAAATGGAAGAGAGATAAAGGAAAAAAAAATAGAAAAATAATTTATGTGCTTCCAAAGAGCTGATGAGCCAAGATGAATGTACTCTAGACTGATGAAACATAACACTTTGTAAAAAGAAGCAGTGCAATGTAAATCTATTATATGTACTCGGTAATGAAACAGGTTTGATGGACAGAATTTTATCAAGGATAGCGCACTATATCTTCTAAGTGGAAAAGCCTTATTTAGAAGAGGAGATTAACAAAGAAAATTTAAGGTGTTTTATTTTTAACTTTTTTTTGAAATATATTTTCATTTTAAGGTATTAAATTGATCAAGAACAACTGCCATAATTCTTGAAAAGTTCAATAAAAAACAACCCAGTGACACTAGAGAGAAACCAAAGGCACAATGGTCTTTTAAGACCATATATAGGGCACAGAGGACAGAAAATGAGCTTTTAAGTCAATGAATAGTAATGTATATCAAACGAATAAATGAATGGATGGAGTATTTAAGTGCTTACTATGTGCCAAGAACTGAGGTACGTGCTGGAGATATAAATCTGAGAGGGAGAGAGAGATATGGATGGAGAGAAGGAGGGAGGGAGGGAGGGGGGGAGGGAGAGAGAGAGAGAGAGAGAGAGAGAGAGAGAGAGAGAGAGAGAGAGAGAGAGAGAGAGAGAGAGAGAGAAACAATTCTTACTCTCAAGGTTTCACTCCACTGGGGGAGGGGGGAGAAATGTACATAAGGAGGAACAAGCTATAGGTTGACAGTAAAGATCAATGGTCTTTATGTGTTCTAGAGGAATGGGTGGCATGGTCTAGAATCTAGACTCTAGATCAACACCAAATTATAAGTGTAGAGATAGTGTTTAAGCTAATGAATAACAAACAAGTAAGATTCTAATATCGGAAAGATAAAGAAAAGGACACCCAGGGGGTGTCACACAATGGAAATTTCAGAAAATAGAGGATGTCAGGGCTAGAATTTGCAAAATCATCTAGTTCAACATTCTCATCTTACAGAACAAGAAATCAGAGCCCACAGAGGAAGAAAGACTTCTCCAAGGTCACTCAGCCAGGAAGGGTCAGTTCTAAAAGACAACTATTTTTAGAAGTTCATGATGATTTGTACTACTATCAGTATATTTATAATTATACCATGAGGATATTTGTGATTGTTATTAAGAGTATTTTCATATAATCACACTAACCTGTTCGATTCTAGTAATTTTCCTAAACTTCAATAATTATGTTGATCTAGATGCATTTTCAAAAGTTACCTTTATTTAAAAGATTTTAAAAGCCAAATAGAATGATCTTTGGGTCCCAAACATTTTCCTCAACTTATAGTTGAATGCCACATATTTTTGAAGACCATTTTAATGTTTCTCTTGTCTCCACTGGACTCTAAGGTCCCTTTCAACTTTAAGTACACAATCCTATTATTCTCTCATCCCCACTGTATACTTACTAAAGATATAACCTGCAGTCAAATATGTATATTAATTTCTTTCGATGACAAAGATGTCCAAGTTCTTCTACCCAAGAGGAAAATGAAGAGGGAAACAGGAATTATGAAATGTCATTTATAGTCTCACTGATTGTCTTGAGGCAAAGAGAAAATAGAAGAAACCTAGGTTACCCCCTATCTAATCCTTTGCCTTTAGGTCCAAGGTAAGTCCAGGTTTCAGGAAATAATCATAAATATTTTGCTCATGATGATTAGGCAAAAGACCCCGACATACTACAAAATATACAAAGAAAACCTAAAGTAGACTAGTATCCCATCACACATCTACATCCAAACAAATCTGTTAGCCTGGTGTAGTACATTTTCCTCAGGATACTCTAGTACAAACCGATGCCTCTGATACTTCCTGGCCGTGTGGGCACAGGCAAAACAGTCCTGAATTTCCTCATATGTAAAATGGGGACCATAATAGTGTCTTTTTCACAATATAGCTGTGAAGAAAACATTCGAGTAATATTTAAAGTGTGACAGAAAGAGGAGTTATTCTTCCCTTAGCGAGAGTATTGCTATGTTTAACAAATATTTAATTCATAAAAGTCTTCTTTCTTATAATGATGTAGGCAAGTTTCTGGGAATTGGTTTCAACAGCAAAAGGTTTCATTTGTTTCTAAAACGAATAGAAAAAATGTGAGAAACAAAAAAACTCATATGATTTTGGACAATGACTTAACATATCACGGCTTCAGTTATCTCACATGGAAAATGAATGGGCGGATGATCTGTTAGGACCCTTTTAGCTCTGCGTCTGTATCCAGGGCATATGAAGGTAATGGAACAATTCATACTGTAAGGCAAAATGAATGACAAGGGAAAAGATAAGAAATAGAAAAGAATTGTATGAGGTGAGGCAAAGGGAAGAAAGATAAATTAAAAGAAGGAGATGTTCAATTTCCTTTTTTAAACTCAATCTCTACTTTTCTTGGCATAGGGAATTTCTAAGTGAGGAAACTCCCTCTAAAAATATAGAGTGGCACATTCTCTGCCACTTATAATCTCAGAGTTACCTAAGGGCTCTAAGGGGTCCAAACAACCACTACAGGTCAGGAGAGGGAACTGAACTCAAGTGTTTCAACAGTGATCAAAATAAAATAAATAAAAACATTAAAAAACATCCCAAGGATAGTGAAGCATAATGGTCTATGCTAGTGATGTTCTAGCAAAGTAAAAAAGATGAATACTTTCTCTTTATTGACAGTCAATAAAACATTTTTATAATGCACTTAACAGGGAGCTTTGATGCTTACTGGAAAGGGTCTGTGATCAGCATGTGTATACATACACACACACACACACACACACACACACACATACACCCCACACCCTGCATGAGCTTCCTGTGTTAAGAGATATCCAAGCAGGAGCAGATAGAAATGTAGTCTTAGGAGTTAGGAAAATCTGGGTTCAAGGTCCTGACTACACTACTTGGCTATGTGACTCTGGCCAAGTCACCAAAGCATTAAGGGTTCGGATAAATTCTCTAAGACTAACCAGATGGGGATCAATGCAGGTTGAAGGACTTTGTCAAGGGAGAAATTATAGGTACTAAAGAAAAATATGCAACCTCCCTCCATTGGAGTTCATGGACTAAGCTAAGGTCTGGGGAGAAAACTCTGAGAGGTCCCATTTGCCACTAGATGGCAGAAACATATGACGATAAGTCATATGATGAATGTGTAATGGCACCAGGATGGGAAAAATACTCTAAATTAGGCATATTAGATGGATGAAGGGGTGAGATTGTGGGTGGTACAAAAGATACATATACATACACACATACACACAGACACGCACACACACACCAGAAGATAAGTGCAGAAAAGAATACTGGTATTTGGTGAAGATGGACCTCAAGTTCCTGTATTGATCTCACCAAATGCTAGCATCCTTACTCGAAACAAGCTTGCACTGAACTACTTTGTATCTATTTGTGCTTATCTATTTTATATTATCCCATATACCTGTTGCTCCCCTACTCACTTGCCCTCCCTCCCAAATTAGAGCATGCACTCCCTGACAACAGGGCTTGTTTTATGCTTTGAAGATACTCACTTCCATGCTTGGCAGCACATAGCAGGTGCTTAATAAATGCTTGCAAATCAATGCAAAGACATTCCAAGAGTCCCCACTCTCACACTTTCTAGCTCTGTGAATATGTGTGAGTTATTTAACTTCCTGATTCTCATTTTGCTTATCAGCAAAATGGAGATAACAGCAGCACTTCACTAACAGGGGTTTTAGAACTCTCCAGGAAGAGAATGTATCCAAAGAGCTCTGGACAGGCAGAAGGCCTCGGAAGTACCTTCCATTTCTACATTTATGGCCGATGGCACCAGGATCTCAAGGATGAGGGATATGTTTGCTCTTAGCAGTAAGAATACGGTTATAAACATGGCCCTCTTGACCCTGATGAAAACACTACATGGGATAGAGGAGAAAAAATAAAAAACTGCATAAGGCTTGACAGTCTTGGAGGAAAAACCAAGGCTATGCTGAACTCCAAGTGAATTCTTAGGGCTATGTGGCTTGCTAATTCAAGAGGGTTTCACTGTTATATGCTGGTCAACCAACAGGCTTTGGAATTGGCTCAGTCGAGCCATAATGAATGTGCAAAATATGAGTCCTGCCTGCATCAGGGCCGTTAGCAGCTATAAGATTTGCTGTATTTTCAATGGCTCCTAGAAACCAAAGACCCCTACCTCACGCACCCCATTTAGACAGGAAACCCTGCAATTATCTGGCTCCACCACTCCATTCCCAATCTGTTCTTCCATTAAAGTTTATAAGCCCTAATAGACAGCCATCACCCTTGGCAATGCTCCTACTTGAAAACGGCCGCCATCTCTGCCTCAGGATTTATGAGCAGCGAGTGTCTCCATTGGGGGGTGGGGTGTCATTTCTGCAGACTGGACAGGAGGGGGATGGAGAGTACAGCTGAGGTGGATGGAATGCATCCGTCCCTTCTCACAGGATACTTAGTGAAGCTAATTACTGAGGGAAAATTGGAGATCATTCATTAGGCTGCTCAGCAAATTACGGTTTGTTAACAATGATTTATAGTGCCAAACGCTGGGTAACTAGGCTAGGCTTTTTCCAGTGCAGGCGAACAGGACATGACAGTTTATTAGCTGTGCGGATCTAAACAACTTGTCACCAGGGTGCTTTTGTTAAAGAGGCATTGTATTTCAAATGAGTAAACATTTTTACATGAAGCAAAAGGCATCTTCACCATGTTTTGGCTTTTGAAGCCAGCGACTTGAGATGAGTAAAAGATCTCTCTTCCAGCTGACTCAGGGAGAACAGGACATTGAACTTTTCCTCTGTAACAAGTCCCAGCTGGATCTTCAATGGATTGGGAGGCATCTCACTTATCGTCCAGGCAGAGACTCAGATCAGTGCCTGGACGTGGCCAGTGTAATATCATAGGCAGCTGGGTGGGATATGGCATCAGGAGAACCTAAGTTCAAATGCCGTCTCAATGACTACTAAGCCTTTATTGGTCTTTATGTCCTCCTCTTTAAAATGGGATGATTACAGAGAGCTAATTCCCAGAGTTGTTGGATTCAGAGCTCCTGATTTTGAATTTAGGGTTCTTACCATATGGCTAGTGTTTTGCAAACCTTAAATCACTATATAGGCTATTATTGCCTAATTATTAATCATCATAATTATTTTATATAATATTAATCAGTTAAAATGTTAGTTTCATAGATTTAGGGCTAGAAGGGATCTCAGTGGTGACTGAGTCCAACCCACTTTACTTCAAAGAGGAGAAAACTAAGAAAGTGACTTATACAAGGTCAGAGAAACCTAACTCTAGACCTCAATTTTACTTTCTTGAATTACAGGGGAAGAAACTGCGACCTGGGAAGGAGCAGTACCTAGCCAAAGGTGATGCGAATACAGTAAGACTCACAGGTGGGATCTGAAATCAGGTTCTCTGACAAGAAGAGCCATTGGACGGGGTCAGAGAGAGTCATCAGAGTGACCAAAACAAGATGTGAATGTAGGGACTCAGAAGGCAGAGCTCATCCCAGTCAAGCATCAGCATTCACAATCTTCACCTGGTCTGGAATAAAGTGTTTCTCAGACCTGGGATTTATAGTCCTAACCCTTACAGTGACTCATTGAAGTCAATGAACTGATTTCTCATCTATAAAATATGGATCTTCCCTGTAGAGAATTTTCAGGCCAGCATGAACACATCCAGTATGAACCTGGATACTTAAGACAGCTCAATGATCCATGAATCTAACCCCTTCACTTTTCTAAAGGGGAAAGTGAGGCCCACTGAGGGCAACAGATTTGTCTAAACTCATACAAATAGAAAGTTATGGAATTCGGAGCTACTTACTGATTCTGAATTTGATGTTCTTACTACCATCAGTTCAAACCATTCAAACGATGCTCACACAAGGTAAGAATGTTCGTTGAAATGGGATGGGTTACAACAGTTTATTGGTGTCCTTCCTTTACATGCTCTTTTTTATTACCAATGGAAACCCTCTGGTAGGGGCCTTGTGTGGACCAAGCAAACATCCAGGGCCCGAGATGGAACAGACTGTAATTGTTCATAGCAGCCAAGGACATCCACCTCTATAGTGACTGGCTTTAACTATGCTTCAACATAGACATACATACACACACACACATACACACGAATAGTCATAATTTTAATTAGCTTTAAAGAACACACCGGAATTCAGGTCAACAAGACCCAGGTCCTATGTCTACCTTTGTCTTCACCTTTATGATAGCTTTAAGTCTGGCCCTAAGTAAGCCTGGTCTGCTCTTAGTGATGAAGACTGGCTTTGTTTATCCTGGCCAAGTCTCTTTAGCACTGGGGGCACTGGGAAAGAGATTTCTTAAGATAATACATTGCAGAGAGGGTGCTGATATGCATGGAAAGACAGAATTTCCTCACCAGAAATTCACCCCACCAGTGAAGACAGAGTTGCCATGCCTAGCCTCTCTGAAAAGACAGTTGCTCCTCTAAATATAAAAACCAGGGCTGACTTGCTAGTTCCTTACTCTTTCTTTTGAGATACCACACCAGGGCACTTCTTCCTCCCTTGTGACTGCTACGTCTCCCTTAACCACCATGGGACTTACCCCATAAAGTAAACTAAAGAGAGATCCTGTTGGAATCACTAAATGTTCCAAGATAAAAGGGAGCTTGGAGATCCTGTGGACCAATCCTGTCATTTTTGTGGAGGAAAATCAAACAAATAAAAAAAGACTCTGAGAAAGAAGCTGACTTGTCCATGGTGCCCAAGCCCAATGGAAAGAGGTCCTGGGCACACATAAAGGAAACCAATTTATTTCTTTTGTCAAATTCAACCCTAAATTAACCTAATCAGCTCCTCCTTTTCCAACCAGTTTTAGGATTTCTCTCTTTCTCCAGGTTAGGAGTCGAAGAGGCAGAGGAGAAAAGAGAGTAAATTCTAGGCATGGGGAAAAGAAGAGAAAAGGCCCAGAGACAGGAGATGGATGAGCATACCTAAGAATCAACAGCTAGGCTGGGACAGCTGGACTGAAGAGCTCGGGGGAGGTGGAAGACTCCTTACAGGTAACTGCCACAAACCAAGGCTCCCTCTGATGGGAACTCTGATATCTGACTGCTGGCGTCCTGACATAGGTCGCAGTTTAACCCATAATGCAGCTGAACCTTTACAGTAAAATTCATTTCCTTGCTGGGTTTCTCAATGCAAATATAGGCTGATGAGCAAAAAACATTTTTGGTGACCTAGGCTTGTCAATAACAATTTATGCCTTTCATGTCATAGCTAGAGGGCACACATTCTGAGAAGGTACTACAAACATCCTGAACACACAGTGGGGGGTGACTTCAGCACCTCTAGAAAAGAACGAAAGAAGGCAATGATGTAAAAGCAACGAAAGGACAAAGAAGAAAGAAGGAAGGAAGGAAGGGAGGGAGGAAGGAAGGGAAGGAGGGAGAAAGGGAAGGAGGAAGGGAGGGAGAGAGGGAAGAAGGAAGGAAGGAAGGAAGGAAGGAAGGAAGGAAGGAAGGAAGGAAGGAAGGAAGGAAGGAAGGAAGGAAGGAAGGAAGGAAGGGAGGGAGGAGGGAAGGAAGGGAGGGACTCCAAGTCTACTGTTTTAGCCATAGGTGGGTCTGGATAAGAAATCTCTCTCCTATATATCAAATGATATGTAAATGCCCCTGGAAGTCAAAGAGAGACAGGAAATCCACTCACTCTCAAGACAACTCATTCCACTTTGGGCAAATTCTCACTATTTCAAAGTATTTCCTTACACTTAGTCTGCCCCTTAAAAACTTTTACCTATTAAATATTCAACAAGAGAGAACAATGTAGAAAACTGAATTTAGAAAAGCAAAGTCTTAGAACAAGCCATTGAAGTATTTTTCATGGGGTGCCCATATGTCCAAATGGATGCCCTGAGAAGTACATGAGAAGAAAGAGGGTTGTAAATTTAGATTTTATGAAACCAGTCAAGAGGAAACTCACATGAACTATCCCAAATTCATCTCCAAACAATTATAAAATAATGCCTCAAAATGAATTCTGGAGTGATAGAACCAAAAAAAAAAAGTATCAGATGAAACAATTTTCCAAACCCAGGCAACATAGAAGGTCAGCAGGAAAGGTCTGTCTCCCTTAGGTAAAAGGGAAGCACAGTACAGTGCAGGCAGTGTCTGGGAAAGCCAGTAGAAGGCCATGCCCCATCAACTCAGCAGTAAGGGTCCACATGCCCTAGTACAAGAAGTTTAGGACAGACAGTGCACCTGCTGACCTAGAAGCAGAGCCCAACTTTTAACATAAAATTAAAAGTCACAAAGTAGAATAAAAAAAAAAGAATAAAAAAGAACCTGGCCAGAGAAAGTTACCATGATGACAAGGGATAGCAAAACACAAACTTAGAAGGCAACAAGGTCAAAACAGCTACAAGCTAAGCTACAAAGAAAAATGTGAATTGGTGTCAGGCCTGAAAAACGAACTCCTGGAAGAACTCAACAAGAATTATAAATGTTAAAAAAGAGAGGTAGAAGAAAAACTGGGAAAAGAAATGAGAGTGATGCAAGAGAATTCTGAAAAAAGAGCCAACAGCTTGGTAAAGGAAGACCAAAGAATAGAAAAAGATGTAGAAAAGTTAAGGAAGAAAACAATTCTTTAAAAAGTAGAAATGGTCAAATGAAAAAAGACAAAAAATGTTCATCAAAGAGAATAATTCCTTAAAAATCAGAATGGAGCAAGTGGAAGCTAAAGATTCCATGAGACATCAAGAAATAATAAAACAAAACAAAAGAATTAAAAAATAGAAGAAAATGTGAAATATCTCACTGGAAAAAACTGATCTAGAAAACAGATCAAGGAGAGATAATTTTTAAAAATATTGGACTACGAAAATTACCAGGAATATTACAGCCATATTCCAGAGTTCCCAGGTCAAGTAGAAAATACTATACGTAGTCAAAAGAAACAATTCAAATATCATGAAGTCATTCAGGATTACACAAAATTTAGCAGCGTATAAATTAAAGCACCAGAGGGGTTATGATTAACCAAAAGGCAAAGGAACTAGGATTACATACTTCCCAGTAAAACTGAGTTTAGTCCTTCAGTGGTAAAAATAGACATTCAATGAAATAGAGGGCTACAAACATTTTTAATAAAAAGATCAGAATTGAACAGATGATTTGATTTGCAAATGAAAATGCAAGAGGAGATAAAAGAGCAAACAGGATAGAAAACATAAGAAATTCAGTAAGGTTAGACTACTCACTGTCCTACATAGGAAGATGACATTTGTAACTCTTAAGAACTTTACCATTATTAGGACAGTTAGAAGGAGCATATATAGAGGGTACATGAGTGACCTGAGTTTGATGAGATGATATAAAAAAATTAAGAGGTGAGAGAGATTGCACTGGGACAAGAGGGAAGGAAGAGGTAGAATGGGGTAAATTATCTCACATGAAGAGGCACAAAAGACCTATTACAGTGGAGGGAAAGATGTGGGATGATAACTTGAATCTTACTATCACCAGAACTGGATCAAAGATGGAAAAGCACATATACTCAATTGGGTATAGAAATCTATCTTACCCTATATGGAATAGGGAAGGGTGATAATAGAAAAGGGAAGGGGAGACAGAATTTAAGAGACCTTAAAGGTCACCTAGTTAACTCCCTAATTTTACAGATAAGGAAACTGATGACCAGAAAGGTCAGAAAATCACAGATACAAAGCAAGAAGACACCACCCTAAAGTTCTTCAAATCCAACACATCAATTTTATCTCTAGAAAGGGCAGCAGACCATTGACATAAAGCTAGAAGACGTCTTAAAAGTCATCGAGTCCAACACATTAACTTTATTTATAAAGAAACAAGTCTAGAGAGGTAAGAAAATCACAGATTTAGAGATAGAAGAGCCCTTTGAAGGCATATACTCCAATCCCCTGGTAAAAAGTCTGAGACCCACAACTGAAAAGTGATCTAAAGCAAAAATAAAAAAAAAGAAAGAAAAGAAAAAGGTGGTATGTGGGTAGAAGGATAATATTTGAACTCACATCTTATGACTCAAAATTCAGCATTCTTTCTACAATATGAGTCAGACAGTACTAAGGAATCAAAAGTCACATAGTAGAGCTTAATGACTATTCTCTGAACCTTCCTGGTTTAGAATGATTATCCATAGTAGCTGTTTCCCTTTCCCTTCCAGCTTTAGTTATTTTTTTCTTTTGCTCATTAAAGGGGCCATTCCCTGACTACTTCTTAAAGAGGCCTATTCACTGAATGGGCGTTACCTCCCTCTAAGTGAGTACCTGAAAAGGGCTTAGCCTAAAAAGGCCAAGGTCTCCCATTGCTTCCTGGGTCATCTCCAGTCATCCTGATGAATATCTGGTCACTGGACCCAGATGGCTCAGGAGGAGAAAATGAGGACAAAGCGATCTCTCACTGAAAACAAACTCAAGTGCAAATCATGCCATCATTTCGCTGATGTCCTGGTCTTCTTCAAAAATGAAAGATGAACACAACTACAAGTCAAATCAAAACTGTTTCTTAATCAATTTCCAATGGAATTTCACTCAAAAGGCGATGGTAACGAAAGGAGTAAAAGTCTCTATTTCTTCTATACAATTAGAAATCTTACTGACTACCCACACACTCTAAAACCAGGAGAGTAGTGTGAACATCACTTTGAATGTTCAAAACAAAAAGATACAGTTTAAATACATTAAACACAGTTAAGAAAATGTCCTCACTGCTTGTAACGGGAAAAAAGGGAAAATCCTGGTACATGTTCCAAATACTGAGTATACATGCCAACAAAATTAGGATATAGATCCTAACAAGCCTATAATTCCATTTATATTTAGAATATTGGCCTGGGTATGAATATGAGATGAATAAGGATATACCACATGTACATATTATCCCAACGCTTCTCAGACATGAGAAGTACTCTAAGTATTTTTTCCTCAATCCCTTCTTTATTTTGTCTAGTTTAAGAATTCATTCCAATATGCTTATGTAAACAGCGTTTTTAACTGCTATTCTCATATCTTAATTTCAGTGCCAACCTGGTGCTTTTTCGCATAATGGAAAAGTGACGGGCCAAAGCAGAGACCTTAGTGAGTCAAAACTAAAAAGAATTATGACCAGAATAATAAAAGGCCATATCCACTCCAAACTCCCAATTCATCTCTAATAGGGAATTTTAGGGAAACTATAAGATGAAGAAAGAAAAAGAATGTATGGTCATGATTTTTAATGCCATGTGGAAGGTGGGTATCTTGTAAAATATACGCAATTCTTATAAATTGGATACTATAGTCAACCCCTAATCTAGTTTTTATAAATTACTGTGTAAAAAGTTTCTGGCACAGCTAGAAGTGTGATATTCATCAGAAAAAAATAACTTCCAGTCTCCCTACCTGTCAATACTTTGTAGAAAGTTAAATAGCAATTCAAGTGAAAAAATTCTTTGGAATCATTAATATGCTGAAGAAGCAAATGTAGAAAAAAAAGATAGCACCATCAACTCTCCAACTAGCAAACTACACTTTAAGGCTAACTCTCTAGATAACAAAGAAAGGTTCTACCCAACATTCCAAAAACAACTTAGCATCATATTGAGATTGAGTTCAAACCTCATCAGTGTCCTTGGACTTACCTGATCTTGAATCTTCTTAGTGGAAAGAAGCAAAGCTGGGAACAGAGAAAATAAAAACAGAGAGCAAGAGGAACCTGGGAGCATCACACCATTTTGGAACACAAAGCCATTGTCATCATCTTATTTGAATTTCCAAACCAGAAGCCATTTGGGATGGGTATGTGGAGATGACCTCATGTGCCATTTTTCTACCCAGGGTGAGCCTGAATGAAAACTCTTTTGGGGAAACAAGACTTTGTAACAATGTCAATGGGAGGACATTGGTTCTTATGCTTTGATAATGCAATAATTATACCAATTGGAAACACATGCTACTTGGATCATTGTGGGGCATTCTTCTCATCGTCTCAGACTACATGTTACATCTGGTGTGTGTTTGCTCCATGTAAGTTAATAAAACTACAGGTTTTTTAAATAAGCAGGGTAATTCTAAAAACAACTTTTCCAACATAAGAAAGGGGAAAAGCCTTCAATATTCATCCAGCGTTGTGTAAGTGTAAAAAATGATTTGAGAAACATAATCACAACAGTGCTTTCCAAGTACTAATATATTATGAGAGTGGAGAAGAGGGAGATGGATAGAGAGAATGGGGAAAGGAGAGACAGAGTGGAGGAGAGGGAGAAGAAACAAAGAAAGGAATGAAGGAAGGAAGGGAGAGAGAGAAAGAAAGACAAGGAGGGAGGGAGGAAGAGAGAGAGACAGAGAGGGACAGAGAAGCATCCTTGGAAGTAAACAGAGAAAAAAATCAGAAAAAAACATGCTCTGTAAACAGTAACAGTACCCAGAGATGATTCAGTTCTCTTAGATTAATCATACTGACATTAAAAATACCAGTACATCAGAAGTAATCAAAAGCTTACATAGATGCTTAAGTATCACACACACACACACACACACACACACACACACACACACTCTGATGTTTTAAATGCTGGATAAGGTTTCATAATCTTTTGGATGGAGAAGGGTCTATTGACACTCTGCAGATTTTTGTTCCAGTGGGCCAACCCACATCCAACATGCTGTTAAAGGGTGGCAGATGGAACTTCTGTCAGCTCTGCTACTGAATCAGGAAACCCAATGGATGCCTGATGAGTCCGCTCGTAGGCATGAATATTCAGCTCCCACCATCAGGAAAAGAGCTGAAGAAACACAGGAGCTGACTGCATCTAACAGGTGCCCAAACGGCTTTAGCCTTCGCCTCCTTGTTGGATTGGTTTTGAGGTTGGAGGGGGACGAAGGCAAGAGAAATAAAACTGAATCCTGATTTGTCTTTATGCCTCTTTTCGTATTAATAGATTTAGCAGGCCTCAGCAGGAAGAATGATCATTTTTAAGCCCAAGAAGCAGAAAGACTGAGAGTCAGGAAGATCCAAGATCCCTCCCCTCGAAGAATGATCCTACTCCATCAGAGGGTCGCCAAGACGTTCCCAACACTGGCTCGTTGGCCCGGTATCAAGAACTTCCCTGTCTTAATTTGTGCTTCGTAAAGAATGTTTTCACCAAATCCAAGTGGGAGACTCATTTTTGCAGCATAAATAAATGATAGCACATTCTGGGATCTTCAGGATTATTTTAGCCCCCAGTCTTTTAAGCACACATTTCCTTCATTTTCCACCATCCTTTGCAGAGTATTCAGTTAGGAAACAGTACCAACTCTGAATTAGAATAGCTTGGCCTGACTGGCTGGGAGGAGAAGGGAGGCCTGAAAACCATGTTTCTCCAATCGTGATCATTAAAAGAGGGGAACCCACGTAATCAAAAAATATTCACACTCAGGCTCTCCATAACAATTACAGCATTTCTTTTTGCATGTCTGAGGATGTCAGACACAGGGTATATTAAAATGAGAAGGGTCAATTCCATAGGAAATGAATCTAGTAACACATGAAATCTGAACAACTCAATAGAACTGATTAATCTTTCAAATCAAATTGACAAATGATGAATTTTTTGAGGAGTTACAGTGAGCAACACTAGGGGAATCTCGGGTCCCCATGCACCTGTACTCCAAATTAGGCTCTTGTCTTCATGGCTCCAAGCCATGAGAAATGGAATATCAGTTACTGGGGAATTCCACACCTGTGAGTTTGACCTGAGATCGGAACAAGAATCAGTTTTCACCAGTGCTCACAATAACACATCTATTTTTTTAAAAAAGGGATGAAAAGTAGTATCATCCATCCATTGTCCCCTCAGCCAAATAAGTAGGAATTTAAGAAGTAAAGAAAAACCAGTGAAAGTTACATCCGTGAAAGATTAGAAACACTTACAAAGTAGCCGGTCCCCAAGCTGGAAGGAGCTGAACTCTGCAAGAAAGCAAAAGACAATGGCAAATCAGCGGTGGAGAGCTGGTGGTATTACTAGTAGTAGCAGAACCATCGCTATTATTGTTAATATAACTACTCCCCATACTCTCCTTACTAATGCATTTCTATCTCCACAGCTCATTAGCATTATTTTTTAAGTTTTGCTATCATGTCATTATTAGTAATACATTGCACTTCACACAGTTCATTACTATCATCACTAGTACTTAATACTAGCCTTAATACTTAATACTAGTACTACTAGAATGGCTATTACTATTGTTAACACGTTCCCATCGACACAGCTCATTACTGGCCCCTTTCCACCCTCCCTTTCATCATGGCATCACAGAGCTTTCACAGGTCTCTTGTCATCTGCTACTGATACAAACACCGTGTTTCCTAATTTCTCCCCCTTTACATCTCTCAACAACTTTGAGATGCTAACGTGCTATTTGCTGAATTCCAAGCTTCTGCGGTGGACGTAATTGCCAATTTATTTGACAGGCAGCTGGGTAATGAATTAATGATGGCATTTCGCCCCGTGCGGAGACTAAACAGACACGCATCAACCTGCCTCCCAGACTCGCTGACATTCAATGCCCTGGTCTCAAATGCTTGGTGTGGTGGCCACAAAGGGGCAGACGGGAGGAAAAAGCCAAGACCGGCTTCAAAATAAAAAGCCCGGTGGGTCTGAATGACTTTTTCAGCATCTGACCCGTGTGCCAGGCGATACCCCCAGAGACTCCAGTCAGTGCTCACATAATGCTTTTCGAAAATGAGACATTTTGTAAACATAATTAGTAGTCAAAATGTAAAGAACATGGGGGCCTGGGGGAAGCTGCTCAAGGCCCCCATTTCTAGAGGCTCTCGGCATGAGAACTGCCCATTAACATCTTCCGGTTAGCGATGGGACGAGGTGTATGAAGAGAGGAAATAGCTCATCTTTGCCCCCACCCCCTGCAGAAAAGGGCAGGGAGGGCAGAAGGATGTTCAAACATGACCACATACAGTCTAACTTACTGATTCCTTCCAACTGTATCTTTGCTTCTATGAATAGGGCAGTACTTGACTCTGAATGCAGGGGTGGGAGCGGAAGGGGGAAAACGAGGATGGCTTGCCATCTCTGCCCAAACAATGCCTAGAGGCTTCCAAAGAACACAGGCCAAAGGATCACATAACCAGACATTTAAAGCTCTAAGGGACCCATCTCAGAGGCTGCCTAAGTACAACCCCATCAATGGAAAAATGAGGAAACTGAACCCCTCAAACTCAAAAGATCCCTGTATGACATTCTTGTTTATTAACAACACCAGGGGACCAGATTAGATGATTTCAATTGTCTCTTCCAACTTTACATTTGTAATTTAAAACCTTCATAGCAAACTGGTAACAGAGGTACTGTAATTAACTCATTTTACATATGGGGAAAATGAGGTTCTTAAGACAGTCAAAGATAGGCATGCCAAAGAAGCACTATGGAAAAATGGGTTAGATTTGGACGGAAAGGACCTGGATTCAAATTCTGATTTTGTCAATGGCTACATCACCTTGCTCAAGGGAAGTCATTTAAACCTTTCTAGGGTTCAGTTCTGTCCTCTCTAAAATAAGGAAATTGAGCAAAATAATGTGTTACAGTGTCAGGAACACTGGCTTCACAGGGAGAGGTCCTGAGTTCAAAATCTCCTTTATCACATACTAGGTTACTCTGGATAATCCATTTAACGTCTCCAAGACTGTTTCTTTATCTGGAAAATAAGGGGGATGACCTCTAAATTTCCTTCCAGCTTTTGATCCATGATTTGAGGGTTTTAAAGAACGTAGGTGACACAAGGATTCCCTTGGGAGTTCAAAGGCATCTAGAGTTTAACTCACAGAGGGAATGTTCTTACATCCCCTGGGTCAGATCTCAGTTACTCCAAGGGGATGACACATAAGCAACTGTAAAAAGTGGCCTTTGGAAGGGATAGTTGGTGGGGGAGGGGGACAGGGCAGCTTCTTTTATCATATAAAACTGTTTTCGGGGAATAGCAGCAGGAAAGTCCCTCAGAATGAACAGTTTCTGGCTCAGGTCACTGACCACATGGACACAGCAAGAGTAATGTGTCCACAGGGTGGCAAGGAGAACCAGCTTAGATGCTGCAGGCACTCACAATCCCGCTGTTCACAAACCTAACTGGAGTCATAGCCCAAGGAGGTGACTTTCTTTTAAAATTTGTTGGTCTAAGATTTTGCAGGATATATATATGTATATATCTAAAATTTAAGTGGTGCTATCTTCTTTCTCTTCTTTTTCTCCCCTACCCCAACCCATCTCCCTCTGATAAATGTATTTTTAGCCCAGGAGCAAAACTGCCACCCCCGTGTACATATCATCTTATTGTACACCAAAGAAAATTACATCCTCGAGGTCCTGGAAGGCTCTGTTCTAGCCATTTTGCATATATATTGTACATTACTTGGGGAGCTGGGTGGAGAAGAGGGCTTTGTTGGGCATATTTGTTCTGGCTATTGTTTATGCAGGTCTGACTGAACGAGGGAACAGTGGGTATCATTTCAATTTCTGATGTCAACATCAAATTACTTATTTAATTTCATGCCTGGCGAAGCATTGTATAGCTACACGCAGAATCATTTCACTTCATTTGTTATGCTGTGTTTTCGTGGCGATTGGCTTGCCTTCCAACTGACAGCTTTAATTACAACACGAATTTGATTGCCCTGCCGAGGAATTAACATAACGCCACAAAGCACGGAAGCTCCCCCTCCCTGCCATGCACACACCCTCTGCCTCCACCCTCCCAAGCTACCCTCAATCCACCAGTTCTGCCAGGCGCATCAACAGTCAGATGATGCTGCTGACACTCAGGAGAAAAGATGGCGCCCACTGGAAGGGGAGATGAGCCACAGGCATGGGGACCACAGGACAGTGCCTAAGAATGGATGCCATTTGTAGGAAAGGATATGGCTGATGTGAAGTTGGAATTCTTGGCTCCCATGGAAAATTGTCCAACCTACTGATCTCTCTAAGGCTCCTCTCCATGTGGGCCTTCTACCCTTTCTTGAGCCCTCAAGACCTGTAACCCCAACTTGGGCAGGTCCATTAGGATGGAGTCAGAGAGATGTCTTAGTGAAGATGCTCCTCTCTCTCTAGCACCTAACACAATACACTGAACGTAGGAGCAGCATGGTATCATGGAAAAGGCAAAAGCATGTGGAATCAGATTGTCTAGGTGCAGGTTCTGGCCCCAAAATAGAGATTCATTCATTCATTTGTTAGTTCCTCCATTCCTTCTTCCCTCCTTCCTTCCTCCTTCCTTCCTTCCCTCATTCCTTCTTCCTTCCCTCCTCTCTTCCTTCTTTCCTTCCTCTCCCTTCTTCCCTTTTCTTTCTATCCTTCCCTTTCCCTCCCCTTCTTTCCATTCTTTCTTCCTCCCTTTTTCTTCCTTCCTTTCTTTTGTCCCTCTCGTCCTTCTCCCCTTCCTTCTTTCCTTCCTTTTTATTTCTTTCATCATTTCTTGCTTCTTTTGTCCATCTCAGTTTTCTCATCAGGGATAATTCTTGTACTACTTCATAGGTTTATTATTATAAAAGTAAATATGAAATATTACTATTATTATTATGACAAGCAAATTTACTGGTAGAATAATTGAATCCATTACAGCATGCTCACATTCACAAATGTGGCTGCATCTTTTACTGAAGACCATTGAAGAAGACCATGACATGAAACAAATGATGACATGACTTGCACTTGACTTGGTTTTGAGTGAGGGAGGGCTGTGCAGGTCACCAGCCTCACTTCTCCAGAGCCATCTGAATCCAATGACCAGATATTCACCAGGATGACTGGAGATGTCCCAGGATGCACTGGGAGACCTTGGCCTTTTTAGACTAAGGCCCTTTCACCTACTTACTCGGAGGGAGGTATTTCTGTACCCTCAGCAAGTCTCCTAACCTCACTTCTTCACCTGAAGGTGAGATGGCTTTTTGTTACTTGTTCACTATGCACCAAAAGGCATCAAGGATCCAAAGACAAGAGTGACTCAACTCTTGCCCTAAAAAAGTGAACATTCTATTATAGGAAACAACATGTACAAAATATGTGTGCACATGTATACACCCACATACCTACGTGTATGTAAAAAAGTTGCAACTACCAATACTTTGTATGTACACACATACATATATACACACGTTATTATATACGTTCATACAGTCTCCAGTTTAGATTTTAACTGCCTTGAGGCAAGGAAGATTTTAACTTCCTTGAGGGAAAAAGACCTGATTCATTTATAATTCCAGGGTGTAGCAGCAGAGTGCCTGACACATGGTAACTGTATAATAAATACTTATCAATACTTCACCATTAGGATCCACCCAAGGGCCTCATCCTAGCCACAATGGCATGAATCTAGAATGGCTTCCCCAAAGGAGATGAGGCTCATCTTAGGAGATAATAAGCCTTCCCTATTCTGAGCATGCTCAACCAAGCAAAGGTGAAGGACAAGGGAGACAAGATTTTTCCTCCCTCTGTTCCCCTCTTCTTGGATGCCCAAGGCAAGCTCGGCTCAGTTTGTGGAACAGAAAGTGTCACAGGATCCTAGAAATGCTCTGACTCATGCAGAGATGGGGGGGAAGCAAAACAAGAATATGAGAGGCATTAAATGGCAAACACACACAGGGAGAGACAAAAACACAACACAAGAAAACACACCCTACAGTCATGGATTCATCAATCTTGCAAACAATAGCATAAATCATTTTTGGGTCAAATTCTTCTAAGTGGAAGACCAAAAAGACTCTATTTTCTTATTCTTCCAGAAGGCACAGTTTTCTATTCCTTTTTTAAAGAGCTTTAAGTGGGATTGAGAGCCCCAGAGGGGCTGGGGGAGAGGGGGACAAGTCAATAGATTCCACTGGCTTACATGCACCAAGTGAGAAAAATAACATGATTTCTGTCAGCCAGCCATCGGATACTATTTTGGGGCTCATTACAAGGCATCTCTTGTTTAACATGGCCTTTTTCATTCTGTATTTCCTCCCTAGATCTGACCACTGCTCTTGCAATCTCTGCAAATTACCTGCCTGGGCCTCATTATGCTGCAAAGGAGAGATTTCTTGTAAACACACAATGCCTCAATCTCCATGCCACCAAGGGCTTTAGGAACAGTAATGGGATGCAGAGTTGAAAGACGTTTTCCAAGAGGGAGAATGTTGCTGCTGACATGTGAGTTTGCGAGGGGTTATTCATTAAGAGTCACTCTCCTTTTTCCCTGAACGCCCTTCTGTCTCCTCTTTTCTTTCCATCTCTCTGTCACCAGGCTCTGACGGAGGCTACTCATTAAGCTCAGGAAGTTAACATTTCTGTTTCAACAGCTCACCGACGACAAGGGATTTGGAAATTGATTATCCCACTAAAATAGATGCACTTCATTCATTATAGATCTACACAGAGAGCCTGTCGCAGCTACTGTTACAGTTGTCTGGGTCTAAGGATGGATATTCATTAGGTCCCCAGTGGAGGATTTGCTGCTTTGACCCTAGGGCTAATTTAAATTGAATATTTTAAAATTCTTGCAAATAACCAATTGTGTATGACATCCCTCCCCACCCACCTCCATTTTATCTATTTTCCCCCCTTAGGAAATGGAAGGTTGGGGGAGTGGGATGAGGAGGAGGGGAAAGGAGGGTTATCCCAGAGTCCCACAGAGAGTAGACTACTCAGTCCCTTGCAAGGGTACATAAAGCAAGCAAGCTTTACGAACTCATGGATGGTATTCTTTTTTTGGGGACAAAGATAACTTCAAAGCCTTATTATTGAAAAAAACAAATATGCCTCAAGCTAATATAAGTAAGCAAGCAATGAATAAACATTCATTAAATGTACGCTGTATGTCAGGAACTCAGCTAGGTGCTCGGAATATGAAAACAAAAATGAAAGAAGCTCTTCCCTCAAGAAGCTTATATTCTATTGGAAGAATCACTTCCATTTTCATCTGTAAAACACACACACACACACACACACAGGAGCTAGGGAGAAGACAGAAAAAACGTGAAAGGTATTTCTGCCATACATCAGAAAGGGAGGAGCACATACGGCTATTCACTTCCAATACCACAGAGAACCCTTGCTTGAGACAACCACAGACCCAGATAATAAGATATTCATCTGATATGTTTAACGTCAGCTTAAGTGGCAGGAATGTACTGTAAACTGGTGGGGGGGAGAGGTTTTAGAAAACTTGCAACTCAGGAAGAGATAAAAAAAGTAGCTGAACCATGTTTAATGGCCATGCCCCAGCTAAACTGTCACAGTACAAAGTATTTCTTCCATTAAGGTCTAACTCTCTCATTAGTGGACAAATATCCAGGCCCCCTGAACTCTCAGATCCTGAAGGAAATTTTTAAGTTGCTTCCGTCTATTTGCAATCACTCCATTTCATTCACTGAAAACCTATGGAATAAGTACCAGGAACAAAAACAGCTACTCTGAAGGGAAGGTGGACAGGAGAATACGGTAGAGCTGTGACCTTGGAAAGAAGAAAATTTGGCATCATCTGCCAAAAGCTCTGAAGTTACTGAATGACCAGGCATCCCATTCTCACAGGAAGAAAGAGTTAGGGGAGTATTGCATACTTTAAATATCTCAATTTGTTTTAAGGCCTTCCCTCAAGAGCTGGGAAGGCTGACGACCCTGACCTGTTTAAAGGGGATTCACAACTGCGAAGAGAGAACTGGCCTTATGAAGGTGAATCTTTATTTGAGATGTCAAAGATGCTTTTGCTGAACTCAGGGTTAAGTGAGCACAGACATGTAGTTGCTGCATCCTCCTCTGGGAGTCAACAAGGCCAAATAAGGTTAGAGTAACCCTGCTTTCCACCCCCTAGGACTCAGTACGCATCTGTCTAACCATACCCTTTTACTCCTTCCCTTGTGACTAAGCTAAACAAGTGAGTAGGGCTTCTTGATGTGGACAACCTTCACATGTGGGTGGGTCATTATCCCTTCTCCCTTGGGCCTGCTTTGGGAATGGTCTGGAAAACCCAAGCACACTGAAGGCTTTTAAGTTTTCCCCATGAGTCAAACCCTCCAGTCACTTGAGAGCTCTCAATTCATACAAACCCCATAAAATAAATAAATTTGAAATGACATAATGTTCTAGTCAGCCTTCCTTGGGCAGAAATTCCAACCGCCTCAGATGCCAAGAGTCTCATGCACAATATTTGGGAGAGAAAGATGCCAATGGATCTGTGATCTCATGGATGGGGGTATTTCTGCCAAGGACACTGATCCCAAGCTCTTTCTGCCTGCTCAACCAAAGCAACCCTTGTCTGTGTCTTCCCTCCAATAACCCTGTGAAAGGGGGTCTACCTGACATGCAAAAGCTTGTTACACTGCAAGATTCCCAATGAAGTTCATAAGCTGTGTACTATTCCTCCCTCCTTCCCACATGACCAAGCCATTGTTTGGAGTCATGCTTCTCCATTTTGTTTCCACCACTTCTCCTCTTACTCTGTGTTTATAATGGGTCACAGCCTGTTCATACCCACTTGGAGCCATCTCCATTGACTGTTGGATGATGACCAACTCCAAAGTAATTCTTCTCTGTTACTAACACAGAACATTCTGCCACCCTACTCTAGGTTTCTGGACTACTTTTATCCCATGCCTAGAATGAGTTCCCTACTGATCTCAACCTCACAGAATCCCTTTCTATTGTCCCGACACAGCACAAGCATCTTTTTTCTTCTCAAACTGTGAATACCTTCCTTCCCTAATTTGCATTTAATAATCAGTACGTTAATATGCATTTAGTAAGCTGTAACCACATGACAGATATTGTCAGTGGGCACAGGAGAAGAGGGGAGAAGGAAAACTACTCTGTATTTATTTTAAATTTATTCTGCTTGTATTTATTCCCTTCTATACATGTATGTGCTTGCTGTCTCCCCCAATAGAATATACTGTCCCTGAAAGTAGAGAGTGCTTCTATTCTTCTGTTTTTACAAACAGCACTTAGTAAAGTTCTTGGCACTCAATAAATGCTTGTAGAGGGATTATAGTACTATCTTAGTACTGTGCTGGTGTGCGTTGGTGTGTCTGTGTGTGAGTGTATACATACATACATACTACTAACTTAGAAATTATTGTTCTAGCACAAACTTTGCACTAATTTTTCTCTGTTTTTGGGGGTAGGTAATTGGGGTTAGGTGACTTGTCCAAGGTCACTTACAGTCAGTAAATATCAAGTATCTGAGGTCAAATTTGAACTGAAATTTTCCTGACCCCAGTATTCTATCCACTATCCACCTACCTGCCCCTATAGTGATTTAAAAAAATTTCTTCATATTATATAAATAATCAGTATCATTTGCAGTTTGTATGTGTCTTGGTGAGAATGTGGGTACTATTTTTTCTGGATAACCCCTGTTGATAAGTATTAGTCTGGGAGTCTAGGGCACCATCTTTCAACTTCAGTGGCCAATGATCTCCTTCTTTGGAGGTTCCTATTTCAGATTCCTGAGGACCCAGAACTATCAAGTTCATTTGCAGAAAGACTAAAGATGGCTGAGCAACCTAACCAAGGTCCTTCACCAAATATCTATATAGCTTTGGCCTTCAAGTTACTCACTTAAAGAACATCAGGAAGTAAGTGACCAGGATGGAGTCCCAAACTACCAGTCAAGGGATACTGACATTCCTACATACTTTATTAAAGTCCTTAGAACTAATCTCTCTACTGCAACTCATGTGATTTCTAAGTGGTCTTTATTCTCCTATCTATAAAATGGTAAGGAACACTATTAACTAATTCCCTGCTGAGCTCAGAGTTATAGGGAGGGAGCAGAAAGGATTTGTTTCCAATGTCTGATAAATGTCTCCACAAAATTTCATTTGTTTCTACATCTTTACTCTTAAACAAAGGTCAGTCTTTGCTTTATATAAGGAGGTATATTGAGTCAAATGCTCCAAAAAGAGCCTTGATTCTGGAGTCTGAGAAGTTACCCTTGCTCCCTATTGCCAAGGTGACTTTAGGTAAGACTCTCAATATCCCCAAGGTTCAGTTTCTTCATCTGTAAAATGAGATGGATAGACCATATGGTCTTTGAGGTCCCAGACCTAGTAGCCAATATGATTTCATCATATACTTTTGATCACAAGGAAAAAAAGTATACAATAACCATAGAGCTAACATCTTTGGGTTACTACTTCAAAAATATTACATATAAGGGAGAACAATGCACTGAGAAGGGTCCTGACCTATAATCAAAATTCCAGGGGCAGCATTATAGTAATAAAAATGCCTTGGGTTTACATAGCTCATTTTTCAAAAGAATCTAATCTCAAAAGTGGAAATCACAGCACAAACATACCATAGAAGTGAGTCGAAAAAAGGTATTATTAGTTCACTTTTTACATTATAGTTGAGAGAAAAAAACAAAATGATAAATCACACGGAGTATGTAATTCAATGGCTCATCCACAATCTGCTTTTGACAAGGAACCTAAGAATTCCCCACTCCGTAGCACTCACTTGTTTCTTCACTTGATGGAAGAGGAGGCTCTCCTGTTATTAAAGCAGCCCTTTTCTGGGTTTACTAAACAGTAAGGTAAAAAACTGAAGCTTAGACACCCGAGTGGCTTTCAGAGTCAAGTGCTATGGATTCAACACCATAAATTCATCTACAAAGGGTCAGGGAAATGGAGCAAAGGCAGAACAGATTTTGGATGGAGCCCTAAGAGATCAGGGCTGCTTTTTTTTCCATTTTATTTTAACTTACATCACTAAGTCTTTCCCGGGAGCTGGTCCGGTGGAATCCCTTGGATTCGCCGCTGGCGCTCTCACTGTCGCTGTCTCGGCAGCTGTTCTGTCCTGGCTTGAGCTGAACAGAAAAGAACGAAGCCATAAGGTGAGAAGATGAGAAATTCAAACTCAATAACCCCATAGTCTGATTGATGGGTTCTCACAAATTTGGTTTGTTTTTTTCCCCTTTGAGAGCGGGGAGCATTTATTTTTGTTTTAGTTTCTAATACCTAAGTACTCTTAGTTCCTAGAATATATCTGGCATATGTTAATCTGTTCCTCACACCTCCCATCCCCATGCCTCTGTCTGATGAGAATTCATTCCATCCTCATCTCCACATCTTAGAGAATGCTTCTGTTCTGCCCTGTTGTGATCCAGCACCAACTTCATGAAACCTTTTGTGGTCTCCTCTCCCCTTTCCACCCCCCACTCCCACCATGATCTGCTCACATCTAAGAAAAAAACCTTTGTTTTGCATTTAGTTGATTCATACTTATCATGAGCATGTTTTGTTCCTCCTCTCGGAGAGCAGGATCTATTAATCTTTTTATCTTTGTCTCCCTAGTGCCTAGTCTAGTGGCCAGTATATATGCATATACATTAATTAATTGATAGCAAGGGCTAGGCAAATGTCATCAATGTCATTTCAAAAGACATGTTAAATCAGACTGAAGAGGCATCATTGAACTTGTTAATTTTTTTCCAGATGTCTTTGAGAATGAAATTTTGATGTGGTTTTATCCACATTGTTGAGACACACCATCAGGTAGAAGAGACATTTTCCTTCTGTCTCAATATGTCACTATTTATAACTTTTCCTCTAACAGCTTACCTCTACAGAGTAAGCAGCAACAACTTTGGACCTCGAGTTAGAAATATCTAAGTTCAAATTGTAACACAGATATTTACCAGTTGGGTTGGCCCTGGGAAAATTGCTTAACTTCCCCCTCTGACTCAGTTTCCTCATTTGTGAGGAGAGTTGTCCTAAGGATAAAATGTAAAGAGGTTTGCAAACCTTAAAACTGTGCTATGAGTTAGATATTATCATCATCATCAATACTATCGATTATTGTTTGTATTACAAAGTTATTCCACAAAAGGAAATTTGCTTTTTCCCAGAAATGAGAGAAACAGGGAAGATATTACTATAGTCACATTAAATATAAGGATACAGAGATATAGGTTCAGTTTTTGAAGGTCACAGATCCGAGACAAGAATCCAGGTTCTCCCCTGCTTTTTCTATTTCTCTACATTCATCCTCATTCATTTAATTTCTTTATATCTGCTTCAGTACAAAATTAATGAAAATATAATCTTCTTCATTCAGTCAATGTCTAATAATTGGGTTTTAAATTCATTCTCCCTAGAAGAAAAGATTCTGAATGGGACATTGTAGAGGTCAAGCTGGAGAGGGAGGAAAGAGTTCAGCTAAGTTTTCCAGCTGCTGCAGAGAAATCCACATTCAGTTCAGAATTAGGTGCATCACCCCAACTTGGCTCTCCCCCTACACCTTCACCCCACATGCAATGAGTATAAGTAAAATCTGGAGATTTAGTTCAGATCTTTTGATGTTCTTAAGTGATGATGGAGACAGGATCAAAAACAACCAAATTATGTCAAGCAATGTCTAGTAAGTAACTTCCTTCCACAGCCCTGAAGGGAGTTCCTCTATTACCTGACCAATGGCCAAGAGGAGGTGTACTCAACAAAGCCCAGACCTGCCAACTAGGCAACTCCATACTTCATCATATGCCGTATCTACAAAGCAAAAGGGCTTCATTGAAAACCCTTCAGAAAGCCCTCTATAATCCCTTCTCCCCCACCTCTCTCATCGTTCTAAAGCCAAGCTCAAGTTTAAAGGAAATTTAGGATTTTAAGCTGTCAAGAAGCTCAGTGTTTCCAACTAATGCTCTGACTACCCTAAGCACCAGAGCTAAGCCACAAGATTTTAAATAAAGGAACTTTTCATTCCTCATCCAGTGCCTTCATTATCAACCTAGAATCAATGATCAGATGTAATTCAAATCAGTCCGATGAAACTTGTATTTATCAACTGCCTACCATGGAGATGCAAAGATGAAAACGAAAATAATCCTTATGCGCTGGGAGTTTACATTCTAGATGAGGAGGGGGAGGAAACCTCACCCTCAAAAAATCCAAGAAAGAAGAAAAAGAATCATATGTATGAAAAGATTTATAGCAGTTCTTTTTGTAATGACAGTGAATTAGAAATTAAGGATATGGCCAACACTAAGGGGAGAGCTAAAAAAAGTGATTGTGTATGAAGGAAATGAAATATTATTTTTGTCTTAAGATGTGATGAAGGGGACAGATTTGGAGAAACCTATTAAGACTTCTATGAACCGATGCAGAGTAAAGAGAAGCGAGAGAAAAATTTAAACTATAACAATAACGTTGGAATAACTGACAACTTTGAGAGACATAAGAACTCTATTTAACACGGTGACCAACCACAATCCCAAAGGATCCATATTAAAGCAGTCCTACCCACCATCTGATAGAGAAGAGATATACTCAAGGTACAAAATCATACAGGGGGTTTCAGATACCATCAGTTGGAGAATATACTGTGTTTGATGATGCATATTTAATTGGGAAGTCATGACACTTTTACTGTCCCAATCTCAACAAAGAGAGGGAGATGTGACAAGGACCAAGTGGGCTGGAGATTAGGTAGGTGGGGAACACAGGAAAGAAGGGTCATGGAACTTTTTTAAATGCAGAGAAAGGAACAGAATTAAGTCCAGAAGAAAAGAGACAAGTTTTGCAAGTCTCTTGACGAATTTATCACATACTTAAAAAGCAAGCTTTATATAACAGAAATTTGACATTTCACATAAAAATAAAAAGTAAAAATTTCAGGTATCTTTACAAAATAATTTGGTGGTAGGGAGGTGGGGGAGGTATCTGAGCTGCCTTCAAAGGAGGTTTAGAGTCCAAAGAGTGGAGGTGAGAAAGGAGAACATAACAGGTATGTTGTTGAATTGAACTCAAGCTGGTAGTTCCTATAGCTACCTATCTTCTCCCCACACCTCAATCCTGCTTAAGCTGTTCGTCCTCTCTTATTTCTTCCTTCTCTCTCAGTTACTCTTCCCTTTCTTTGTTTCTATCTTTATCTCATTCACATATGTGCGCATGTATGTGCACACAAACACACCCACATATCCTTGGAACACAAAAGGCCCTCAAGGGGCAACATCCTCACATGCTTCAAATACATGGGTAGTAAATCACTCTTTATTTAAAAAAAATGGTTAATTTTTTTGGTTTTGTTCCTTTTTTAAATAGAAATATAAAAGTTTGTGATAGTGACTGGAGATTAGAAATGATCAAAAGTTGCATCATCAGCCTTAATGCTCAGTGTTGATGAAAGGACCAACTCCACCCAACACATCACTGTAATTGCTAAAATCTCATACCTACCAAATACCTATAAATATAAGGCCACCTCAATTGAAGTATTACCCTTCATCAACAGACAACAAATTTGTGTATTACAATAACAGACCTGAAAATGTTTGTGAGCATTCAAAAAATAACCTTTGCTGAACTGTAAAATTAACTGTGGGCCCACAAAACCACCTAAGGTAGGGGTGGGGAACCTGCAGTCTCGAGACCACACATGACCTTCTAGGTCCTCAAATGAAGGTCCAAGTTTTACAGAACAAATCCTTTTACTAAGGGGATTTGTTCTGTGAAGTTTGGATTCAGTTAAAGGGTCACACTTGAGGACTTAGAGGGTCACATGTAGCCGCAAGGCCACAGGTTCTTCACCCTTGACTTAAACATAGCATTAATGTACTTAGATTTAAGAATGACCTTTTAAAGAGATGTCATTATACTGAAAACTGACAAACTCTAAAACTATGCAGGATGCAAAGCTCAGAAAATAGAGTCTTGTCTAAGAAATCAAAACCAGGTGGGAAGAGGAAGCGGCCTACAACATGTCTGTCATCCTGAGAGCTAAAGAAGTCGGCTGACCTAAAGATGATTTCTTTGAGTCTACAGAAGATGAAACACCATTCTACCACTACAAAAATCATTTATTTTATCAAGTAGCACAAGAGTCTGAAGGGTCAATAAACAGAAAGGGAGAAAATATTAAAACAGCTACTTGTTTCAGGAAAATGCCTACCTCAATTCCTTACAATAGAGATATGAGAAGAACAAAATAATATGGTGATACAAGGAAAACCAACCAAATGCTCTTAGGATAAGGGCATATTCCTTCACCAAGGAACAGAAGAGAAAAACGATAATACATGCATATAATTTAATCTGCCTAATGGAAATAGAAATGCCTTACCTTTTGATCTCTAAGGCAACCAAGATTCAAGAAGGGAATTAAAATTCTACCCAGTGAGTGATATCTCTAAGAACTCACCCCAAAACAACAACGGAACACCAAATGAATGTTTATGGGAAAACAAGGGTTCCTCGTGGTGATTCATGACCAGGTCATGGTCACAAAAACATCTTAAGGACCCTAGATTTAGTGATGAATATATGTTATTCAAAGAAATAAAAAACCATGCCACACAAGACTACAGGCTATAAAAATTTAACACCTACTGAATAGCCAACAAGAAATGATGCGGTGGTTAGAATTATAAATTAGAAGATCCATACTTTTTTCATGGATTGACAGAAAATAAATCACCATAATAGAAACGAGGCCCTCAAATATCCTTGAGAAATCACCAAAATATTATACTTGAAACAGACAATTATCACAGACCAAAATACTGCCCACAATTGCCCAGAAATAACAGCATACCCATTATATCACACTGACTCTCATAGAAAGCAAATAAAGGGTAGAAAAAATCAGGATTTTTCACTGTGGTTAGAAATCTTCCAAGAGAGATTAGCCCCTTGTAGGTACCAGAGGAAGTCTGTCTCTGTTCTGCATTAGGTTTCAGGTCAATACATCCCCGGGTCATTGGGATGCTGATCTAATCACACTATTAACAGTCTTTAATGGGCAGCCAGGAAAATTGGGATCATTGTTTTCACTGATGTTGATGAACACCTAACAAACTCCAGCCAACAGAGCCTGGGGCAGAAAGGAGAGGGAAAAGAAGGTGGAGGTGGGAGAAGGGGGGAGGGGGAAAGGAGAGAAAAAAGAAGAGGGGAGAAGGGAGAAGAGGAGAGAGGGGCTCAGCAGGTGTCATATTTTCAATAATTTTTACAAAGAAAAAGATGTAGCCAAGAAATCTGAGCCTAAACCTCAAAAAGAATAATGTGAAAAATGCAAGGCAATTCAAAAGTGAATCCAAGAGTCATCTCTTTCCCTGATTTAACATTTACAAGCAATATTTTTTCTTTTACATTCCAATCTGTTGAGAATTTTTTTGAGGGGGAGGGAGGTGGAGGGGATTCTGTTTCTAACTAGACTATACGCATTTAGGTGGTAGGGGATAGTAAGGAGAAAGAAAAAAATCTCAAGCCTAGTTTTTTAGTTTTATCTAAGTTCTATACAATTAATTAATCACTAGGCATTGATTAAGTACTTAGGTGGTAGGCCCTGTAACAGGGGGATGGGTTTACAAGTACAAAGAATAAGATCCTACTTAAAATGAACTTTCATTTTAATGGAGGCCATATCTACATGAATATTAAAATATAAATATATGTTATGATGTTTAGGCATCCTTGAAAAGAAGATCCTTTTCCTTAATTCCTGGTATATCAATATTTATTATTATATATTACAATATCATTATTATTAAGTATTTACTCCGTGCTAGGCACTGTGCTAATAAGCAGTGGAGATACAAGAAGAGGCAAAAGACAGTCCCTGACCTCAAGGAGCTTACAATCTAATGAGGGAAACAGTATGTAAACAAATATATAAAATATAATAAAGATAAATAGAAATTCATTAACAAAGAGAAGTCACTGGAATTAAGAAGGGTTGAAGAAGGCTTCCAGTAGAGGGTGGGATTTTAATTGGTACTAAAGGAAGCCAGGGAGGTTAGAGCAGAGAACAGAGAGCATTCCAGTCAGGAAGACGATGAGACAGAATGCCAAGAGCCATCTTGCATGTCCTTGAATGGAAGAGGACATTTTGGGGAGTGAGAAATAAGAAGACCAGAAAAGTATCAGGAACAAGTTAAGAAGGGCTCTGAATGCCAAACAGAGCATTTGTATTTACTTCTAGAGGCAACATGGAGTCATCGGGGTTTACTGAGCAGGGGAGGGACATGATTGGATCTGCACTTTAGGAAAATCATTTTGGTGTTCAAATGAAGGATGCACTGGAGTGAGGAAAGACTTGAGGCAGACAGACCCACCAGCAGCTGTTGCAATAATCTAGATGTGAAGTGATATGTGCTTAGCCCTGGAAAGATGACAATGTCAGAAAGAAAGGAGAGTATTCAAGAGATACTGCAGAGGTGAAATTCACAAGAGATGCTGCAGAGGTGAAACTGACCACAAATGCTACACAGGTGAAATTGACAAGAGATGCTGCAGAAGTGAAATGGACAAGGATCAGGAAGAGATGCAGAACTCTGCACAGTTTTTCCATTAATGCCTAACTCCCCAAAATAAAACCTGTTAAGTACCTCCCACTGTCATAATTGAAGGGATCACAATTATACAACAGTCCCCCAAAAAGAAGATCCACTGAATGCAAGTCCTTACATAATGAAAAGGGAAAACTGACCTCTTCTCAACATTATTTTCACTAGCACCAAAGACATACACATATTCAGTTCAAACTATTCATGAAGTCCTTAAAGAGAAAGGCACAGTAAAAATGAAAAGACTTATATAATTATACCCATCAAATTTTTCTATTTTTAAATTTTTTAAAAAAATTCATTAGCACATTATAAAGACAAAATTTTCCTTGGGAGCACAGAAGTTTGGTCCAAGACTCCAAGCTGCTCATCAACAAAGTCAGAAATATAGTGAGACACATCCTTTTCAGATAGTGTCAAATTCAGTGGGAGAAACATGAAGGGATAAAATTGCTTAAGGGGACGCAGGGAGTGATGGAGATACTGAGCTAGATTCTCCAGGGGCTGATCAAGCTGGCAGCACTGGTTAGCTATTTCTATCCATGAAAGAACTAAGAAAATTATATTTTTTTCTATGGGAATAATATCCAAATGTTTTCCAAAGTAGATAGCAATAGACATTTTTTTAAAATGAACCAGAAAATAATCAAACATATAAGTTTCCATATACAAGAAGGCCAGAAAAAATGAAGCTTATATATGAAACTATGGCAGTATCATACACAACTTATTTTATTTATTATATATTAAACTTATCATGATAGTACCAACATTTCACTGTGTAAATTTCCTTCCCTTCTTTTCTGGTATTTTTAAATGTTTCACTGAAACTTTTACTTCTCTCTCTCTTTTTTTAAACATCCCTAGCACTCCCCTCTCCAAACAAAACCCCTCCCTGGTAACAACAATTGAGTATAATTGAGCAAAACACATTAATAACTGTCTTGATCATATCTGAAAATGTATGTTTTATTCTACATTTACATTCCATCTCCTCTGCACTGAGAGATAAGAAACATGATTTATAAAGTCTTCTGGCCTCCTGAAGGTGAGTCTTCTTTTTTAACCTCTTTTTAATCAATTAGCAATATTCTAAATAAAGTCTAGGGATTGAGAAGAAAAACAAGGAAGTCCCATTTCTGCAGGAAGTAAAAATTCTGCTAAGGAGATATAAAAGTAGTCATAAAAATAGCATATGAATGAATAAGTAAATGAATGTATGAATAAGCAAATCAGTAAATGAATGAATGGACAAACACACAAATAAAAAAAAATAAAAATACAAATAAGGAAATAGGGAAAGGAATTTTGCCTTGAAGGCAGCTCAGGATCCTCCCAGACAGAAATGAAGAATCATATGCAAGGCATAAGATAGGTCCTTAGTAAAAAGATAGATGTGCCTTTGACCCAGGAATAGCACTTTTAGATCTGTATCCCCAAGAGATCATAAAAAATGGGAAAAGGTCCTACATGTACAAAAATATTTATAGCAGCTCCTTTTGTGGTGGCCAAGAATGGGAAATTGAGGGGATGCTAGTCAACTGGGGAAGGGTTGAACTAGTTGTCGTACATAAGTGTAATGGAATATTACTGTGCTATAAGAAATGAGGAGCAGGTGGACTTCAGAAAAACATGGAAAGACTTGTATGAACTGATGTTGAGTGAGGTGAGTAGAACCAGGAGAACACTGTACACAGTAACAGCCACATTCTTTTATGACTGACTTTTGTGGTATAACTAACTTTGATAGACTTATTTCCTCTCAGCAACGCAAGGTTTTAAGACAATTCTAAAAGGTTCATGATGGAAAATGTTATCCACATCCAGAGAAAGAACTCTGGAGTCTAAATGTATATTGAAGTAGATTATTAGGTCTCTCTCCCTCTCCCTCTCTCTCCATCTTGTAGTTTATTCCATTGGTTCTAATTCTTCTTTACAACTGGTAATGTGAAAATATGTTTAATATGAATAGATAATATGAATATAATAGATAATATGAATATAATATGAATATAATAGATAATATGAATATAATATGAATATGTAGAGCCTAAATCAGATTGCATGCATTCTTTGGGAGGATGGAGGGGAGAGAAGCAGAGAAAATTTCAAAACTCAAAAGCGTGTGGAACTGAATGCTGAAAATTAAAAATAAATTGCTTTTTAAATTATTTTTTATATTTATTCATTATATATTATTTATATTACACATATAATATATATTATATTGCATATTAAATTATATTTTAAAATATGGCTGGTGAAAAGTTACGTATAAAGTACAGGGAGCATTTCATTTTGTCTAAATCACCAAGCAGGGACGGTATTTAATTCAATCAGAAAAACTAAAGTGAGATTATAATTGGTATTAAATATCATAAGTTTCTATTTTGTGTTAGAGTAGCCATTCTCCAACTTCTTGGTCTTAGGAACTTTTTCTAACTTAAAAAATTATTGAACATACTCTCCCTAAAAATGCTATGCTTTATGTGGGTTATATATACTGTATTTACCATATTAGAAATTAATATATTTTAGAGTTGTTATGAACCTAAGTTTGGTCCTTGTGGATCCTCTGAAAGCACCTCAGGGACTCCCAGGGAATCACTGTATTACACTTTGAAAACCACTATGGAGAGGCGATGAGGAATTTCCCCAATCAGGCCAGCAACTTGGCCAGATCTACACTTAGGTGTATCAGTTTGATATCTGGATGCAGAATGGACTGGGGAAGGGAGAGATTAGCTATGGGAAGACCAAAGAGACTATGGAAATAGTCCCAGTAAAATATAACAGCCTAAACTACAGAGTCATCATGTGAATGGAGGAAAATAGATGTGAGATATGTTACACAAAGTTGTAATTGACTGGATATAGGTGGTGAGGGAAAGAGGAGAGTAAAATCTCATTTCTAGGTTGTGAAATTTTGTGGATGGAGAAATGGCAGTGCCCTCAACAGAAATATGTACTGACCCTATTTTAATGTGTATTAGGAATATCTATGACCCAATAATGACTAGACTGTGGTATAATGAAAAAGGAGCCAGTAAAATTTAGTCCTTCCTCTGTGATACAAACACTTATGATTTAATGAAGTTAAAACTTGTAAAAAATACTTCTGTTTTCTTTGTTTTTCTGGAAAGAAGTCGATGCTTTCCAACATAATTTACCAAAGAACCCCTTGGGTTCAAAGTACTAGAAAGGAAGGAAAGAAAATTATGTGTGATCCTCATTTATTGGAAACCTATTGAATGCACCAACTGAGGTATACCTACCGTGTGAAGAACACATAATCCTTACTACAAAATAATAATGCATATATTTCATTATTAACTAAGTCAGGAAAATTATTCCTAGGACATTAGGAATTCAGTGATAAGAGGAAAACTTTGGTGGCTAAGGAAATGGGACTCCAAGAAAAGGGTAGCAAATTTCATTATTTTCTATTACTTTTGACTATGACTCCTCAAAAGTTTATGTCTTTATTTACTGTCTTTAGTTCTTTGCATGCAAATACACATCTAGATATGGAGATCTAGCCACCCTAGGCTGGAAGTGATTACTACAAATCAACAGGAAAATTAATTGGAAAACATTTTCCATGGACCTTATGCCAATTTTTAATATACTTTGGATATAATACAGTCAATACGCCTTCCAAAATAGCTCTTCCAAAACATTACAAGACTTGAAAATGTCAAGTCATCATCAAAATGGGGTGTTTTTATATATACTGTCAGGCACAGATCATTGTAGATAGTAGCCACTAAATGAATGCTTATCGAAATGGATGTTCATATCTTCTGTTTTTAGTATATGTCAAGGCAATCCATAAGGATTTGAGTTCTGAAAGGTAGAAGTAACTTATAATGACAGAAACCAGAGATTTTTGGTCCCTCCTCAGCAGGAGACTCAGTCAGCTCACCCATTCAATTCATATCAATCATATCTTTCTTGCTATTTAGCTAATAAGAGTTAACATGGTTACAATTTCATGGCAATTTCTATCAAAGCACTCAATAAATAACTCCTTAAAAATGTATTGAATTTAAAAGAAAAGAGATTTCATCATGGAGTAAAAAGAGCCCTTGGTGTGGGACTTGGCTTTGAATCCCAGAGAGGAAATTTACTTGGTACAAGATTTTAGTCAAGTCCTTTTTATCTCTGGGCATCTAGGGGTTCCTCATCTATAAAAAGAGATGTCTGAACTAAATGATTCTAAGATCTTGCTCTAAATTTCATAAGGCTCTCTTAATTTATCAATCAGTAAATATTTCTTTAAGCTTCTGCTATGATGCCCAACACTGTGCTCAGGGACGGAGATACAAAAACAATAATGAAATCATCCCTGCCCTGAGTATTTGTGTGTGCCTGTCACTCTGTTGGCCTAGGAAATAAATATCCTTCCAATATCTAATTCACATGGTTTATTAAATACCTTTCTATCCATCCTCTTAAGAGACTCTAGACTTATGTCAACACCTTGTTGTGTTCATTCTTCCTTTTCAAAGAGGCCCAATGATATCACAGGTGTGTTTTGACTTGGGATGAATTAGATTTAAGTGAGGCAGAGCTGCACAGTCATCAGCCTCACTCTCTTCCTGAGTCACTGAAGTCCAGTGTAGGATCAAAGTCAAGACAGCTAGCAATAGCCTGGGATGCAATGGATGACCTTGGCATCTTCGATGTCTAACCAAGCTCTAAGTGCTCCACAGGACCTGCTTCAGCAGCTTTCATGTCTGCTGGAACAAATCATTCTCATCCCCTCATTACGCCAGGAGAAGTCTTCATGTGTTTTGGTTAGACATCCCTCCTAACTCACCAACGGATTTGAGACCTCTCAGTTACTTTTCACCTGCCTACCACTGGTCCCAAGAATGGACAGACTAACTCTTACATCTCCAGTAGAAAGGAATAGGCTGAACTATTCGGTTCAGAAGGATAAAAACTCATGAGATGTGCCTCATCTCAAGTTGTCTGGGCAGAACTGAATTCCCCAGGACCCAGCCTTAAATTGGGCCAATATCCATTCTGGATCATGTCAGGAGAAGTTTGTGACAGCCTAGCTTGATGCAGGCCCACGCTGGAGGGAATGTGTAAATCTGATAGTGGCCTACAGTCACCAGGGGCTAATAAAAAAACTTGCTATCATTTTAGGCATCACTGGAGGGGGTCTATCACAAACCGCCAAAGAACAATGGGTGGAAAGTCCAAACAAGCAACGAATGGTGATTTGTGAGAGACCTAATCTGCTACTAATTTATTCAAAGCAATAGGGATCACAATTTTATATATTTAGTAAGAAAGGAAAGATATCAAACTTTATTGTTATTATCCAGTCATTTCTGTCCTGTTCAAGTCTTTGTGACCCCACTTGGGGTTTTCCTGGCAAAGATAATGGAGTGGTTTGCCATTTCCTTCTCCAGCTCATTTGACAGATGAGGAAACTGAGGCAGGTGGGGGTAGGTGACTTGTCACACAGCAAGTAAGTTTCTTGGACTTGGATTTGAACTCAGGTCTTCCTGACTCCAGGTTCCCAATGTGCCAACTAGTTGACAAGTTATTAAGTACCTACTATGTGTCAGTACTGTGCAAAGGGTGATACAGATATTAACTCATTTGACCCTCACACAACAACTGGGAAATATGTGGCCAAAAAAACGCAAAACAAAACAAAACTGTAGCGGCCTATTACAATTAATCTATTTCATTTTATGTGCATATGCATGCATGGTCAACTCTAGATTTTTTCCCCATTCATACTGATTAGTGACAGAGAACTATCCTCCAAGTCAAAAATACTTAAATTCAAGACCTGTCTTTGATACATACTAACTGTGTGACCCTGGAGGAATCACTTCATCTTCAGTGGTATGGGCAACTCTTCAAGCACATTAACTTTTGAACATGGAATGGATTTACATTGATAGAAAGCATTTCTTCACCCAGCAAGATCCTAAGTCCCATAAAATCACAGGCTTAGTCCCTATGGCCAACTGAATAGGGAATACAGGAAGGTTTCTGGAAAACCAAGGAGGATGGAGACTAGAAAGGTCCTGGGCATCTCTGCCCCAAGCAATCAGAAGAAGCAAGGACATAAGGTGGTTGCTCACATTGGAATGGACCAGACCAAAGAAGTGGCAAGTCATGAGCTTTGTGAGCCAAAAACATTACCACTGTAGTGCTGCCAAGCCAGATTGGGCCCATCTTTCGTGAATTAGACACCGTGGTGGAAGCATCTGCACAGAATAGCCCCTGGCCAGTGGCTAATGCTTGCTGTACACTTGTTTAATCAGAAAACATTTATAAACTGGCATCCTTTGCCTAGCCCTGTGGATTTTGTTTTCCCTCCTATGCCTTTGTTACAACTAAGCCACAGTCAATAAAAGGCAAAATGATGAAATGTACAGGAATGAGAGCTGCTCATTTTAATGTTACATTAAAGAACTAAGGAATAGATTATGAATTTTTAGGGGAGGAAGCAGAGGGAGGCATATTATCTAGGTTTTACATATATAAAATGCTCAGCTCTTATGTTGCTGTTCTGAGTTTGGTGTAAAGAGAAGGAAGAAAGAAAAATAAATCCGAAGTATTTATCCCTCCATACAAACACAGCATGAAAAGAATCTAGCCCTGCTGATTCTGAAAGAGACAGACTTGGAGCATGTGGGGGGGGACTGTCAGCTACTTGTTAACAGAGGCCTCGCTGGATGATACAGTCAGCTTTGGAGGTAACCTCTTTCAGAGTGTTGTGAGGATGGTGGCAGGAACAGGGGAGAGAATGAATGAAGTGGTTCCTAGAAGACAGAGCAGGAAAAAACCTGTTGATTATTTCTGATCAGTCAATTGACAAGTGCATATAAAACACTTTCAATGTGCTAAAAAGCAAAAACAAACTGATGAAAGAGACCACATCCATAAAAGTGTTGCTGTGGTCGTTCAGTTGTTCAGTCGTGTCCAACTCTTTGTGACCTCATCTGGGATTTTCTTGGCAAAGATAATGGAATAGATCGCCGTTTCCTTCTCTTGTTCAAAAAGACATACGGAATATGGAAGGTGCCCGTAGAGTGGGAGTCACTGAAAGAGCTAGAAATCAACCAAGGAAACGGGACATGGTTTTAGTCTAGTCCTGAATTACACCAAGAACACACATAACCAAAATACCCCAAAGAGAAGTAAAGAAGGGCAAGATCTGATACCTGGATCATAATAGCATCTACTGTAGAAGAGTAGATTGATAGAGGTCAGAGAGCCCTAAATTCTGAATATGGGAATTTGAGCACTTAGTCCAAGCCCTGTCACAGACACAGCTCAATGTCCTTGGGCAAGAAAACGGTCCTCTCAGAGATGTTGTAGATATTATCTGCACAATGAGTGCACTGGGTGACACCTTTTCTATGGCCCTTCCCAGCAGGAAAAGATATGATCTCAGATAGTTCCTGGGTGATGGATTCTGGAAGAATCACTGGACCTAGGGTGAGAGGAACTGAATTTTAATCTAAGCTCCCATACTTCCTGTATGACTTACATAAAATTTTCCCTACTTGTAAAAAACAGTAGCATCCAGAGAAGTGGTGGAAGGTCCCTTGTGGACTTATTTCATGACATGTGGAAAATTCATGGGAAGGCATAGACAAGCACTGTCAAGGATGAAAATTCTTGGATGGGCTATGTACCCACAGAGACTGTCTACCTCACCCCATCCCTGATCCCTATCAATAAGAAAATATTTACTGAGGCAGGGGAAAATTCATTCATTTTATCCATGCCTTTTCTAACACTTTCACACAAGAACTATCAAGCAAGGTAATACCCAACAAAGTAAAGGAAATGAAAGCTAAAGAGAAAATCTCAGTAGTTTAAAAAGGTTTAAAAATAATAATTATATTATATTTGACATTATATATAATCATATATAATAATATAGATTATACATATAATAATGATGAGGAATTAAAATCAAATACAAGAACACTCTTCATCTCTAAGAGGGGAAGTTCAACTAGAAGATTTCTCAGGTACTTTATAACTATCATCCTATATTTATAATACATCTGTGGCTCTTTTTTTCCAGACAAAATCAAGACATATAAAATTCCTCATTAAAGGAATGTAAATAAAAGCATGTAAGTCAATATGATGTCAGAAAGGATCTCAGAGGATATTTATTTTGACCCATTCAAAACAAAACCCTCTTCTCTATTGCATCTGAGAAACCACCAGCTTTTGTTTGAAAACCTCCAGCTACAGAAATACCTTCTAAAATTGGAATGGCACTTTTGGCCAGATCTAAATTATCAGGGAACTTCTTTTTAAGGTGAGGTGAAATCTTCTCTTGTAACTTCTAACAGATGTGTGTGGTACATGTCTATAGGCAAGCTCTCCCTCATTCCCAAAATGGACTCCCTCCTGATGACTGTTATCTTGGAACCCTTGATATAGAAAAAAGTCTTTTTCAACTTTGCCAATGTGAAAGGTATGAAGTAGAAGCACAGGGTGCTTTAATTTGAATTTCTCTATTTATTAGGTATTTGAAGTAATTTTTCATATGGCTACTGATAACTCAGATTTCCTTTGAAAACTGGTTATTCATAACTGATCTTTATATTTATTTTCCATTCATTCTCTTTGTTCAGACACAGACATATATGCATTATCTCCCTGATTAGAAGGTAAACTCATGGAAGGCAGAAGCTGTTTCCTATCTTTCTATATATCCCTATAACTTAGCACAGTTCCTGAGCTAATTTAAGTACTTAAGAAACAGTCATAGATTGAATGCTTGCTCCTCAATATCTCCCCCTTTGTAAACTTGTTGAGCATTTGTTTTTAATCAAAGCTAGCAATTTTAATTAATCAGCCACTAAGTATTTTTTAAGTGAATACTAGTGGCAGGCAACATGCTAGGAACTAGGGATAGGAAAATAAAATAAAAATAGATGAACAAACAACCATGAAAGTGACTACCCTCAGAGAGGTTATATTTTATTGAAATGGACAATATCTTTAAATATACTCTGGTTAGGGAAGGGACCTGTGGTTTCAAGAGCATAAAGAACTCTCAAATGAAGAAACTCCTACTGACACAAATAAGCTCCTTCTCTTCAAAAGAGAAGATTCCTCTTGTGATCTTGGAGAGTTGCCTAAGAGAAACTGATAATTATATACAAAATAAGGAAGAGGTTCCTTCTCTTCTAGGGGATAACTGAATGAACTGGGATGATTAGGCAAGACTTCACAGTTTTGTATCATCTACAAATTGAAGAAACATTCTACATCTCTTCCTTGAAACAGTCTCCTAAATAAACTTTCCCAAGTGGTCATTCAATTACAAATAACTCTTGGAAGTTAGTTGTTCCACGAGTTCTGAATCCCTACCTACCCTGCTACATTATCATCTCAACTGAGCCTTCATTTTGTCCACAGTAAAGTCTTGAAGATTTATTTCGAGTGAAATGACAAAATTAAGAGATATTACATTCATGATATTTCATAAAAAAGATAACATGGCTGCATGAAGATCATAAGGAACCTATGTTGTCTCATAGTGATCATTTCCTGCCAGTATACACAAAAAGGTCTCTACAATACAACACTTTCTAATTTCAAGTAATAAAGTTATACTAAACACATACCATAAACATATAGTACCATCTCAAGAAATTACTGAAATGCAATATAAATTTGAGGTTAGTGCCAGCTATTTAGAGTTACCTCAGTGATTGTTTTAATGTAGACAACCAAGTCCACAAAATCAGATACAAGAATGCTCCTCATCTCTAAGAGGGGAAGTTTAACTAGAAGATTTCTCAGGTACTTTATAATTGTCATCCTATATTTATAATACATCTGTGGTTCTTTTTTTTTTCAGACTAGTTTTGGCTGTATCAAGATTTTCTTCAAGTAGGATTCAAAAACATTTTGTCTAATGGTAAGCAAAACAGATTACAAATATAAAGCCAAAATACTACCATAAATAATTTTTTTTGGGAGGGTGGTAAGAAAGACAATAAAAAGTTTCCCTTCATTCATTTGTCCAAAGCTCTAATCTTACCTTTAGAATATGCAAATCAGAGATGTAACAGCATGAAGGTTCTCCAATTTAGCATATTTCATACAAAGAAACTATAATGGTGAAAAGGTCAAGATACAGAAAACTGAAATTAAAGTAAAGCAAGCAAGTTGTTGGGACAGGAAAGAGATTGTTTTTTAAATAAAGTCCTCAATGCTAACTCTTTCAATACCTGATCTGAGATTTAAAGATGGGCCTAGATGGATGTAACTAAGGCTATTTCCCATGGAAATTTGAATTGGAAACTGGATGAAATATTCTTTTGAGAAAGTTACCCACGACCAACCTTTCCAATTGGTAAAAACAAAACAACAGATAATTGATATTTATCAAGGTCTAGTTATAAATTAAATGCTCTAAGGTGTGCAAAAAATGAATAAAGAGTATAATAGATGAGGGAAGCTATTCATTCAAATATTTGTGATACAATGTGAACTGTGATAAAGGGAACAAAGTATATATTTTTTATCACAGAAAAAGAGCTTCTAGCTGGAGTGGAAAGAGAAAGCCTCATAGAATAGTTAACATTAAAACTGGGCCTTGAAGAATGGGGAGGATATTTACTAGACACATGAAGATTAATGGTGCAAAAACAAGCCAGGCAAGAGAAAAGAGAAAGGAGAGAAAGAAAACAGGGAAAGCCAGAATCCCATACCGATCCAGACACATTCTCTAATCCAGTCCCCCTCATGACAAATGTTAGAAACTTTCAAGATGGCGAGCCAAAATTTGGACTGTTGCTGTGGAAAAAGTTTTCTCTGTAAAACACTAAATGATGTTTCAGGAATGAAGTACACCATCTTGTCCTCATCACCTTTGTAAGCAAGCATCCAGCCACCCCTGAACAAATAAGAAATGTTCAAATATCCATGAGCAATGAAATCATTCCAAATGTAACAGGAATTATTCTTTGCAGATGAAAAAAAAAACAGATATTACCCACCCCCTTGTTCCCTCTCTGACTGTGCCTGTGGATAGAAAGTAATTTATTACATGTCACCATAAACCCCCAATGAATACTGGAAGTCTCAGTGCATAAATAGTAACTTGATGTTTAAGAATGGGGGCACAGCACTTCCTTTACCCCACCAGACCTTGATTTTCTCATCTGTAAAATGAGCAGGTGGGCACAGTTGACCTCTGAAGTTGCTTTAACCTTCATATCTATGATCCTACAAATCTATGTAGTGGTTGCTTAAAAAAACAGGAATCTCCACAACAATTTTCAATTGACCAATTCCACATAGGAACAGAGATTATAAAGTTGCCTGGTGGTCTGTGGAAGTTATAATGAATATGACAAAAAGAGGCCAGGATCAATCAAATTACCCAGTGTGTAACCCAAAGCAGCACCAATTAAACTCATACAGAGGACTGACAGTACTCGATTTTCTTTCCAGAAATGCACTTACTCCAGACATCAAAACTTAATAACATTCCACAATTTATCAAAAGAATCATAACTCCATTCCCGAGGACTTGGCCAAGAGGCTATTATGATGCTATTTCTTCATAATTTAATAATGTGAAAGCAAGGGAGTGGAAGTGTAAAGGCTGATGATATATGACTCACTTCTCTATGAACGAACCTGGTGCTATGCCGAGACAGAATTATGTCAACAAAAGGTCTAACAGCATGCCCAAGGATTCCATTTGTCAACACAAAAGAGAGGACGAGGGGGAGCAAGGGAAGTGGGGTGAGAGAGAGAGAGAGATTCCAAATAAAAATGAGTAAAGGCTGGGAAGGAGTAAAAACAGGAACTTTTTATTGGATAAAAAATCTATATCTGTCAACCACATGAGATGGTCAACTTTTGCATGGGCCTTTGGACAAAGGCTAAGGAATTTCAGTGATGGACATGACGAGTGTTTGCCTTCTTCCCTCTATTGGACTATAAGTTTCTCAAAGTCAGGGACTGTGTTTCTCTCTCTTTTTCCCCCTCTCTCCTAGTGGCTAGAACTTGGAATCAGAAGGAATTTGATTTAAAGAATATTTCAGACATTGACTAACAGTATGAATGGAATTAAAAAAGATTTTTACTTCATGCTAGGGATATATACAGAAAAGTGTAACAATATTTACTCTTAAAGAGTCAACATTTTAATTAGAGAAGACAAAACATAAAAGACAATTCGATTCATAGCAGATGGAAAGACCAAGTAATTCTGAGGTTCTGGAAGGAAAAGGAACAGGGCAGGTGCAGCGCCCAAAAGGATCTGGGACGCAATGACAAGGGAGGCTGCTCCAGTGAAAGAGATAATGAGTCCAGGGTTCAGAGTGTAGTGGATTCTGGGAAACCTTAACTGGAGTACATACCAAGTGTGTATGTGTTAGAGGAGGGAATCAAGATCCAACAAAAGGTAGGCACTTGATGCCTACCATAATGATAACTTATATTAGGTTAGGGATAATGGGGATTGAGTCATGGACGTTGCTTTCTTCTTTCTGCCTTAGTTTCCTCATCTCTAAGATGAGGATACTGAGGTCATCAAAACGTCACAAGGTTGTTGTGAATATAAAATGAGATAACGTGTGAACGGTATATTATAAACTTTAAAATGTCAATTGTTATTACGTTGTCTTTGGAAGCGTGGATTCAAGGAATCCTTTGAAATATCCTTCCTAAGGATGATAATCCTAAGCACACCCAGTAAAAAGAAAACAGTGAATGTCCTTCCCACTCTACTTGGATGTCAACCATTTTATTTGTGTGATATATCATCCTGAAATCATAATGACAATGGGGTCATGCCAGAGAAGGAGAAAGTCTGGCAGATCCACCAAAGATCATGACACCAAGTAGCGAACGAGGAATGGATTCTAAGCCTCTCTTCCAAGTAACCCACAGGGTTGCTATGAGGATCCAATAGGTTAATGGAAATAAAGAATATAAGCTGCTGTAAGGCATAAATTATTTTGTGTCTGCACTACCTGATTAACTGATAATTCAATTTGATAATTGATATTCAATGAATAAATGACTTTTAATTCCTTATAACAGTAGGCACTTAATAAATGTAAGTCCTCCTGCCCAAGGAATGTTTCTGCCTCTCTATCTCCCAGGTCACTACCTTCTGAGATCACTTGATAGTGCCTGCAAATATCTGTAAAGTTCAAAGATAGTGGCTGTCTATATGGAGGAGAGGGGAGGACAATTCTACTTCCTAAGGCTTTCAGTTAGAAAGTATCCTCATATGGCATCATTTTAATAAACATGACCTTTAATTAAAGGAGAGAATGGTGCAGCAGACAGAGTGCCAGATCTGAGGTCAGGAAGATTCATCTTTGTGAGTTCAAATCTAGCCTTAGACACATACTAGCTGTGTGACTCTGGGCAAGTCACTCAACCCTATTTGCCTCAGTTGCCTCATCTATAAAACGAGCTGGGGAAGGAAATGACAAACCACTCTTTGCAAGAAAACCCCAAATGGGGTCATGAAGAGTCAGATATGACTGAACGATTCAACAGCAACATGGCCTAGTGCATAGGGTGCTGAACTAGGAGTCAGGAAGACGATGAGTTCAAGCAGCACCTCAGAAACTTAACAGCTATGTGACTAGGTCAAATCACTTCACTGCTCTCTCCCTCAGTTTCCTCATCTGTAAAATGAGGGGATTGGAAGGCATGGCCTCTTGAGATTCTGTCTAGCTCTAGATCTAATAATGGCTATTTTAACCTTTAACATAAATTTAATTACCATAGGATTGGAGGAAGAAGAAACTTTGGGGACTATTAAGCCCCCTCATTTTACATGAGACCCAGAGGACCACAGAGTGGTCTGCCCAACACATACTGATAATAAGTATTTGAGGCAGAATTTAAAAGGAAGTGCTTTAACTCTGTATCTAACCAACACTCATTCTATAAGGCATCCCTAAAATGCCACTCGTTCACTGTAACTCTCCCCACCCTCCACCCACATCTAAATACAGCTTCTAGAGAAGGAATAGTCTCACTCTAACTCCCATACATGGGGGTGCCTATTTTAATTATAAGATTCTATGCAAACACAGTACATTTCAATCCAGAATATTTTGCCCTGAGGCCACCACTGCCTGAGGGGGGAATGTCTTTGGTTATCTCAAGTTGTCAAGACACCTGTCAATGTTTTGATCCCAGGTCTCTCAAATTCAGTAAAAAAAAGAAAAAAAAATCAGCTGTGCCTCTTGAAGGCTGTCAAACGATCGAACTGATGGGCTATGGCCCTCGGTCCCCAATGACTTCCTCAAGGGGGCATCACTCACCCAGTGGTGCAGTAGAAGACTGTGAAATTCTGAGACACAATTACTGTTAGGAAAGAAGGGAGGGCAGTTTTGAATGTATAGACCCAGATGGCTAGCTTTGGGACAAAGGCTGAAAATGTTACTCCATTAGCATTAATTGGAAAATGAGGTTGGATTCCTTGAGTATCAAGTTCCCTTCCAGCTCTACTGTTTGATGCTGAGTCCAAAAAACATGTCAGGATGGCCTGGGGGAAGTTTGGGCTTTAATTTTAATTTCAGCAACATGGCAGAGGGAAAAGAGTAATGACTTTGGAGTACTGGGTTCAAATTCTTCCTCTGTTTCTTACAACCTATGTTACCTTGGGCAATTGATTGTCAACAACACATAATAAATGTTTATTACAAGCTAGGACCTATGTTAAGCATATGAAATGAGGAAAATATAACTAAAGTAGTACAGCATTCAATGAAATTACATTTGATAAGAAGAATTTCATCGTATTTATTACTTGTAGAACCTTGGGTGAGATACATCTATCTCCATCTCTAGGCTTCAGTTTAGTCATTCTTAAAATGAGGGAGCCTAGTCTTTGAGTTCTTTCCAAGACTTTTTTCAGCACCTATAAAAGAGACAGCATACTGTCCATTTTTTATTTTTTTAAAAGATCCTCTACTTCTCCTTTCTTCCCTCCCTATACCTACACCCATATCAGGCATGTTGGAAGGCAGACTTCATACTGTAAAAGATGATTCATTACTCCTAAGCTTAAGGGTCCATCCTTTGAATATAAAATGGGGGAGATGCCCATTGACGCTGGTTAACGCCCACTGATGCCAGCCTCTGAAGATGACACAAATCATTTCCTGCTATTCTATCCTTGTGATTATAAAAATAAAAACTTGTTTCCTATTTCTTAGGACTCCAAAAAGAAAAATGTTCTCACCCCTCCTGTGCCTGAAACTCTGATTACAGGTAATTTAGGATTTTTGAGACAGTCAGGTGAAAGAACGATAAAATGAAAGCACCATATAATTAAGGTGAGTTTAACAAATCCTCATCCTGGCATTTCTGAATTGTAAAAGTACTTGTTCAGGAAAAGGTCAAAAACCACTGCTAAGAAAACTTAATAGCTCTTAGCATTATATATACTTACTGGAGAGATTGCCACTTTCAAGTAATTTGGCTAACACAGAACATTTTTAAATTCTATTTATTTTAGTTTCTGGTGTACGTAGTGTGATTTTTTTTAACTCAGGCCCTTTTTCTTGCTGGGCTAAGATCATGCCCATCTCAATCTCCACATCCTTCTCAGAGCCAAAGAGTCATTACTGACATTGCCATATTTCTTTTTCACATTATTATTTTTATTTGAAAAAGAACGCTTCATTGTGTATCTGGCAAGAGGAACAAAGAAATCTTTTCCTACAGTGCCCCCCCATCCTCACTCATTAGAGGGAGTAGGGGCCTCTAGGTGCGTAAAATGTCAAACTTGTTTGATATATTAGTTTTCATCTACTTTTCTTTTCCTTCTTTCTAATGAAAAATGTGACTCTGGGAGGGTGGGGAGAAGACATTGGGAAATGGAGGCAATATACAAACAGGATAGTAATAAAATTTTATTTTAAAAATATGCACAGATAATTTTACTTTCCCTCTGCATCAGGGAGGAGGGGTAATATGTATGTATATGTATATATACACACATACACACATACATACACACATATGTATACCTACCATCTTGAGATGCTTAGATCCTATTTTATTGTAATAGGGGTTATCAACTTGGGGACCTTCAAATACATATATATATTATATACAAATACATCATATATTAAATGTTATGTATATATAAATATTATATAGAAATAATATGATAATAACATTATGCATTAATATCCATATGCATGTGTATATAGACAGACAGACAGATAGATAGATAGATAGATAGATAGATAGATAGACAGATAGATTCCAACATAATTAGTTTCCTGAATAATCCTAGGTATTACATATTAAACTTCTTTTCCCCTGTAGGTGGATCCATAAGCTTTACCAGAATGCCATGACATAGAGAAGGTTAACAGCCTCTCAGTTCTATGTTTTTAGATTTTATCGGGCTTGGCATACAGGTGTATAGAAGAGGTTACAGGATGGAAGAGAAAGGAAGAAAAATTCCATTTACCAAAAGTTTGGTTTTTGTCATGTTTTCCACAAGCCTAGAGGAGGCTCCAAGTTAAAGAACTACAGACCAGAGATTTGGCTCTGATGATCAAGTCCAATTTTTCACTTGACTCATGGGATAACAATCCGATGAAATGGAGGACAGACAAAGGCGTCCCGGTGACAGTGTTCCAAGTGCAAAGTTCTTTCCACTAGACTCTCAATCTCTCATGAAAGCCAGGGATTTCTCTGCTTCATTTCATAATGGAAGGACGTAGGGACAGGGGAATATGATAGGTAATTGGAAATATGAGGATCTGATTAAATAGAAGAAAATTTTGCTTTCAATTCACTTCAATAAACATACAGATGACTTTATTTGGCTTGAGAAAAATATCAAACTTAGATGAAGTGCAGCTCTTGCCCTTAGGTGGCTTACATCACAGAGCGTGAGGGAAGGGCCCACATTTCCCCGTGTTTTTTCCTGCATCACAAATACAATCAATCATTTATTAGCAATAAAACATTTATTTAACACCTACTCTAGACCTGGAACACAAATACAAGAATCAGACAGCTTCAGCCCTCAAAGAGGGCATTCTACTACTGAAATGCACTGTGTTCACAGTTCACTTACGTATTTTTAAATCTTAAAAGGATGGCCCAATCCTGAGGCTTAGGGAGATGAAGAAGATCAAACCTGGGAAATCACCATAATATATGTTCCAAAATGAAGACATTTACCGGGCCACAGAGGTAACAATTATGGCAAACAAAATCATTGCAGCTCAGAGGAGAAAGGAAATTATCCAAGTGGAATGGGAGGAACATTTCATTGATTATCTCTGATAGGACATTGATATCCAAAAATAATGTAAGGAAAAGGCAATGCTCAATGACTAAGTGGCTAAAGAATATAAACAAGCAATTTTCCAACTAAAAATAAAGCCAGCTATTAACAATCTTATGAGTGCCATAAATCACTAATAAAACAGCTAAAAATAAAAACATCAAGTACTGACCTGACACCCAGTAACCTGGCAAAGATAATTTTTGCCAAAGATAAATAAAAGATAGAAGATAAAAATAATAAATGTTGGAGGGGATAAGGGAATATAAATTCCTACTCTTTTAGTAAAGTTGTAAATTCATCCAACCATTTTGGAAAGCATTTTGGAATTTTGTTTTCAAAAAATGATTAAAATTTCCATATCCATTGACCCAGAGACCCACTGACTGGAGATTGCCTAAATACACTTTATTACATGAACATAATGCGATACTACTGTACCACAAGAAATGACAAATCTTAAGAATTCAGGGAAACATGGGGAGACATATCCAATGCTATAGAGTGAAGTACAGCCAGGAAAAAGTATACAAAATGATTTTTTAAAATGGACATTAGAAGAATAAAATGAATTAATCAAAACAAAACCAAATGAAAATACATAATCGTAAACATATAAAATGTTTTATAAAATTTATATCAAATATAAAAATACGAAATATTTTATAAAATTCATTATAAAATAGATTTTATTATATATTCTATAATATAATACAATGTAATATATAAGTCTATATAGTTTTATAATACAGATTTATATAATAGTTTTATATAATATAGATTGTAAAATATTTTATGTTAAATAGTGTATATTCTACGAATAAATTATTTACAATGCATTAATTATAAAAATATAAAAATAGTCAATATGTTATATAATGTTACATATTATATAACATTATATATAGTATATAAAATATTGTATATAATACATAATAATCATCATATAAAATATATAACCATAATGACCAAGCTTGGTCCTGGAAAACTGCAGATAAAATGCACCTCTCTCCTATCAATAAAGAACTGGGGAACCGCGGGCATGGAATCTATTAGATAGATGCATTCATTTTTCCTACTCTTTCTTTTTTAATTCATGTTCCAAAGATGGTGCACTGAAATGGAAAGGCAGGATGTGTACATCTACAAGTGAATGTGATGGAACAACAAAAATGCATCACAAATAAGTGATATTTTTGCAAAGAAAGTAATTAATGATGAGAAGTTGCCCCATGAAAGGAAGGTATATCCAGATAACAGGAACAATGTAAAAGGCTATTTTGATAGTGCTTTAAATTGTGCCCTTGATGCCTCACAAGAAGCAGGCATACGCAGACATGGCTATCGCTCTCTGTTGTACAGGTCAGTCAACTGGACTCTGAAGAGGTTAAGGGAAGCACTCTCGGTCACACAGCCTTAGGTGACAGAGGGGCAGGATTCCATCCCATTTTTTCTCTTTCTAAGTCAAGGACTCCTTTCACTAGGTCCACATTTCAGTTGAAGAGAGATCTCAGAAAAGAGAGGAAAGAATGCTGGGTTTGAAGTCTACAGAAATGGGCTCCAACCCCAACTCTCTCACATCCACACTGACTGACCTGAGGCTAGTCATTAACCTCTCTTTACCTCTCTTTTCTTCTTTTGAAAATTGGGTCTAACAACACTAGTGCTGGGTAAGTTATATGGTTGTTGCTGGAATCAGAAAGAGTCACTTGACCTACGTAAATATGAAACTTTGATTATTGACAGAAAACAATCCCCAGGCTTGAACTATTCTTTCTTCAACCCTCAAACTTATGAAATCTGTCTTCCTTCAAGGTGCAGATAAAGGCTACCTCATTCAAGTCCACTCCCATCTCCCCAACTGCCAGTACCATTCCATTGAAGTCTGATTTCCATCTATCTAGTATTCATCTCCTATATTCTAATGGATATATTGATTCATCCTTCAGAACATAAGCTTCTTGAAGGCAATGCATTCTATCATTTCTGTATCTTGGTATCCCAATTCTCTTCAAAGGGCATTTTAAAGACAATCTACAGGTGACCTTCCCTGGATCCCCAAATACTCATGACTGACTTCCCTCTCTTTGTTTGCATTTACCTATGTATTTACTCAATAGGGCTTTGCTTCACCTTTCAGTATCATCTAAGCTAGGGGTACTCATATGGGAGATTGCAGAGATCTTCTGGGAAAAGACAGCCTGTGTTCCTCTACTTGATGAGTGGGAGAATTTGGGGGAGGGGCTAAGAATAAGTCCTTAATAAATTTTTATTAACTTACTGATTGATTAAAAGTACAAAAACGCCTTTTATCCAGACTTTAGTCCTAAGAAAGCACAAAGTTTTAAAACGAAACTATTCTCTAACCTCCGGGCAGAAGAAGTTAGAAACGAAAGAGATCTGATTATATTCTCGGTCAGTCCCTGACTGTCATTCTGTCCAACCCAGAAAAGAAAGTCCTGACCAGCCAACATTTAGAACCCAACTAGGCATTTTTGTCCACACAGACACAATGGCCATTCTTTCCCCCAAAGTCTCAATTCTATCTGCACGTTAACATGAAAAAAAAAATAGTAGCTTATGAACGTTCTCTGTATCACAGTAAAAGATGCAGAGTGAATACCAGCTCACACCCACCATTCACCGAAATATAAAAGGTCAACCTGCCCTTGGTGAACAATAATTTTCGAAAGAAATCAGGCACACAAAACATGGGTGGCAGGCAACAAAATAAGATTATTTTGGGCAACGATTCTTTTTTTTCACTTCAACATCCCACATTCCCTGAACTCTCAAACAGATCAAAGTTTTAGAGACAAAAAAAAGAAAAAGAAAGAAGGAAAGAAAAGGAAAAGAAACACAAATTAATAACTACTTAAGCATTCTGTTTCATCATGATAACAAACAGATGGTTTTAATATTCTAGAGGCTAATTTCTGAACAATTAAAAACACAGCAAGACATTAACATCTAATGAAACATTTTAACTACCAGTCTATGCATCTGCCATTAATTTCCACACAGCAAGGCCTTGGTTCTCCTCAATCTGTTCTTTATTAAGGAAAGTTTTTCCACTCTGAATTTAGTGAAGTACAGAATTAACAACTGTTTTCAATCAGCAATCAGCAGGCTATTTCGCCAATGTGTACTGAAACCGTCCACACTATCAGACATAAATTTACCCTTATGAAACCTTTGATGTACGTACAGTGGCTAGATATTGGAGGGTTTTTTTTTCCTCATTAAAGCTCACTCTAAACTTAAGAAAGATTAATTCCTTCTAACTTCACCGAGGCTCTCATTTATCTGTAACTCTGGACAGAGAACAAATTTATCACTGAATCCTAGGGTTAATTTGTATGGCTGCTAATTTAGACTTTGACCAAAAGAAATTTCCTTAAAGGTCCAAAAAGCTGCTACAATGTGTCAGTTAGATGCCTACACATTCTCTTTCCTCATTGGAGAAATGCACATGGCAGAATGTATATTTCAACTAGTCAGTGGCAAGCTGGTCAATATCAGGTCTCCAACAACATACTGGCTCCAACGCGTTGTTCACTCCACATCTCTTAATGAAGCATGTAATTTAGGACTGTGGAAGAATCGTCCACGGATCTTAACCAAATTTAACAACAGCATGTGACATAAATGAAGCTTTAATGGAGTCACAATACCCCCAAGGATTATGGAGAAGGGCTGAAATTATTCATTATTTTTCTATACTTAAGGGACAAGAGAAGAGAGGTAAAAAGCTGACCGATGCACATCTGAGGATGTCGCTAGTGCTTGGATGCAGGGTCAAGTATTATTGAAAGACTTATAAAGTGGGTTATTCTGTCATTTTAAAATAAGGGCATGTAAAATAGCCTGGTATTTAGCAGAGACAGATAACCTCTAGGGCTATTTTCTTTCTTCTATTTATTAATTTTACTTATTTTCAATATTCTATAAGCACCATCATATAAATTTAGATTTTCCCCCCTCCGTCCCTCCCCTAGACGGCATGCAATTTTATGTAGGTTCTACATGTACATTACTATTAAATAGATTTTCACCATAGTCTTGCTGTGTAAAATGAATGGGAGAAATCATGTAACAAACCAAAACGTAATACAAAAGAAAATGATCTGCTATATTCTATGACTGAATTCCATAGTTCTTTCTCTGGATGTGGAAGGCATTTTACCTTAAAGGACCTTTGGGAATTTTTTTAAGTCCTTATATTGCAATGAAGTTCTAAGTCTACCAGAAAAAACTTTTGCACACTGTAGTCGTTGCTGTGCACAAAGTTCTCCTGGTTCTGCTCCTCTTGCTCAGCATCAGTTCATATAAGTCTTTCCAGGCCTCTCTGAAGTCTTCCTGTTCATCATTTCTCGTAGTGCAATATTATTCCATTACATTCATACACAATAATTTATTCAGCCATTCCCCAATTGATGGGCATCCCCTTGATTTCTAGTTCTTGGCCACCATAAAGAGGGCTGCTATAAATATTTTTGTACATGTGGGACTCTTTCCCATTTTTATGATCTCTTGGGAATACAGTCCTAGAAGCGAAATTGCTGGGTCAAAGGTTTGCATATTTTTGTAGCCCTTTAGGCATAGTTCCAAACAGTTATCCAGAATGGTTGGATCAGCTCACAGCTCCACCAACAATGAATTAGTGTTCCAACTCTCCCACATTCATTCCAACATTTATCATCGTCCTGTTCTGTCATGTTGGCCAATCTGATAGGTGTGATGTGGTAACTCAGAGTTGTTTTGATTTGCATCTCTCTGAACAATAGTGATTTAGACCATTTTTTCATATGACTATAGATAGCTTTAATTTCTTCCTCTGAAAATGCCTGTTCATATCCTTTGACCATTTATCAATTGGGGAATCCAGGGCTTTTTTCTGATGAAAACAAAGGACAAGTGCTTGGCAGCAGACGAGTACTTTCTGGAGACAATGCAAAAGGACAATCTCATTTTTGACTTTTCATCCCTTTTCTTCTGGGCAAACAAGATAACTCCCTACAGAACAAAATGCTGGGGAAGGTGATATAAGACAAACCAATTACATAAACGGAGCTCCCTGTTGAAGCAAAGATGAACCACCAAAATAGTCAGAATGCACTCACTACTAAATGGGAATTTACATGATTTGTTTCCCTCCTAAGCAACTGTGTTTCACAATGAGGGAGATGAGTCAAACATAAAGCATTCTGTAGATGCTTGCTGTATTCTAACTATTTCATCACCATAAAAAGAAAAAACAATTAAGTTTCTGTCCTCAAACTTTCTGACCAAGGAGACAATATGCATTAGAATGCTTATAAGAGAGATGCAGATGACCCCTGAAGATAAGGAGCCAGGAGGAGCAGGACACTGAAATGTTGGGATATAGGCCAATGGAGGCCCAAGCCTTGGAAAATAAGGACAGGTTGCTTTCAATCCACTTAAAGGAATGGTGAGCTTGTTTCAGGATGTAAATGATGACATGGAATGAAGGAGCGCTATCCCTGATTCAAGGTATGCACAGCTATTCTATGACTGTATTCTTACCCTGCGATGGGAGAAAAGCTTTTTAATTGGAATTTGAATAGTAATATGCAAGCTAAAGGGCATGAAAAAGCTAAATTATTCTCTTTCCTTATGAGAGGTGGAAAAATGCTACATGCTTCTATGTGGGGAGAGAGCTGCTATATAGCTTGGACACAGGACACTAACACTTTTCTCTCCGGGTTATATTCTTTCTTGCTTACAGGTAAATGAGTAGAAAAGATGGGATATGAGTAGGCTAAAACCTTGTGAGCTTGGAAAGGTCAGAAGAGACAAGAGAGGTCTATCAAAGCAAACTGTATGGTATGTGTGGCAAAAGAGTGCTTTGCTCATTAGCTATGCTCTACCCCAGTAGGAAATTTGATGGGGAAGGAGGAGGAAGGAGGAAGTTTGGTAGCAACTCCTTTACACTGGCCCAAGATGGTAGATAGGACTATGCAACCCACTTAAGGAGATTTTAGTACATCTGTTCTTTGATAGCTTCTCAATAATTATGTTTTTCTAAAAGGTAAATGATTTTTGTTTACTGAAATTGAGTTATTAACTGGTTAATTTTATTAAGGTGATATTAATTGGAGCTAGTAAATGGTATTCAGGCAGTAAGTGTGAGAAGTGATAGTGGGAGCACATGCCAAAATAGGGGTGCTATCCCACAGTATAAAAAGAATCCCATTGTTTCTCAGGGATAAACCCAAGGACCCCACCTGCTAATTACTTAGTACATGTGAAGATTGAGAGAGTTAAGTCTGGACTTAGCTACAACACACTCCTAGGACTGTGGTAGGCATAGGTCAGAATTCTAAAATGCTGTCATTAGAAGGGACTTAAATGGGGAAATGGTCAAAAAATGATAGCTACTCATTTGAAACATCTGAAAAGAGTATCTCAAATTCCAGATTGAAGATAGCCTATTGAAACCAAGTTAAATTGATCTATTCCCATAAATTATTTCAAATGGAAATCAGGAAGGCAGGAGAAAATGGGGAATGCAGTCCTTTTGGAGGGATGAGTCTGATTTGGAATCCAAGGCTCTGGGTTCAAATCTGCAACTTAATAGTTATATACTTCGAGCCATGGTGCCATCACCTATAAAATGAAAAGACAGACAGAATGCTCCTGGGGTCCTTTTGAGCTCTACATTGAGGATTTATGAGCCTATGGTTTGGAGATGAGTCTGAAAAGTCAAAATTAGTCTAAAGGTCTCTTCAAGTTCAAAATCTGTGTTTCTAAGATATAATTATGTGACTAACTGGTGCTTATTAAGTTTAGAGGAACTAGATTTTTATTTGATTCGTAGCTCTAATTATAAAGTTTTCTTCGTGGGAAGCTCCCACAAATGTGATACAGAACATTGAGGTGTGTCTGCAAATGATGCTACCGCGTGGATGAAAAAAATCGAATAGCACGTCTATCCAACTACATGCCTTCATGCAGACCATTTACGTTTATTCAATTCTTTATTTATTATCGCACAGATGAAAAGTTCAGTTTGTTCTAAATGACCAAAGTCATGGCAAAGAATTCATAGTGTCTGAGGGATGAAGACAGCCAGCAAAATGTCATTGACAAACAGGGATATTTGGAGGCAAATATGCTTCAAGGGTAAAGAATGCCTCTCAAGTAGATAGTGATACGGTGGAGAAAGCATGGGGCCAGTGGTCAGAAAATCGGAGTTCAAATCCGGCCTCAAATACTTATTACCTGTGTGACCCTGGACAAATCACTTAACCTGTTTGCCTCCGTTTCCTCAACTGTAAAACAGGAAAATAATTGAACCTACTTTCTAGGGTTGTTGTGAGAATCAAATGAGATAATATTTTTAAAGGGCTTAGCACAGTGCCTGGCACATAATGTATAAATGCTTTCTGCCTTCCTTTTCTTCTTCCTTATTCTCTTTCTCCTCAAGTTACCTGGAATTAACATACCCGTAAAAGTCATAAGAACTCAGTGGAATACAAACTCCTTAAAGTCAAGGAGGCTTTGCTCTTTTTGTACTCATGGGGGAGGACACCTAGGTGGTGCAGTGGATACAGCAGCAGTGCAGGACTCACTGTTCAAATCTCACCTCAGACACCTGACACTCACTAGCTGTGTGACCTTGGGCAAGTCACTTAACCCCAATTGCCTCATCCTGGGTCATCTCCAGTCATCATGATGAATTCATGGTCACTGAATTCAGATGGCTAGGGAGGAGAAGTGAGGCTGGTGACCTGCACAGTCCTCCCTCACTCAACACAAAGTCAAGTCATGTCATCATTTCTCTGATGGCATGGTCTTCTTCGGCTCCGAAGGACAAACACATACTCAGAGGGGAAGCACTAAGTGTAGCACTGGACCCAAAATCCCTAGAATCCATACTTGTAGAATTAAATAATACTTAACTAAGAAATCTGGGATTCTCAGTCTAATGAAGGACTCTAAAGATGTTCAATGAATTATAGAGTTGCACTTTATTCTACTGTAATCAAATTCAGGTCAACAAACACTTAAGAAACACCTTGATTGAGTTTTTTGATGATTATGTTTTAAAAAAAGTATACTTTGAAGTATACTTTTCTCCATTATCTCATTAGACCTTCATGACAATGCATGAAGAAGGTACAGTAGGCAATATTACTATTAACTTATTTTATTATGATCATTAATGATAATCTATTAATATTTATGTTAATAATTATTTTATAATTAATAATAACTAGCAATTATTGAGACCTTTTAAATTTGCAAAGCACTTTACATATGGTAATTCATTTAATTCATTATTAATATGATTTTATAGACAGAAATGATTCAAGCACAGCAAAATTAAATGATGTTAACAAGAACTCAGCCAGTTGGTAATACAGCAGGAAAGAGAAATCAGGTCTCTACTGAAAAATCCTACAGTGAAATCATAAGATCTTAGACAGACCTAGAACTGAAAGGAACTAAGATGTCATCTTATTCAACTCTCTCATTTTACTGATGAAGAAACTGAGGTCCAGAGTCATTAAAGTGACTCATCCAAGGTTCCAGTGTTAGAGGCAGAACTGGGATTTGAATTCACATCTTATGACTCCAAATTATGGCCCTTATTCAATGGTACTATCGTGCCCCCTGGTGGTGATCTCAAGCTTGAGTTGTGCTGCCAAATAGTACAGCCCACTCCCATCTTGTGAGTGCTCTGGGTAATAAAAGTAATGGAACGCCAGTCTTGTAAAGATAAGAATACGAGTCTCATTCAGAGGGTGGGGGAGAGGTATGTGGGGGATGACAGCAGGATGCTATGCATTATAGTACACAAATTAAAAAAGATGAACTGCAATAAAGGATGCCATCAATGGAATATAGGAGTGGAAAAGGTGGGCTGGTCACATGGAAACCATAGAAGGGTGGGCGGGCTACACTGGTATCCTCAAAACATCAAGTAGAAGGATGGAGAGTTATCAATATATTGGGCAGAGGGTGGGGTAGGAGGGCACCTCCAAGAATGAACTAAAGAAGAGACAGACAAGAATCACAAAGGGTATGGATGGTTTGTGATGAGTCCTTGGGATAAATTTCAACATCACAAATGCACTTTTTTTAGTCATTAAAAAATATAGGAACTCCAGGGGAAGACAGAAGGAAACAGTAAAACAAGTCCCTATACTGAATACTGAATAATAACATTTTTTGATGGAAGATATTAAGTAAATAGCATCTCATTTCTTAATAATTCTTTATAACTATTGTGCTCTCAATTGCGAATGGCTGACACATCAAGTAAAAGATGTAAATTTCCACATTAAGTGCCCAATCACCACACTTGATTTTACATGGCTGTCTCTGATCTATTCCTATAGAGAATATTATCTCCTCATGGAGACACACATCTACACAGAATCCTTCTAGGATGTATATTAGGTACAGTCAAGCTAGCAGGGCATAAAATTGTATTTCCCATCGCCATCAACTGACAGGAGCTCATCTTAACTTATTAAAGGATTTAAAAGGAATGGAGGGTAAGACACTGGGACCAGGACTCAGACACACCAGAGTGGATGTAGGGTGCGTATTCCCCTCCGTCTTAACAGAGAGGCTGTAAAGGAAGGTGACCTGAAAGATCTAGCCCAATTCCCATTTGGTACTGAAAGGCAACCAACTCTCACCTACAGTAACAAAGGGGCAGAGTCAGGCTTCTAAGCCAGGTCCTATCAATCTAAATCCTGGGATTTCCCTCATAGTGCAAGAAATTAAAATCAGGTATGTAAAATACAAGTAGCCTTATTAAGAGGAACTCCTCACTTGCCTGAGCAAATTGTGTTACCTGGTACAAACAAAGGGATGGACATTCAAAGTTTTAAGTCCTGTGTAAATTCAGGTAGACGGTTCATTAATACTGAAGATAAAAGATGGGAGGACAATAATTTAGGAAAGGAAAAAATAAGAGAGAGAGTAGGGGGTTGAGGGGACAAAGAGAAGGAAGTAGAAGAGGAAAGGAGAAAATAAGAGATGGAGAAAGGAGAGAGAATGGGAGAAATGCTGGGAAATGGAAGAGAAGGGAATGGGGAAAAGAGGGAAGAAAAGGGAAGTGTACCTAACAACAGTGATACCCTCAAAACTAACAAGCAAAGACAGGCAAAGGCCAGAGTGGAAGGCACAGCCAAACCCCATCTACTCTCCTTACTCTTATGTGAGCCTTACTGGTCCCACTAGGCCAGGTTACCATGGATGAATATGAACTATGTACAGTCCCTCCATATTAATATGCAAACTAAATGCAGGATTTCCCTAGTAATCAGAGCAAAAGGGAGTTTTAAGGGAGACGTGTCTAATGCTCATCAGGGAATGATGCTAAGCAGGGCACCGATTGACCTGTGAACAGGACCATGAAGCCGGCTGTTGTAGGGATGCTACAGAGGAGCAAGGGGAAGATGGGGAGCTTGTTAAAAAAACTGAACTCTAACCATAAAACAACATCTAAAGTAAACATTTCCCTCCTATGGGGGATGCATTTTTTTCCCCTCCACCTCAAAGGAGAAGGTGGTGATCTGGTATCTTTTTTCTTTGTCTCCTGCTCTTCTGAAAATTCATATTCCAGATGGCATTAGAAAAATGTAAAGTGCTACAGGATTTAGTTTTGTAGAAAAACAGCAATTAGCATAGGAAAATTAGCAATTAAGCAATCATTATACTACATATATCAATATCACTAATGAGCAGGCATATATAAGAAAATCCTCCAAAGAGCGGGGCTCGAGCCAAGCATCTTTAGAACAGCCGTTCATTCTTTATTCCCTCAATAAATACTGACAGTCCCAGAGCTCCTACTGTGTGCAAGGTATTCTGCTAGTCGGATGATGAAGAGCATGCGAAAATTTTATGAGGCAAGCCCCTTCTTGGCCCTCCAAGAATTTACCATCATCTAAGGAGAGAAAAGACTTGAAAATAGAGAAATATGATACAAGGAGCACTGCGCTAAATGTCTAATTTTTGTCTAAAGTAGAACGAGAGGGGAGGGTTCATCAATCAATATTTATTAAGTACCAGCAGACTCTTGGAACCTTGACATGTAGAAATGTTCCAGAAAGGCTTCATGAAGGAAATAAACTCTGAACTAATTCATGACGGATGCACAGACTATGAGCCGAAGAGGCATCAGTGAAAACCATTCTGACCAATACAAAACAACTGAGGCCAGCAAGCGTGGAACCTGAATATTGCAAGAATTCCTGGCAAGCTGGAGCACAAAATCCATGGGAGAAGATATAATGAGATAAGAAAGACAACCTGGATCCTGCAAGATAGCCTTGAATATCTCAAGCTTGGAAATATCAACTGTATACAGCAGTCAGTAGTGAACTGTTTTGGTGAAAAGTGTTTGGTTTTTTTAAATATGGGGGTTTAATTTTTACATGTTAGCTGTAATCAGAGGCATGTATGAGGAAGGTAAATTGGACAATGACATATATGTTAGATGGACTAAACAAGACTGCAGCAAAGTACAAAATAGTATTATTTTCACTCTCAAAAAGAAAGGTAAAAGGTAGAGGTCTGGCGTCAGAGGAAGGGATACTTGAGTTCAAGGACTTTATAGCATATACTTAGGCAAGTTACATAATCTCTCATTATTCTAGAAAAAATGTCTATGTGACTTGGAGAACACATGCTGAAATTCATTGATGAAGAGTTTCCTCATTGGAAGCCACCCTTGTCAATGGAATTACAAGTCCCCAGACTAGAGAGAAAAAAAGAGAAAGAGAGAAACAGAGAGAGAGACAGAGAGAGAGAGACGGAGAGAATGAGAATCTAGATTTCTACTGGGGTCAAAACTATAGGGCAGAGAGTTAAGAAAAACATGATTATAACAGTAACTTTCCAATAACAAACCAACAAACATAAATCTCAAGATGGAATTGCTTTATGGCAAATATTACATTACAGAAAGTTCTATAATAGAAGGAATTTAGCCTAGAACTGTGATTTCCTCAAGATACTGGCTAGTGTCCAGGGGAAACTATCATCCTAAACCTGGTTGCATTTCTCTCCACAGTCATTTCAAAAGCTAACAAGGTAATAAGTTTTAGTAATCTAATTAATTCTGCCCTAGATTACAGGTAATATATTTCTTGGGTCTTGTTTCATACTAGGAAATACAAAAATATAAAAAGTAGGCCTATAATCCAGACAGGACATTTTATTTCTGCAATTAGTGTGGGAAAAAGAGGAACATAAAGATACACAGACAGTCTCAAGATGGCTCTTTCTTTCTATACAGGTACTCTAGTTTCAAAGTCCAAAAGGCCTTGAAAAAGCAAGGATGCCTGACTTTTTCATGAGAAAAGGATGCTCCAGGGTATTAAGTAGAAGTAAGAAGAGTCCTGGGTTTCAGTCTCTGCTACCACACTTGCCAGAGGTAGGATCATCAGTAAGCAATTTAAGCTTAAATTATCTACGAAGTCACAGTTTAAGGACCCAAAGCAATCTGCACATATGCATGGCCATTTTGGAGGAGAGTTAGCATCACTGTATTTGGAAAGTTAATTCAGCTTGCTGAGGTCTTAGTTTCTTTATCTTTAAAATAATAGTCTTGCCCAGAAGCCCTAAGAGGTCACTTCCAGCTCTATATTCATGAGTCTATATCAAGCAGGTGTAAGGTTGGCAAGATGGAGGAGTCCAAGGAATGAGTCTAAGAAAATGTGCACCAGCTCACTATCCATCCCAGAATGATAAATGACAACTGGACCCTGTAGTCAGAATTACTGTTCGGAAACATAAGAAAGCATAATAAAATGTAAAAAAGTAGGAGGAAGGAGAGAGATGGTCAGGGGTGGGGAGTGGGGGGCAGGCAGAAGAGGTCACTGAGATAGGCTCGTTATGTTTTGGGATGGGACAGATGCCAAAGCTTTAAGGTAAGCCAAGCAGGCATTTCATTGAAAGAGAGCCCGGAACATACATATCTGAAAACTCAGAAGATGCCTGAAATACATCACAAGGCAACTGGGACTTAAAATGGTCAACAAGGCGGCAGCAATCAGAAGGAACATCAGAATCCAGGTTCTACTGACTCCAAGACTGAAACCTAGGAGACACATTAAAGTGTTCATCTTATCTATACCCTTCGATTACTGATAATTTTTTCTGAGATGTTTTCATACTTGATCCTAAGGGAAAATAATGGCCTAAGATAGCATTTAAAAGTAATAATCTCTGGCAGGAAACTAAATGCTCACACTCCAACTGCCTTGGCGAATGGGGGCAAAGAGGGGGTGCTCAATAAATTGGTTACTGTTGATTTTAGAGTCCTTGATCAAAGTCAGCACAATCCCATAGCCATTCTATCCAAAGACTCTCATTCCTCACCCACCAGGTCTGGTTTAATACCTACACATGCAAAGATTTCTGAAGTCCAACTCTGGGTGAGCCTCATGAGATGAGCTTGTCTGAACACAAGCTGATGGAGATAGAGAAAATTAGAAGCTAGCTTAGCTCTAGGGTCCTGGGCCAAAAATGTCAAAAAGAGAATGATGAGTGGATTCTGTTGATAATTAGTACCATTAAAGATTAAAGAAAAGTATATTTCCAGAGGGAAAAGGGAGGGGGTGGAAGAGACAGAGAATGGGAGTGAAAGAAAAGGAGAGAAGGGGGAAGGAGGGAGGATGAGAAAGGAGAGGAGAAGAGGGGAGAGGAGGGGAGGGGAGAGAGAAAAGGAAGGGGAAAGAGTGGGAGCAGAGAGAGAGAGGGAAGGAAAGAGGAGGAAAGGTGAAAAGAAAGAGGGATGGACAGGGAGAAGAGGGAAGTTGGCAGCCAAGTCGAGGAAAGTACAGTCTCCAGGTCAACTGTTGGCAAATCCAAGAAGCCAGAATTATTTTTTCCCTCACCCTATCACCACCTCCCTTTTTTTATTGAGAGAGAGCAAGAATCTTCCGAAACCCCAGGCGGTCAAGTGCTGGCATCCCCCGTCAGCCCTGACAACAGCTGCATGGTTCTGTTGCAATAAACTGAAACAATTTAATGGCTGTTATTGTTCGGCTGTGATGTCTGAGCTCAGCCATTCTTTCCTCCTAGGATTCCAAAGCCCCACAAGGGCAGCAATGAGAGAAGATCTCATTTACCTAAAAGCGCTTATAAATTTTTAATTTGCTTTAACAAGTAAATTAACAAGTCCCTCATTCAGGCAAGTTTTATGGCCTCTTGCCACTTGGGGAAGGCCATAAAAGTTTTATGGATAATCCAGAGCTACCGAGACTGCTCATAATAAATTGTCTGTTTCCTGTTATTTTATCAAACCACTGGGCTTCTAATGACTTAAAGTCACAGGTTCCTTATATCTAGGCCTTTTATGAGGCCATATTTATATACTCTAAAGAATATCTTAAATTATACTAGGCCCCTGCTAATCGTTACAAAGATAGTCTTTATGGGCGCCAACCTTTAGCTCACGCCCAGCTAATAAATGCGGCAACATTTTTTTTTTGGAGACGGCATGCTGATTCTTCGCATTATTTAAGATGCTGTTTTTAGTCAGCGTTTCCATTAGCAAACACTTTGAAGTCTCTGCAACTCCTTCTGAAGACTGCCAAGTGTTCCTGTGAATGGCCCAAGGACTAAGAGCTGTTGGCACCGCTGCCCTAATCTTCTCCCTCTGCCTCCCTTTCCTGGGGGACCAACAGAATCTAAGACACGGGGTTGGGAGCTTGCAGGGCAAGCATGGGTGGAGGCGAGTGGAGGAGAGTATTTCTGAGGCCTCCATGAAGCTGATGCTCAATCCTAGATGAAATGATGAAAAGATATAAACAATGCTCTGGGAAATTATCCAAGCAAGAATTTCACTGCTGAGAAAGGGGCAGCAAGAAAAAAGGATGGGTATGTGTGTGTGTGCATAATGAACAATGTCCAACAACTGCTGGAGAAAGCAAGGGAGCTCCAGGAAACATCTACTTCTGCGTCACTGACTTCACTAAAGACTTGGACTGTGTGGATCACAACAAAATGTGACAAGTCCTCAAAGCTGGCGGAGGGGGGCATATTACTTGTCTCCTGAGGAACCCCTATGTAGGCCAAGAAGCAACAGTTAGAACCAAATATGGAACAACTGATTGGTTTAAGATTGGAAAAGGAATAACACGAGGTTCTTATGTTGTCAGTTATTTATTTAATTTATATGCAGCATATATCATGAGAAATACTAGGCTGGATGAATCAAAACTGGAATTAAACTTGCTGGGAGAAATACCAACAATGTCAGATACACAGACGATACCACTCAGATGGCAGAAAGTGAAGGAGAATTAAGGCTCTTGATGAGGGTGAAAGAGGAGAGTATAAAAGCCGGCTTGAAGCTTAACATCAAAAAAACCAAGATCTGGGCAACTGGTCTCATCCTGGCAAATAGAAGGAGAAGAAATGGAAGTGGTATCACCTTTTATACTCAGGCTCAAAGATCATTGCAGATTATGGCCCTGAAATTAAAAAAGCCTTGCTTCTTGGAAGGAAAGCTATGGTGAATCTGGGCTGCACACTAAAAAGCTGAGACATCACCTTGCCTACAAAGGCACAATGCCAAAGCTGTGGTCTTTCTGGTAACAACGTATGGCTGTGAAAGCCAGACTCCAAGGAAAGCTGAATGCCACCAAAAACTTTTGAGAGTCCTTTGGACAGCAAGGAGGTCGAATCAGTCAAGAGTTAAAAGAAAGTAATTTAGGGTATTCAACAACAAAAATGTACATAAAGACTCTCTCTGTATCTGTGTGTATGTGTGTACAAAATAGGGAAATTGTACGTATGTATGTATGGAATAGGGAAATTTGGGAACGTGTGTGTTTAAAGATTATATTTGTATATATAAATATATATGTAGAAGGAGCAAGAGAAAGAAATTTGGGAATCTATATTTAAAAAGATGTATATATATGTATATATATATATATTTGAAGACTATAAGTAATATATATGGAGCAGTGGGAAGAAATCTGAGGGGTATATGTATTATATATGTCTCTACAGACATTATATATATGTGTACATAAATATGTCTATATATGTGAGTGTGTGTGTGTGTGTGTGTGTGTGTGTGAGAGAGAGAGAGAGAGAGAGAGAGAGAGAGAGAGAGAGAGAGAGAGAGAGAGAGAGTGTGTCAATCCTGATTGTCTGGAATTAATCAAGTATAACCTAGAAGTCAATGCCTGGTGATGTAAGAATAGAAAGTCTTCTCTAGAAGGGCATTTTGATATCCTAGAGTGATCTGAAAAGTAATATGGCTTAGGATGGATGGATAATTAAATGAAAAAGCATTTATTAAGGACTAAGTATTCATAAAACACCATGCTAAGCACTGAGGATAAAACAGAAAGGCCTGATAATCCCTGCTCAGAGGGGCAGATAGTTCTTAGTGGAAAGTTTAGCTCCAGGGTGGAGGAAAAGGTCCAGCATTCCTTAGTGGACAGCAGGGAAGCAGATGCTGGTGTATCTTCTTCAATGCCATTTGCACAGATAAAACCATATCAATTTATAATACTGAATCATCTGACAATGCCAAGGACTTTGATGGTGACAATGATCTTTTGAGGTCTTTGAGAGCTGTGACTAATAATGAGACTGAGGCTGGAACACCAGAAGAGACAGCTGTTAGGTCACAGATGTTGTGGAGAGAGCTATGGGGCCTAGAGTCAAGAAACCCGAGGCAGACAAATACTAACTCTGTGACCCTGACCAAGTCACTTAAATGTTGCTTGACTCAGTTTTCTTATCTCTAAAATGGGGATACTAATACCATATTTCCCCAACATAGAGGGTTGTTTTAAGATTCAAATAAAATTATCATTTTAAAATGCTTAGCACAGTGCCTGGCACGTGAAGGAACGCTCACTCCCTTCATTTTCCCTTACAGTCTGGACAAGTCAGGTAGGCTCAGTTCCTCCATTAGTGAAATGAGGTATCTGGACCAAGTGCCCTCTGAGAGTTTTCCCAGAGGGTTATGACCATTTCCATGAATCTGGAAGAGATCCCAAAGAACATCTAACCCAATCCCCTCATTTTACATACATGGGCACATGAAACTTAGGAGAGATCATTGTTTAAGGTCACAGAGCTAGGAAACATCAGAGGGGAGATTTGGAATTCAGGTCTTCTCTGTGGACCGAGGTTGAATAGCACCTCAAGGATGATAAAGTGTTATTCATACGCATCATCACTTTTAAGTTTCAAACTCAGGACTGGGAGGGCAGAACTATCATGACCGCCATTTTCAAGATGAGCAAATGACGACAGAGTGACTAGCATAGGTCATGCCATTACTAACTGTTAGAGGATAAATTCAAACCTCGGCATCACTGACTCCAGGGCCAGGAGGTGTTCCACGGTGCCACACCTATTAGATTATTTATCCTTTAATATTAATATCAAAAAGCCATCTCCCCACTAGCCCATGTGGGCACCAAACACGATAACAACTCAGGGAGCTTACAGGATTTTCATTTCAGTCTTATTGATTCTTGTTGGAAAACACCATCTTTCAGATTAGTATTACCCAATATAATCACCAACTAGATTCATGGTTTAAACAATGGCTGCCTTCAATGGGGTCTTTTTTGCCAGTTCTAAGGAAAATCACATTATGTTTTCCAAGGGCTACAGTTGGCGTGTGAATGCCTTGGCCAGGATATCAGAAGAGAGTCAATGAGAAGGCATTTGAGATGAATTTTATTTTCCTTTTTCATTCTTTGTCCCCCTCCAGGTAAAACAGAAGTCACATCAGATGAGGGAAATGAAGAAAACAGAGAGGATAACACAGCAAACCTTTCTGACAATATAACTGCCCACTAAGATTCCACCTGTGGCCTACACGCCAGCACTGAGCCACTGAAGCCTCGTCTCTCTCCCCAACACAGAAGGGCTTTTCTTCCTTCTATGGTTCATTGTGCTCTACCAGAAAGAGATACATGCCAGTTCCAAGTTTCAACTTGAAATAAGAATTAACTTTCTTCCCTGTTTCTTTGGGTTGAAAAGATCAAGTCTTCAGCTGAGAAGAAAATTCACCAACTATCGTGGCTATGTTCTTGAAGGGCACATCCTTTTATTTCTCAACACCCCAGCTGCCAGCCAGCGGGGTGCAGAGGCATAAGGCAAGGTTCCTTGAAAGCTAATTGAGTACAATGCTACCCTCAGTTACCACTGCTGAAAAGGATGCTTCACAGAGGGCCCTGGGAGGTTACATCTACTGCAGACCTGCAATCAAAAGTTTGACTGTGGCATCCAACTTGGGATAAGGCTGGAACACTGGGTAATGATTCAAAGGTCCAAAGTTCAATTCCCAGGTGGGACAGTTAGCTCTGCACTCCTGACCCAAAACTGTGCTCTTAGCACTTGTAAATTCAAGTCACTGGTCTCAATAAGAATCAGAGAGTAGACTGTGGATGCTTCAATACAAATTCATTCCTGCTCAAGGAAAAATAAACTTAAGGGAATAGTTGACTAATGATGTTTCACAAAAGCAGCATTTCTGTTTATTAAGGAAGACAGAAACAGCTACAACAGCTGCAATAACAACAAGGAGTTAGTATTTCAGGCACACAGTCAGTCAATAAACATTTATTAAGTGCCTCCTCTGTGCCAGGCACTGTACAAAAAGAGACAGAGGACAGGCCCTGCCCTCCAAGAGCGTACAGCTGGATGGGTGAGGCAATAAGCAAACAGATATGTCCAAACAGGTTTTATACAGGTTAGAGAAAAAAATTAATGGGAATTAGAACTGAGGTGTGGGGAAAGGCTTTCTGTAAAAGATGGGATTTTAGTTGGGAATCAAAGGAAGCCAAAGAGGCCAAGAGTTGAGATGGGGACGGAGAGTGTTCCACGTATGAGAGACAGCCAAACAAAAGTCCCAGCACCAAGAGATGGAGTGCCTGGTCCTTGAAACAGTCAGGAGGCCAGTGTCACTGGATCAAAGAGCAGAGGCTAGGTTATAAAGGGCTTTGGACACTAAATAAAGCGTTTTGTATTTGAACCTGGAGGCCATAAGGAGCTACAGAAGTTTGTTGAGTACAGGGGATGTGACATGGTCAGAGCTGCACTTTAGGAAGACTGACTGCCAGGGTATTGCAAAAGTTCAGGTGTGAGATAATATGGGACTGGCTCCAGGAGGGTGGTAGTGTCAGAGAAAAGAAGGGGATGTATTGGAGAGATGTAGCAAAGGTGAAGTAGACAGGCTCTGGAAACATTTGGGGAGAAGGGCAGAGATAGTGAGAGGCTGAGGATGAACCCTTAGGAGCTCGAGGGACTAGGAGGATGGTGGTGTTCTCAAAGTAATAGGGCAGCTAGGCAGGGGAGGACTTAGGGGAAGAGAATGGTACCTCCAGCAGTGGTTAGGAATCTAAGCCTACCAAATTCTCTGATGATGGGTTACTTCTCTTTAATCAAATTCATTTTTAAGCTGTTTGCCTACTCTGAGGCTTTTGCCTGCACGGGCTTCCTGCCAAACGATGTTTCCACAGAAGGGAATGAGATCATCTTCTGGTCGCACCTAAGTCTTTTAGAATTTGGGAGGTTCCCTCCTCCCCTCCTCCTTCATGTTTCAGGTTAATCTATTTTTTCTTTTCTTTAAGATCAGAAGATCCTCTCTCCAGATCTCCCTGAGGGCCTGGTGTTTGCAACATCAAACAGCACACAAACTCTTGCACCCACTTCCAAAAGCCTATTATACTGTCAACTGACTTCCTAACTGCAACCAGGGGAGAAGGCTTATAGACTGACTCCAGAGCTCTTGTACTGCTGGAAAGCATCCACAATTACTCCAAGCTACTGCTGCATTTCATTTCTCTAAAGAACTCATAATAAGATGGGCAAAGATCCGGGGGGGGACCTGTGCTAACTGTAAATCCCACCCCCTCTTTTCCCTCTTTCAGACTTTCAATTATCTGGCAGGGTCTGGGACATGGGACTGTCATGCATGGCTACCAAAGAGTCTTTTCCATACTGTTCAATAAATCAGATAATAAAACACAGATTCCCCCAAACCAGTCAGGGACGAAGCGGTGTCGAATAGAGTAGCCTAAGTTATGTTTTACTACATATGGTATTGGGAAGGGAATGAAATGCTGAGTTCAAATATTAAGTTCCCAAAAGCAACCCAAAGATATTCCACAACCATCCTAAAGGGTGAAAACTAGTGACTATTTTTTGTACACTTTGAAGACAAAGTAAGCACTTGGGGCAACATACTGTTTTTGTTGTCATGTCTGATTCTTCATGACCCCATTTGGGGTTTTCTTGCCAAAGACACCGGAGTGGTTTGCCATTCTCTTCTCTAGTTCATTTTACAGATGAAGAAACTGAGCAAAGACAGTTAAGTGACTTGTTCAGGGTCACACAGTTAGCATCTGAGGTGAGATTTGAACTCAGGAAGATGAGTGTTCCTTAGTCCAGGCTAAGCACTTTATGCACTACTCCAAATAGCTGGCAAAAATATATATATATATATACACACACATATATACCTTAACTCTTCTACTTCAGAAGTTCTCTTCCACAATGGGCTTTTATAAAAAAGCAGGTTAAGTATCTCTGATTGTCTACATGAAAATTAATTTAGTGATCTATAACAAATGGGAAGAAACTTGATACAGAAAAAGTTATTAATAAGTGTAGAATGAATGAATGGGGTTCAAGCTTTTCTTTTCGCTAAGTGACCCTGAGAAAATAATTTCCTTTCTAGTGGCCTCAGTTTCCTTTTCTGTAAATATGATGGAACCAAGCCAATGAAACTTACTCTTCACACTCTAAGTTCTATGTTTTTTAAAAGTTAGTATACTATATTTATATGCCAAGCACAAAGACCTCTTTCTCTACATTCTCTATCCCACTACCACCCAGTACACAAAATGGTATCTACCTAAGATGCAGAGAAAAGCATTTAATTCATAACCTCCTCAAGGACAGGGATTATTATTCATTTCTCTTTCTATCACCAAAACCTAGCACAGCACCAGACAAAAAACAGATATACAATAAATATACTGTGTGATGAGTATGTCCAGAATTTCTTATTTCCCTTTGAAGAAGCTTACAAAAGATCATTCCTAATGAAAGATTTTTTTTTTTTGTTAGTGAGAGTATTTCTTTCACTTTTTTTTAATGAGCTACATTCCCAAGCTACAGTGATGGAAATCATGGAAATTTCCTCTGGTCCACTGTCACTAATACTAATCAGCCTGTCCTCTAGAGGGGTCAAGGGTTTTACAGAAGGAAAAGGGGACAGAAAAAGCTTATAAACCAAAGTAATGCAGCACAAGAGCTTCATAAAATTATTGATTACAAACTAGCATTAATTTTAGAGGCCATCCTGGCAAACACACACACACACACACACACACACACACACACCTCACCCCTGGGGAAAGATGACCTAGGGAGATTAGATGACTTGTCCAAAATTTTCAGGATATAAATGAAAGAAACAGAATTTAAACTCAGGGTCTCTTACTCCAAAATCTGAATTTTGTCCTCCATCATCTCCATGACCATCATAGATCACCTTTATAAACTAATGACATTTTTGCAAAGGACTTTCTATGCACTACACGATTTTATCCTTACAATCAGCCGACGAAGGAAGTGCAATTATAATATCCAGACAAGCAAGTTAAGTTTGACCAGGCTTTCACAGTTGAGCATTTTCAGTGGGATTTGAATGTAGAACTTCCTAACTCTAAGTACGGCAACTACAAAGTACTGTGGATAGAATGCTCGGTCTAGAATAACAAAGACTGACTTTAAATTTGGCCTCGGACACTAAGTAGCTGAGTAACCCTGGGCAAGTCACTTAACCTTGTTTACCTCAGTTTCCTCATCAATGAGCTGGAGAAAGAAATGGCAAACTGTTCCGTTATCTTTGCCAAGAAAACCCAAAATGGGGTCACAAAATACTGGACATGACTGAAAACATCAAGTATAAATAGAGCCATCTTCTTGTGCTCTATCTCAACGATTGCCACTCTCCAGGGTTATTGCAAGGACTCAGTGGGTAAAAGTATTCAGAATGCTTCCCTGGCTTGAAAGAGAAATCATACACATGCCCATTTTTTTGTTTGTTGATCTGCTTTTTTTTTACCTTCCAATTCAACAGAGAGTAGAGACTGAACATTTCCCAGGATAGGTTGGCAATCTACCATTTGATATTTGATGCACTGATGGATGAAATGACTGTTCCATTTTTGGGAGAAAGGAGGTAAAGGAATGAAAATGTAGATATGTAATGATTATTACAGGACAAGGGGAAGAGAGATGAGAGTTCAATGAGCACTCAAATCCAATGCTCTCATTTTACAGAAAAGGAATCTGAGGCATAGAGCGATTATGGGACTTATAGAATCTTAGTTATGGACCTAGAAGGGATCTATGAGGCCATTTCATTCAAATTATTCTCATTATACATATGAGAAAAAACAAAGTTCTGGGAAAGTAACAACAGATATGGTTTGGATGTGATGTCCATACACTAGTTCTTGTACAGAACTCCAGCTTTGTTAAGAATCACTCTAATTTTCTTGTCTAGATCAACTAGGAAGGCTTATTTTAATTAAATTTGTGTTATTTCCTGTCCACTCTCTCCAAGGAGGGTCACTGGGCTAGAGCAAGATGCAAGTTGATCAGCTGATGCCTAAGGAAGAGAGGATCACTCCAGAATTCAAAAGTGCCCTCCCTTGTCAGAGAGTTGGCTTTATACACTAATAAAGGCTGAGAAGAGATATCAAAGTGAGAATGTCCTCTGTCATTTCTAAAATATTGTTCACATGTTAGTATCCTTTTTAAAAACTGATCTATCTTATAAACACTTCACACATTCGCCACCACCTGTGGATCAAGAAAGGCCATTTTCCCCTGGCATAGCGTTTCCCGGCTCTACATCTGGGAAACCTAAAAGCCAAAACTGGGCACATTACCTGGGCAGGAAACTCATTAGAAAGCACTCACCTGGCCTAGAAATGAACTCCTCTCCCTCCCCCATCCTCCATCAGCTCTCCCAGGTTCCAAGTTAATCTTTCAACTCACAAGCAGATAGAAAAGGATGAAAGGCTTTCACAGGTGGTGTTTCTCTGCTTAGAGCCCAGGAGGTCTTTCTCCTACACAAATCCTTCTAATAAAAAGCGGAAGGCACAGACCATGGATTCCTTCACCGTGTGTGTGTGTGTGTGTGTGCGCGCGCGTGTGTGCGTGCATGCAGCATATAACGAGAAGCAAACCTTACTCTATGGTGATGGTAGGATGCCCCTCCTACCACTGGCACTGACCAAGTCAGGGAGGAAATGCCACCTACAATCCATTTTTATTTAACAACTCATTCTTACAACAGCCAAGGTGGATGGAGGCAGCCGGCCTAAGGAGATTTGCAGCTGAAGCTGTATGAAGTTGGAAGCTTATGTCTGCTGCCGCATCAGGATGACTAAAAACAGAGCCTACACAGCAAGAAAATGGTGAGAGATTGGTTACAGGCCTCAGTAATGGATCTGTCTGAAAATATGGGCTAGGAATCATGGGATTAATGTGAGGGAGCCAGCTGGGCTGCATCGCTCACTTCCCTCCAATCCTCCAACAACAAAGACTTGCCTCTTTCTCCAGGGACCAGAAAATTTTATTAAAATCTTCATACAACTTAGCAGCAAAGACCCTGTAAAAGCATCATGGAGATCGGCAGGGGTGGGAGGTCAGGATGGAGGGAAAAATGCAGGAATTCATAAGGCAACTCTCCTATAATTTCCTTTTGATCTGGCTTTCATTTCAAAGCTGCCATAGGCCTGGTTCCCCCACAGCCAAAACTCCTTCCCAGTCTGCTCAGTGGGGATGGTGTGGGAGTGGTGAGCAGTGTGGTGGGCCCTGCCTAGATGGATGCAGCCTGGTAGGATGGTGGAGAGCAAAAGGGAAAAAATAAAATGGGAGTCCATCCAAAACTGCAGCTGCGCTGGCCCATTAAAAAGCTGAAACTCATTCTGCTGCTCGACCTCATGCTTATCACCACATAACTATTCATCAAAGAAATTTCGGTGCAATTAATTAAATTATTCCCATGTCTCTGCCACAGAGTCATTATTCCAATATCAGCTTTCACTCACAGCCTTCTCAGCTCATGTCGGCATGCCAAGTTGCTACTCTGGGGTTGTCCAGTCTCCATAAAGCTGTGCTCCTCGACACTCACACGGGCTATCATTTCTCTTTTTTATTGCCATTTATTTTCCACTAGGATTTTGCTGCCAGTATATTGGCAGGACTTCCAGTATATGGATGTAATGAAATCTACCACAGACACTTAACACTGGGTCAGGATTGAGCTCGGCTCATGTGAAGCTGTAATATAATAAACAAATGCTTCCAAGAGGAAGGTTTTATCAGCTCAAAAATAGAACTTGGTATCCTCTGGTCCCCAGTCTAGAAATAGTTGGAGTCATTTGAAAATCCTTGGGATAATTAAGTTTATGGCTGAAATGTGCCGAACATGAGAAATTGGAGCTACGGCACAGATTTCTTTTCATCTGTCAGGGCCGGTTTATTAAAAACAAAGGGTGGGGGAAGAGTTGCTAAAATGATGATGATTTTCCACTCCCCACCCCCAATGTGGTAGTCTCCTTAGTCACAGGCTATAGCCACTCAGCACAGACACAAATAGGTTCTGGATGAGTTAACTGCCCTTGGCAGAATTCTTATCCAATATACCTAAAGCAGAATACAAATGATCCAATTAACGGAATACTAAATTTTGAAACTCTGAAGATTTGTAGAAACTTTCCACAGGGAAGGGGAGATGTGAAACCCATCTTTACATCGGTACCACTATGACCTGGAAAAGAGACATATAATAAGATGGTGGCCTCTAAATGCCAGCAATGCTACAAGAGAAAATAGCAGGAAATCCTATGAGAAAACACTCAAAGCTGAATCAACTCCAAGAGTAAAAGTGAACAGCTAGAGAGTCATCAGTACAGTACCTGGCTCTAGGAAGTCAGCTATTAAAGATCAGAACAACCAGGAGGGTTGTTGGGGGCCTTGAACCCATGCCATATGAGGAAATGAAAGAACTGGGAGATGTTTATCTTGGAGAGAAGAAACTCAGGGCATGGGCAGTTGATGTATGATGGCTGTCTTCAAATATCTGAAGTACGCTCATGTGAAAGATGAATTATATTACTTTAGTATTGACTTTGTATCTCCAACACCTAGAATAGTGGTTGGCATACAGTAGGTGTTTAATAAGAGCTCACTGTTGGACTGATCATACTTCGCAAAGTGTCTGGCACTTACTGGACGCTTACTTACGATGCTTCAGAAATGCTGATTAACTCAAAGACTGAAAGTCTTGTTCTTTTTATTCCCAGAAAACATAACTAGAAGAAATAAAGAAAAGGTGCAAAGAAAGAAATTTAAGATTAAAAACATTCCTAATCATGAGAGCTGGCCAGAAGGGGAATGCGCAGCTGCCTGGAGCGGTGGTAGGTGTTTCCTAAACTGAGGTTTGCCACTGAAGGTACGATAGGCCATCCTTTTGGATCTAAGCCGGACAAAGCAAACACAATTCGAGATTCTATGAGTCTTCATGACTCACATTAGTTTCCCAAGTACCCTAGGATGTATAATTAAATTATGAAAGGGGAATCGAGAATGTCATCAGAAAAGGATTATCTTAAGGAAAGGCCAAAGCACTGTTAACAATCAACTGCCAATGCTCTTTCAAAGAGGCCTATTGTCTGGGCCAACTCACATCTCAAGATACCTGCATATTCTTACACTACATGGGTTGATGTTTGGGGAATGGTCTCTCCCATTCTCCTCCTTCTGGAGTCTCTCAGATAACCTTCCCCATCTCAATAACAAGCTCCACCAGACAGTTTCCAAGGTCTTCTCTGGAACTAAGGTTCTCCCTTCATCCAAAGGCTTTACAACGTCCACTCTGTAAATGGAAAGCCTTGACCTCACTGGTAGGGATGGCACTATATCTATTAAAATATATTTCACTTAGATAATTTCCAAAGCTGCAGAAAGAATGAAGCCTTATAAAAGTCTCAGATTCCCATCTGCACACCCAAGGTTCAAGGAACATGGAACCAAAGGCCAATCTCCCCTTACAATGTTTCCAATTGGCATCAAAGGAGCTAAGTCTCCCCTCACCTCCCATAGACTGTTTCTGAGTTTCAGACACAGTTGAGACTGTTTGGAGCAATTTCAGTCCTTTGAGAGTTCTATCATTAAAAACAGAAGTGCCGTACTAAAAGTCCAGCTGCATCTATAAATATTTTTAAAACATACGTAGTAAGTAAAACCTCTACTTTTTTTCCTCCAGGGAGATGTGTGATTTCAACCCGGCCCCTGTTTTGCATTAGGCATGCTTTCTGCTCCTCAAACTCAGAGTGATTTAAAAAAAACAGAAACTTTTAAAGAAGGGCTTTCTCGTAGGAGATCACAGTAAATCATCCATACACCATAAAATTTAATTTCCAAATTCCAGGTATTAACAAATCAACATTTTAGGCATGTAGTCAACACGGTGTTAAAATACCATTCCATGTCCAAAGATATATAATACCTACAAGACCCTTTTTTCAGGTTATCACTGGAATTATTTCAGGAAACACGACAAAGAGTCAGGGACCCAAAAATAGGAGGAAAATAAACTCAACGAATGAAAAGGCTGACTTTTGTTTCCATGCTATTGAGAGTCAGTGATCAGTGACCTTTTCGGACTAATGCTCATCACAAACTTAAGCAGAATTATTTCCAAATCTTTAGCTAGGTTTTTATGGCCCTATATTTTATATTTCACCCATGAAAATCTGATTCATATGAAATTTTGCATTACATTTTTGCTAACAGAATGTGATAATCCTACTTACAAAACTTCAACAAATATCTTGTGCTAACTCATTATCCAAACTAATAAATGATTTCAAAAGTATTGTATTTTTTCAAAACAAAATCTCATTTTTATGTCTATGTCTATATCTGTATGTCTGTATGTGTGTGTGTATGTATATTTATATATGGTATATATGTATGTGTGCATGTATATGTATACATAGTATATATGTATATACATCTGTGTATCTATGGTTTATATGTATATATGTATATATGGCTCTTAAAGAGAGAAAAAAATGAAAAAAATTCTGTTCCATATTTTTAACCTAAGCCAAAATGACTTTCTTTACATTTTTGGATTTTTATTAATGAGAAAAGGGAGTCAAACTTCATTGTAACAGGTTCCTGTGGGCTACATATTGATTTAGAAAACACAAATTAACATGGCCTATGTTTTATTGTATTTTTATTTATCTTTGTTAATTATTTTTTATGGTTATTATCTTGATGCCTGGCCCTGAGAGGCACGTCTGATGTTTTAGTTGTGGCAACTATAGCTGCATTACCACAGTAAACTCACTTAATTTCTCAGTGCCCACAGAGTAACTCTAGAATACTAGTTCACAAATTTTTGGTTTCAGAACCTCTTTATACTCTTAAAAACTGAGGGCCTCCAAAGAGCTTATTATTTATGTGAGTTATATCTAGAGATATTTACCATCTTGGAAATTATTTATTAATAATTCAATAAATTATTTAATATTGGTGTGATTATTAATGATTTAGTAAAATCTTGGACCACATCTTGAAAATCACTTCTCTAAAATAACCTAGGAGTTGCTCATCAACTTAGGAAGAATGAATGTCTACACCTAGGAGTATGTATGCATGAATTCTGAGGTCTAGAATCACTCCTTTCCTCACCTTCAAAAAGGGAAAGGTTCCTATAAAACAAAATTTCAAACAGGAGTGTGTTCATTTAACTTTCCTCCCACCATGATAATCCAGATTCTAACAACCCTTCAGAGTTTAACAGAAAAAAAGAAAAAGCCAATGATGAGGAGGAGTCTAATTCAAAAGCAACTGCAAAAGTCCAGAACAATGGTAAGAATGACTTTTTATAAGGGGATAAACATGGAGGGACAAAAGTGGCATAAGGAAGACAAAACATAGAGAAAATGGAAAGTGATTCAATTTTGAAGAGGGGAGAAGGGGTGTTAGACAGATCTTCCAAATTTTAAGTAAGAAATGATACTGGCATGAAAACAGATAGGAAATTATGGAGAAAAGAGTAGATTCTGGAGGAGAGAAAAAAGAACTTTGAATGGAACAGGTTGAGTTTGAAGGGCTGAGACATCCAAGCTGAGATGCTCAATAGACAGGTGAATTTTGACTCCAGAGTTCAAAATGAAAATATAGATTTGCTGAGCAACAATCAAGGTGATGGACTGATACAGCCAGGAAAATGTCCAAGTCTGTTCTAACCTCTGTGGGATCGCAATAAAGAAATAAAACATATATATATATATATATATATATATATATATATATATATATATATATATATACACACACATATGTATGTATATATATTATATATTTATATTGTATTATTATATATTGTATTATATATAATATATATAAATAAAATAAAAGAAATCTTGAAGGTTTCATCTCAACAATGATGGTGTTAAACTAGATGGTCTCTGAGTTTCCATGAAGTTCTCAACAGATGATCCTATGGATTTCTAAGAAGAGTTATTTATAACTTGATAGCAAAGCAACTTGACCAAAGAAGACATTTACTAAGTGACTATTCTATCCTCTTCTCTCTATTTTTTCTTTTTGGCTGATGGAAGAAATGACCTATGTTAAAAAGCAAACTGCTAATGGTGGAAAGACTTTTTAAAAGTTAGAGTACCTGAATCTCCTGACTCCATTACTTATCACTTTATACCCTCAGACAAGTTACCAAATCTCTCTGGTTCTCAGTTTCCCCACGGATAAAGTAAGAGGATCAGAATGAATAAACTTTCAGGTTCCTGTCCATTTGAAACATCTATGACCTATGAACGATAATTAAACCTGTTCTATTATTTAAAGCCTTTCATCATTAGGCTTTTCCCTACCTGTCCATTCTTCTTTTACATTAATCTACACCAAAGACTATGTTCTAGGCTGTCACCTGTAAAAGACCACTGCCTCTTTCTGCCTCCATACTTTTGCATGGATAGTCTTCCAAGTCTGGAATGCCTTCCTTGTCAATCACATCTATTTCTGGCTCAGTTTTTGTCTGATGATTTGTGACCCCATGGACTGTAGCCCCTCAGGCTCTTCTGTTCTCCACTATCTCTTCAAGTCTCGGATCCTGTTCCCTGCATCCAAGATACTATCTATTCATCTCATCCTTTCTCCTTCTGCCTTCAGTCTTTCCCAACATCCAGGTCTTTTCCAATGAGTCCCATCTTTTCATTATATGGCCAAAGTATTTAAGCTTCTTTTTTAGTATTTGACCTTCGAGTGAATAGCCTGAATTAATTTCTTTATTGATTGATTTGATCTCCTTGGTGTCCAAGGAGATCAAAAGTCTCCTCTATCACCCACAGTTCAAAAGTGTTGATCCTGCAGCATTCTACTCTCCTTATAGTTTCCAACAATGGAGAAGGTCTACCACCTCCGCACAAGATGCATCCTAATCTCTCTCTCCTCAATTACTAAAAAGTTCTTCCTCTTGGAATTTACATTACTTTGCATATCATTTGCAAAGATTTCTGTAAGACTGCTAGATTCCCTCATTAAAATGTAAGCTCCCCACGGGCAGGGAGTATTTGAGTTTTGTCTCCGGATAATACGGTGTTTGGAACAAAGTGCAAGAATCACACATGGTTTTGTTTTTTTCCAATTAACAAGCATTTATTTTCTCTCCCTCACACCTTCCCCCAAGTGTGAAAAAACAAAGAAAAAGAAGAAAACCCTGTGACTAACAGGCATAGTGAGACATAACAATCTCCCACACTGTGCGTGTTAACAAACGTTTGTTGAATTTAATCAAACTGAGAAGTCATTTTACAATCAGTTAAGTGGCAAAGGTCAGGAACAGGATTGGGAATGAACACACAAGAGAGGGGAACCAACCGAAGAATCAAGGCAGGACTTCACTTGTGTGTGTGTGTGTGTGTGTGTGTGTGTGTGTGTGTGAGAGAGAGAGAGAGAGAGAGAGAGAGAGAGAGAGAGAGAGAGAGAGAGAGAGAGAGAGAGAGAGAGAGAGAGAGGAGAGAGAGGGGAGAGAGAGAGAGAAAGAGAGAGAGAGAGAGAGAGAGAGAGAGAGAGAGAGCGAGCCAAGTCATTCATGATTCATCAATCATGATTATTACTGTCCACCCCTAGTTGTAAAAAGAAAAATTGGTATGAATCAATTAATGAGCATGTACTAGATACCTCTTACATGACCTGGGCATGGAGAATATAAATTCAAAGAATGAAACAATCTTATTTCTTAATAATCTTACATTCTATCCATGATAAGATGATAATTCCCAGTTGAAATGTCTTGAACAGCCAGTGATGACAGGTGATGGGCCTGGTCCTTGGAAGCTATGCAAAAGGAACACAAGCTTGAACAAGTCTTACCAACATGGAAAAGTTTCACATATGGCCTGTAAGTCCCATAGATATGTTTGCAGAAGTCATCACCCACCAAAAGGCTACCAGACAAATAATTCAAGTAGGAATATCAAGCCATGAGCAAATATTTATTTGATGGAAAAAAAATGACAGGCATTGTGCTAAGCAGTTAAAGCCTAAGACTAAAACAAAAGAGAATCTGCCCCAAAGGGCCTTATATTCTAAAGAGGGCAACAACATGTTGTGTATGTGAGTGGGTGTTTGTGGACAAAAACCATGAACAGCTTTGGGAGAGTGGAACTAGTATCTGGAATCATAAAAATAAAGATAATCAAGTGTAACATGGGCAACTGCTACCCCAGCAGCATGAACTGGAGTCTAGAAGACCCGAGTTCAGATCCAGGATCCAAGCCTAAGTATGTGGCCCTAGACAAGTCACTTAACCTCTGCCTGCCTCAGTTTCTTCAACTGTAAAATGGGGATAATAAGAGCACTTATCTCACATGGTTGTCATGAGAATCAAGCGAGATGATCCTTGTAAAGTGTTTAGCACAGTGCCTAGCCCACAGCAGGCACTCAACAAGTTCTTTTTATCTCCTCTACTTCCCTTACAGGATCAAGTGTTGTAGTCTAAAGAAATGGAGGTAACAGATGAAATCAACAGGTGGAAAAAAAAATTGGGGGATATAATAATAATACCAACTTACATTTTCTTAAGGACATTAAAGTCTACAAAATGTTTTCATAATAACAGCACTAGGAGAGACAGCTTGCATAGCATATTATTACCTTCATTTTACAAATGAAGACACTAAAGGCCAGTGAGATGCAGTGATTTACTAAAGAAGCCACAGTTCAGTAAGAGATCTCAAATTGAAATGCAAGTCTGCCATTTCCAAATCTACTTCTCTTTCCATTAAATTGCAAAGTCTCTAAGACCATTAAAATCCTTCTTTCCAGGAGAAAAGCAAAAATGGAGACACATGCCCAGGAACCATAAACTTGTAAAGGAGCCACCAATACCCAAAGAACGTGCAACATTCCAAGGATTTCAAGGATCCCCAGAGAACTCCACAATATAGATGCCACTGACTGTCCAGATCCTTCTGAAACTCCCAAGCAAGGCAATCGAAAAGACAAAAGTCAATCCAATCATCATTATCCCACGTGTTTCATCAAGAGTAGAAATGTATTCAGTTGACAAACAATTCCGCCAAGTAGCTCTCTCCTCCATGTTGCTCGTGTCAACAAAAATTACTTTGACATTTACAACTATTTTGAGAATAAAATGCAGTTGCCTAAATGATTCTGTGGAAGCAACATGAGACGAAATTATTCAGTTGACAAAATCTAATTAGGTGTAAATTATTTCAGGTCGTATGAATTATAAAACCTTTCCCAGATAAGTATTTAAGCTCAAAGTGCCTCCAAGTGTCATGGAATATTAATGTGGCAGTTGCCTCTTGGAGTAATTGTGCTTATGTCTTTGACAGAGCTACTAATTTTCTCCAAAGAAATTTTTTTTTGTTTTATTTATTTATTTAAAATTTTCTCTTTTTAACTAAAAATGTCTTTATGAATCTGTCAGTCATGTAGGTGTTTACTGGACATTCTCTAACGAAGTGGCAGGTACTCTGTTTAGCTTTTTCTCCCTCTTTTCTCCTTGATGAGTTACTTGGCCTCCGTGGGTTTCTGAGTTCCTTCATTTATAAAATGAGGAAGTTGGATTAAATGGCTTCCAGGGTTTCTTCCAACTCTAGACCTATGACCCTATGACCTCAGTTACTAACTTGCCCTGAGTCTCAGTTTCCTCATCAATAAAATGAGGTCATCAGACATGGCCTCTGAGATCCCCTCCTGCTGTAAACCAATGGTTCTATGATACTTGGCAAACAAGTAATAAAAACCTATCCATGGTTACTTTCATCATTCTCGCATACAAATGGAGACACAATGAACCTATGTTAAGGTTCTCTGGATGATGCTCTCATTGGATGATCTTGTATTGACTGAATCAAACTCCTGAATGCTCTGGAGCCCCTACATCAGAAGAACAGTAGTCCCAAAAAGAAATACAACTGGTAATCCATTATAGGAAAGTCAACTGGTTGAAGAAAACATGCTGCTGATATTACTTCTACCCTATGATTAGAGGGACAGTTATTCAATCAGCATATTTATCTTAGCATAGGAGGAAAGAAAAGTGAAATGAATGACATCTGGGCAGTGCTTTCAATACTCCTAAACTATTCCTTAATACAACAGGAAATCATTTTCAAGCAAAAGAAAGAACTAAGTATAGAATGATAACGTCTTTGCCAAGAAGACCTATATTCAAATCCCACTTTGAACACTCGCTAGATGCATGGTACTGGGCAAGTAATTCTATTTATTTCTAGGCCTCAGATCCTCTCTCCATAAAGGGAGGAGTTTCAACCTATTGAACTTGAGGTTCCTATTCAGGTCTTGATATAAAATTCAATTGTCATTAGAATTTCAGCAAGGATAAAGAACTTTACATTTCCAGACTGATGAATTCTCCAAAGACTCACAGGAACAAGGGACCAAATGGGCTGAGGAGAGACCCATGGTTGATGTGAGAAGACCAGCACATGCAGAATAAGAGGCATGGAAGTTATAATCATGGTACCAAAGAAGTGAGAAATGAAATGAGTCCTTCCTTTATATAAAGTCAATGAGGATGAATAGAAAGATGTAGAATCATAGGACACAAGGTGAAGACTGGAAGGAACCAGCTGGTCCAACCCATGCATCCAAAGAAATACAAGAACCACAAATGCAATTCAACTCAATTGACTAAACAAAGGAAAGAGATGGAGATGTTTGATGGAAACCAAGTCCAACAGTGTGGAGGGAACAGAATAAACGTGAAGAGGTGGGGGCGGGGGGAGTCAGTCCACTTAGGACTTAGTGGGGAGAATGGGAGACAAGCATTCAGAGGAAGAAGAAGCCCCAATTCCAGCACTTAAAGGTCTAAAGAATTCTGACTGAGAATCTTGGATGCCAGTCATGATATGGTTGTTGCATGGAAATGTGGTAGTTTTATGGGAACGTCTGGTAAATTTTCTGGTTCCAGAAAACTCCAAAATTGGAATAATAACAGTTGTCTGTCTCTGTGTGAGCAGGATAAAGGAAATTCTAGATGACAGCTCTGAGAGAGGAAGGGGCTTTGGAAATGCAAACTATTCATTTTAAAGGATCAATGACAGCAATGCTACTTAGGGCTCACCTCTCTAAAACATCGGAATCACATCTGTTATCCAGAAACTGCCCGTGGTTTTTAAAACAGAGCTGTTTCTAAGTACTTCTTTTCAATGTAGCTAGAGATTTACATATGGCCCCCAGCTTTGTCTACCATACATTAGTTTCCCTTTTAGCCTAATGTAGATATTTTTCTTTGCCTCATTAAAGGGCCATCCCTGATTACTTTTAAAACAGGCCTATTCACTGAATGGGTGTTGCCTCACACTGAGTGATTATTTGAATAGACCTTGGCCTAAAGGGGCCAAGGTTTCCCATTGCATCCTGGGTCATCTCCAGTCATCCTGATGAATATCTGCTCACTGGATCCAGATGGCTCAGGATAAGAAAGTGAAGTTGGTGACCTTGCACAGCCCTCTCTCACTCAAAACAAAGTAAAGTGCCAGTCATGTCATCATTTCTCTGACAGCATGGTCTTCGTTGGCAATGAAGGACAAACACAACCATAACAAGCTTGGTATAGACCAGAGGGAAATAGGGGGAGGAGGGAGGCAGGCAAGGGAGAGAGAAAGGAAAGATAGGAGATATGAGAAAGAGATAAAAGGGAAGGGGGGAATCAGAGAAAGAAAAGAAAGAAGGAAGGGAGGGAGGGAGGGAGGAAGGAAGGAAGGAAGGAAGGAAGGAAGGAAGGAAGGAAGGGAAGGAGGGAGGGAGGGAGGAAGGAAGGAGGGAGGGAGGGAGGGAGGGAGGGAGGGAGGGGAGGGAGGGGAGGGAGGGAGGGAGGGAGGGAGGGAGGGAAGGAAGGAAGGGAGGAAGGGAGGGAGGGAGGGAGGGAGGGAGGAAGGAGGGAGGGAGGGAGGGAAGGAAGGAAGGAAGGAAGGAAGAAAGGAAGGAAGGAAGGAAGGGAGGGAGGAAGGGAGGGAGGAAGGGAGGGAGGGAGGAAGGAAAGAAGGAAGGAAGGAAGGAAGGAAGGAAGGAAGGAAGGAAGGAAGGAAGGAAGGAAGGAAGGAAGGAGGAAGGAAGGAAGGAAGGAAGGGAGGAAGGGAGGGAAGGAGGGAGGAAAAGAGGAGGAAAGGGGAGGGAGAAAGACAAAGAGAAAGGAAAAAAGAGGGAAGGAAAAAAGAGAACAAGGGAGAAAGAAAAGGGGAGACAGAGAAGGTGAGAGGAAAAGGGGACAAAAGGAGAAAGAGGTGGCAAAGAGAGGGGAGGGGGATGGAGAGCCCTATTCTGTTGTGACATGGTGATTTCTCTACTTAAAGAACAACAGCTGAGAATGGACAGGGTGTCAAGTTCAAGTATATATACACTCTCAACAAATCTATAAAACCCCTGACAAGCGAGGGAGAACTCCATACCCCCAGATCCTGTCTTGGGCTGGCCTGACATTTGGAGAAACAATACCACATAACCATCCCAAACAAGCCAGGGGGGTCCAGGGAAATGGCAAGGGGTGTCAAAGAAATGGTGAACAGACAGCTAAAATTAAGAGAGGGAAAGAAGGAAGGGGGGAAATGAAGCAGGAAAAAAGCATTTGTAACCGTAAAATTATTCCCTCGCTTTTGTCAATGTTCTCTCCCAATTCTCTAAGAGTTAAAGGCCGCCAAGTAATAGGCGCTGCAGAGTTTTCCCCTGGGTAGCAGCCAGGGCCACTAACCCTGCTATTAGAGGCCTGCCAAGCTTTGTCAATGCAATCTGCTGAATGCCTTGAGTGACAAGCGATCAATATTCTCCACTCTCTTGGGTCATCACAGGTGACACAGGCCTAAGTAATAAAACAGCCCTGGCTGCCTGCTAACTTAAATGCTTCCCCAGCCACAATATTTCTCTCTCTCTTTTTTGTCTAAGCGCCTCTAGCTAAATTTCTCATAGATCGAACCATCTGATGGGGATAGAAGTTCTGAGGAACTGCGAGGTGTCGGGATTGATGCTAGCCAGTGAAAGCTCAGTAGACTGGAGAAATAGGTTCGAATAAATCGAAAATGACGAGCTACAGACTTGTAATCTGCCAGCACCGGGCCCTGTAGCAACAAACAAACCCCTGTGAAGAAAGCATGCTGACAGGCCAGGACCATTGGGCCACCTGCCAGAACGGAGAGCCCATGTCCTGCCGTCACATGCCCACCTCCATCCATTCTCATTCAGTGGCATCTCTTTGGGGTAAAAAACTCTCTTAAAAATGGAGTCTGTGCATGTTGGGAAGCAGATGTCACAATGTCCTCAATCAATACTCATCAGCATTTCACCAAAATGAAGCTGTGCCTGACACAGGTTTCAGAGGGGAGGAAGGGGAAATCTAACCCATGATTTTCCTTTCTGGTGCTGTCAGCCAATTGATAGCTGGAATGGCATGCATGTATGAGTATCTTTTCTCCCTCCATGGTTTCACAAAGAAAGTGGCCTCCAAGGACTTACCCCAAGCACATGGTCTGGAGTCTCGACCACTCCATACCTCATGCCATCATGCACCCTGGCAATTTGCAAACATCTATTCCTGCCATCACTAGGATAGAGTATATGCTCCTGGAGGGAGCATATTCTAACTAGGCCTAGCTTTCATCTCTCTGTTTCCTCAGGGCCTTAGGCAAATTAGTTGCTTAAAAATGATTTGCCTAATTAAATTGAACTCTGAGGATTGATGGTGAAGTGAGAAGAAATAATTACTGAAATTCAAGTACATGCCACATTCCAAAGAGTTTCCCAAAGTGAATGACATCAATAGCTCTAAAACCAATTTTTCAGATAGGCAAGATGATGCTGGAAGCATGGAGAGCACACAGAAAGTACTTAATATACGCATGTTTATTTACTGACTGATTAGCAGAAGGAGGGGGCTAGATTGGTCTGACCCAAAAAAGCCCATGTTGCTTATAGTCTCAAGTCCAGGAGAAAAAGTGAATTCAATTCAATCCACAGGATCATTTGTGTAAAGATGAGACTTTACAGGTCACCTGGTTCAGCCCCTTCATCCGAGGTAAAATAGATAATAAATTACCAAGGTGGGATTTGAACTGAAATTCCTTCCACATAGAATAATTGCTCCTTCTACTATACCATGCTTCCTTCCAAATTTAATTTAATTCAAGGCAATTTAACATGTGTTTATTATATACTATGTACCAGACACTGTGTCACATATTAACTTAAAAAAACAAAACAAGAATTCTTTTAAACAGTTTATAATCTAGTAGAAAGGAAAGAATATGGACTAAATATAAGAAATATTAAAAGTAAATACAAAATAATTGTGAGTTAGACATCACTAAGAACTTAAGGGATCAGAAATTTAATCAATCAATGTTTATCAAGAAGCTACTACATGCCAAGCTGGGCATACAAAAATAGGCAAAGGCTCCCTCTGGGAGTTTATAATCCAATAAGAGAGACATAATGCAAACAAATATATACAAAGCAAGCTATATGTAGGATAAATAATTAATAATTAACAGAGGAAAGGTGCTATAATTAAGAGGGGGCTGGAGAAAAGTAAGTGATATAAATCAATGTAGAAAGAAGAAACAGAGTCCGATTAGGGAAAATATTAAATAACCAATTATTTTATGACAGAGGCAACGTGGCTGCAAATGTCCATTAGTGAAACCAATTTAACAAGCAAAGGAAGGATGGATTGGAGAGGGATAATATTATCTAGCTGAGGGCTAGGGAACCTGCAGCATCACAGCACGGTTACATGTGACCCTCTAGATCTCCAAGTGCTGCCCTTTGACTGAACCCAAACTTGGATTACCCCCTGGATCTATCCCAACCTTTCCCCTGCTCACAAGAAGGACCATTTGCTTTATTATAGCCAGAAAGATAAAGCATTATACTCTCCATGAGGACACCTTCAAGAGTCTCTCAAGCTGTATAGCCGAAAGCTCTTATACCGGTGTAATGTGAATTCCTTGTGTGACAATTTAAACCCACTTCTAGAATGGGAAAGGAGGGAGCACCACTGGACCCACCATTGAGGTACATAGTCTCATCCTTACCACTCTTTCTCCGGTGTGTGTACTAGAAATAAAATCACCAAATGGCACAGGGATTGAAATTTTATTAAAATTGGGGTGATGAACTAATGATTTGATTCAGTGGCCCCTTCAGAAATCATTGTTCTAATGTTTATACTGCATGGGGTAGAGAAGTAGGAAACCAGGATGTTGGTGCTTTGTATTCTTAGACACCTTGACCTCTTCTGATTTAAAACCTAATTGTATTTAAATTATCCTTTATTCGGTAGTTTTATTCCTCAAATACTCACAAAACTGATCTACATACTAAAAGGCATATCGAATGGTACTATGGTCCCCAGTGTCCCCAATGATGGTTGAGATGTTGGTAGCTGAATTAGCAGATTTAATATTTATGCCCTGGTATTCATGCTTTCAAATTTGGTTTTCAGAAGTAATAAAAAATGAAGTCATGGGTGAGAATTTTCCTGGGATTACAAAGAAACCGGATCCTGACTGAAGTAGAAAACAAGACGAATGAGAACTATAAATCAAGGCAGGAAGAGGAAAAAAGGAGAGAAGAGGAGGGTTAAGAATAAGAAATAGGAAAGTATGTGTAAAAGAAGGGAGGAAGGTGAGGGGAGGAGAAGAAAGAAAAGAGAGAAGGAAGGAGAAGAAAAGACAATAAGAAAGGCCACGGTTGAATCAAGATGAATGACTCCCAGGGAAAGAGATGCCCAGTCTCATGGAGGGCCAGCCTAATTTCCCCCCCCCCCCATGGGTCCTGGAAAAAGCCACTGGGTAAAGCTCACTAATTGCACCAGTCAGCTTGTTGACATTGATGAGTTTTACACATTTCAGTTGGATTGGAAAGGAGGAAACTGGCCTGAGTAATTCATCTCATGAAACGCAGAGGTGAGGAAACACCACTTACTATGTGCCAGGCACTGCCTTATTTCATTTAAGCTACACAACTCAAGGAGGTAAGTACTATTATCATCCCCATATTATATACATACACACACATATATGTAAAGAAACTGAGGCAGACAAAGGTTTAGGGACTTGACCAAAGTTAGACAGCTGGGAAGTATCTGAGGCCAGATGTAAACTCAGGATCTCCTGACTCCCAGACTGGAGAAGATATATATGAAATTTAAAGTGTTGTAAAAAAAATTAATTTTATATTTTCTTTCAAAGAGCAGTTCTCAGACATGCCATGAAAAACTTTTGGAAAGTACTTCTAATACTTCAGTCCAATGAGATGCAGAATGCTTTGTGTTAACATCGAGTCGTAAGCCTTTGATATTTCCTACTTGTGAGACAGCCAGGTGGCACAGTGCCAGGCCTGAAGTCAGGACAGACTCAAGTTCAAATCTGATCTCAGACACTTACTAGCTGTGTGACCCTGGACAAGTCATTTAACCTTGCTTGCCTCAGTTTTCTCATGGGTAAAAGGAGATGGAGAAGGAAATGGCAAACCACTCCACCAACTTTGGTAAGAAAACCCTAAAAGAGGGGTCACAAGGAGTCAGGACTGAAAACAAATTTAAATGCACCAAATAAAATGTATAGGATTACAAAGGAAACCAACTGTTTTGAAATACTATTATCAAAAGACTGTTTGTATGGAGTTTCTGGTGTTTTTGGGTTTTTTTTAGTTCACTGATCTGTTCTAATCTTTCTCATTTGCCACCTGAGAAAACTAAATCCCAGAGAGCTAAAGACTTTCCAAAGATCACGCAGAATGTGGTAAGCACCAGAATTCAGATTTGAACTCAAGACTCAAAGCTCCAAATTCAGAGCATTAAAAGGGCTATCCTTTGGAGGGCTAGTATTTCCATGAAAATATCAGTTGTATGACCATGAACTTTTAAAATTTTAATTAGGAATTTTATAGCCTCATTTTAAAAAGCAAGTTAAACCACCTAGACCAGTCACCATCTCATCATGGCAACTATTCCACTGCACTTGGAAGTCATGACATCACAAAAGCCCAGTTCACAGAGTTGAAGTCTTCCTGAGTAAAAATATGATTCAGGCTGTAGTTTAGTGGACAAAGTATTCCACTCTGAGGGACATTTTTTCCTCCTGATTTTTGGTGGGTTAGAAAAATAAATCAAACTTTTCATGTTAATTTAATGCCCTGGCTGGATTGATTGATTTCCTTTTCATCATGGTAGAGATGCAGAAGGGAGAGAGGGAAAATTTTAAAAAGGGAAACCCCCAAAATGAACCACACCAAATGGGTAAAGTAGTGGGGGAAGGCAGGCACAGGAAGGAGAGAGGTGGTACAAATGAGACAGAATGTGCTTCCAGGAGTAATTTGCTTAAATTCCACTGTGTACCACAGGGATCTGAGGAAGTTCATCCATTTATGATAGACTAATAGCATATGTAAAAGTATGATATCTATACAATTATTAACAATATACTCCAGGCAGAGCACTATGCTATGCACATGGGGGTGACATAAACATCAACTACAGACTATTATACTAGAGGATAAGAGCAAAAGGTACAGGTATGAGACCTGGGAGTTCAATGCTGCCAGAAATCTCAAATAGATTTAATTTTCCCTTTCCCAATGGAAATCAATAGGTTTCCCTACAATGGGAGATGTCTGAGAGATGTCAAACAAGCCTAATATAGGCCTAGATATAGGAATGAGGCCCAATATTTAACAATTAAAAAGTAGGTAATATTACATTTTAAAACTAATTCAATGTGTAGTCCAAAGGGATTCTTATATATGGTTTAATGACTCTTGGGTCTATTTGAGTTAGACACTATTAGCCTAAAGCACTTACAATTTAAATGACTAGACCAAGGTCACCCAGGAGGCCATGTCAAAGGTACGACATGCATAGGACAGAAATGTCTAACAAGTGCCATTCCAGGTCCAAGGAACAAAGGTCCACTGACTGGGAGCTAAGGAAGACTTCAGGAAAGATCATAAAGGAGAAGTAAGATTTCTATGATTTAGTTCTCTGAGAGGTATTTAGAGTATCAGGGAATAATGTATATAAAGTACTCTGTAGATTTCAAAACTATATAGACAGATACATATACACACACATGCAAATAATCATCTCTAAAATGATATTGTAATGTCTCCTTATTACAAAGCATCGTAAAGAAGGAAGGAAAGTGTTTTGTAAGCTATAAAACTCTCTATAAACATCCCCTGTCACTTTATTTTAGAGAGATGGCAGAGATCATAGAACTTTTTAAGTCATTGAGTCTAACTCTGTTATTAATGGAGGAGTAGATATAAATTTCTAATGAGAGATTTGCCAAGGGTCAAATAGCTATTGCATGAAGAAGGATTCAAACCCAGTTCTTCCTGACTTCCAAACAAGGCTACATTACATTTTGCTGAAACTCATAAAAAACACAGGGCATGACAACCAGTACCACGCTGAGAGAGAAGAAGACAAAATCAGAGGTGGTGCCAAAAGAAAGAAAGTGGAGAATGGTGTGAAGAATTGGCTTCATCATGAAATTCAATAGCTACTGAGATAGAACACATCTTCCTAAAGATTTCATAAAGAAATCAAGCCATCAAATTTTATGAATTCAAGGTTTCTTGGGATTTCAAATGAATATATTTTAGGATTAGTAAAAGGAATCGTATCTTTCTGCAAAAATAATAACATATACATAGTGCTTTGAGTTTGCAAAGCATTTATAAACAATATCTAATTTTTTATTCTCACAATATTTGGAGGTAGGTGAAAACATGACCACCATTTTAGAGTTCAGGAAACTGAGACACAGAAAAATTAAGTGACTTTGCTCAGCAAGCAAGTAAATGAGACAGGGTTTGAAAATGGGTCCCCCTGATGAGAAAGTCCAATGCAACATTCCATTTATGAAAATTTAGATTACTAAATCTTCTAGGAAAATTAATTCTCTCCTAAAGCAACTTAGCTTTCCTTCTTCATTTTGATTTGAAGCTATGTCTTTTCCCAGATCCCACTGATGGCAAGGCAGTCCTTCAGCCAAGATCAACTGCTTGGCAGAATTTGGAAAGCAGTTCATGCTGTTCACTTAACTCCCGAAGCTTTCCCATGTGAGATCTGTCCCATCTCTAAATCCTAGTCCATTTTGCAGCTTGGAGTACTTGTCAAGAAAGGCTGAAGAAAAACAGTGACCATGACTGGACACGTTTTTGTAATTATTGTTTTGAGTTACATCGTTCCTTCCCAAACTCTATCTATTATGCAATAGGAAAATAATTGTTAGAGAATCGGAAAGGGGTCTTAGTAGGAAGAGCACTGCATTTATTTATGAGCTTCTAAGTGCCTGGAATAAGAATTTTTCTATTATCTCAGAATTCTAAGTGGAGACACCATTTCCTTCCAGAAGTGTTCTTGAATGGATTTCAGTTGCAGCTAAGTATCCTTAACTCAAGGAGAGAAAGCTTTGGAACAGCTATGGGATTTATGCTCCATGAGGCTGCACTTTTCACACAGCCTCCATTTTTCTAACCTGTATCCTGGGTTCTTGTCTGCTCAGCTGACATGTCACCAAGCAGGGACAGGAGATATACTGAGACTGATCCTGGCATCTCTGTATCAGGGGGGCAATTACTCAGAGAATCAATGAATTAAAAGCATTTATTAAGCATTTACTACATGCCCAAGACTGCCCTAAGTGCTGAGAGTACAAATAGAAAAGTAAAGTTGTGACTGCCCTCAGGGAGCCATATTATATTAGGAGAAAAGAACACACATAGAAAAACTCAGGGCAGATGGAAAGGTCTGGGAGACTTTAAGGTGCAACAGCAATGTGAATGGCAAGGACCTCTACTATTGTGGCAGGTTAGATGGTAATGACTAAGGGGCTGACAGGAGAGATGGTAAGGAGAATCTAACCTTTATAGCTCCTTAGAACCAGCCCAGAATCCTGCCTCAGTTGCTTTTCTATGGGGAAAGGGGGCAGTTAGGTCCTCTCAGAATTCTTTCAATGCAAAATGTTGGCATAAAGGAACATTTATGTTTATTAACTTTATGTTATAGATTATATAGATTATAATGTATAGATTATAGATTATATATATATATTTTATAAATCTTTATGTGTTGACTTTATCCAGGAATCATTCACAGAATAACATGTTCAGTGCCAGTCGGAGATGAATTTTGTGCTGTAGCTTGCTTCTATCTGAGAGGTGGGCATTTTGTACCTTATATTTACAAAAATTGGGAAGAAGTGAATGAATTAAAAAGCATTTACTGAGCATCTGATCTGTGATAGAGACTGGCAATTCAAATATAATACTGACAATTCCTACATTCAAGGGTCTTATATTCTCAAAATACATGGATTCTTAGTCCAAGGGTCTGTGGATAAATTTCAGGGAAATCTGTGAAGTTGGGTAAAAAAAAAATCACATCTTTATTTTTCTATCTTGTGGGTTCCTTCATTTTGTTTTATTCATTTAAACACATTTTTCTCAAAAGAGGCTCATAGGCTTCAACAGATGGTCAAAATGGTTCATGACACATACAAGCCCAGCTCTAAAGGTTTCAGTCAGCTGGAAGGCTTGCCCTTTACACAGTGAGAGGAATCTAGAATCACGACTCTTGGAAAGGAGCTTAAGAAATGATTTGTTCCAACACCAAGTTTATAGATAATAGATTTGAAACTCATAGACAAGGTCCAGCAGCTAGTAAGTGAGCAGCTAGGCAGGGAAGAGACAGGGAAGAGATCTCCGTCCATCATCCAGCACTGTCCACCAAAATGTGAACCAGCTGTAACTCAGTTTCTGTCATTTGGAAATTCAGTGGTTGGATGGGGAAAGTATGGAGGTCTGGAAACCACATTTGCTGATTTATTTATGTATCAAGTGCTTATTATGTGCAAGGCTCCATGGATAAACACACACACACACACACACACACACACACACACATACACACACGATACCTTCTTACGCTCCCCCTAATTCCATCACGTTATAGCCCCCATCAACAACAGCATGTTTCAGAGTACCAACTTTATATTCCCAAATCTATTTCAAACTTGGGTAGATGAACTATGAAACACCTCCAGTAGTTAAGTTAGGCCAACGGAGTATGACATGTCAATCAACCTTATTTTATATAAGCTTACCATCCCCAGTCTCCAGTCTGTTCACTACAGGCATAAATAGTATGCCTGCTGCTATCACCTCCTCCACATTTATCCCCATTCTAATTATCCCTAAGGCAACTAAGCCCACTCCTACCAATTTGCTTATCTCCAAATACCTTCCACTAGGTCGTCTGGAATCCCCAGAGTTTACTCACAACAAATTCCTCTTTCCTCAAATTTTCCAAACAACTATTCCTCCTCCACACTTTAACTGAAATCTGTTTCTCCCCTGGAGGATGTTACATTCTTTACAAATCTCCCCACTGATGGCCATTGATTCTCCTACTTCTCCATTTCACAGGGCCAAGAGAGGGAGAAATGCGATAATTCTTTGTCCCTCTCCCCAGCTGTCAGTTACAGATTTTTTTTTCTAACATCATCTCTCTTTTGAGGTCCCGATAATCTGAATTCCCTCTCATCCTCTATAAAGTCTCAGGCACTCACTCAATACTCAATAAATCTATTCTCCTGAACACCACCCTCCCTCTGCACAGATTTCACACTTCATGTCACCATCCTCTTGAACAACCTTCATTGTCAATTGTTCAATCTCCTCAACTCTACTGGCTTTCTTGCTCCAAAGGAAAAAATCCTTCATCTCACATTTCCACGATGTCTCCTACGATGGTCTCTTGGAATCCTATTTGTTTAAAAGAGGTTTAAGTCAGTTCAGAGAGGAAGCGGTCAGAATCAAAGCTTGGCAGAGGAAAAAGCTTGATAAAGGCTACAGGGAAAGAGAAATGAGAGGATCTGGATTCATATCTCTCTTCTGACGCCTATTCCACCTCATACAAATTCTTTCACCTCTCTAGTACTTCATCTTTTCATCTATAAAATGAGGTGATTAGACTAGATGGACTCTTGGATACCATCCAGATATACATCTACCAAACTAGAATTGCCTAGTATTAAGAAGAAGAAAAATAGAAAGAAAACAGATGATTTTTGGACAACCTCGTTCCCTCATAAGTATGTAAGTTTCAATGAAAGGAAAAATTCACAGTGAAAATACTAGTTACCTGATCTCTGTGTTACCTAACCTCTACCTTCTGCCCCACAACCACAAAGAAATATAAAAGGGGGCTGGGGAATGGAACAAGAAAACTTTTCTTTCTTTCTTTTTACCACCTGTTAACAGAAAAACTAGCTAGTAGAGCCTGGGGGTGAAAATGCTTTACTCATTTGAAAGAAGTAGATTTTTTTGGTTGTTTCTTTTTTTGGTTAATTACAGAAGAAATGCTTAAAAGTAGAAACTTGAGCGTGATACCTTTTGAACTTAATAATTTCACAGTCAATTTACAGCCCAAAGTGATCTTACATAGAAAGAAGTAACAGTTTATTAAAATTAGTACTGCACTGTACTTAGGTGTTGTTTTAAATCTTTCACCAAATAACAGATGGGGAAGGGAAAAGAAGAAAAGGGAATAAGCATGTATATAGCATCCACTATGTGCCAGAAAGTATGCTAAGTTGAAATACCTCATGTGATCTAAATAAATAGCATTTTTGCTTAAACTGAATGTCAATGTTGTTATCCATACCAGAAATTCAATGAGGCTATATTTTTATAGTTTAGACATATGTTTCATAATCACATCACCTGTTACCAACTACATGAATGATAAGCATAGTAGCTAGTAATGGAAGCTAGATGGCACCAGATCTGGAGTCAGGAACACCTGAGTTCAAATTTGACTCAGACATTTATTAGCTGTATGGCCTTGGACAAGGCACTTAATTCTATTTGCCTCATTTTTCTCATCTGTAACATGAAATGGACATGGACATGGGCATGACAAAACACTCCACTATCTTTACCAAGAAAACCCCAAATGGGATTGCAAGGAGTCAGACCACAACAAGCTAGGAGGATCTAGCCCATTGCTAGCAAGCATGCAACACAGAATAAATCCTCTACTCTTACTATATATGTGACATCAAGGGAGCATGTCTCCACCCCACCCCAATAATCCTAGCACATAGAGAGGAGTAACATCATACCATATCAAGCATGTTTATACCTCTAATAGGAATGCAACAGGGCAAGTTCCATTAGACAAAAACAGCATGTCACCACTGAATTAGCAACCCTATTGGGGAAAGAGAATTACAATCCATAAAATGTTGGATTAATTACAACTGCACTGAAATCAATATTAGTATATAGAAATCTCTTGTATCTTCTAACAGGAATCAGCAAAATACGTGCAAAATAACTGAGTTCAATTGAGGTTTTTTAAAGGATTAAGAGAGAAGTGAGCATAAACAAAAGACTATTATTTAACAACATACAAAATGGAGGGAAGAAAATTATGAAGGTAGAAAAGAGAGGAAGTAAGGATGAAGGTGTGTACTTCCCCCATATGACTTCCTCAAATTAAGTATAATGGGTTAATATCTAATCCATTAGTGACTCTCCTTTAAAAAAACATAAGACTAAATGGATTACATATTCCATGTTTATATACTACTTAGCAAATCACTCCTCCTTCAGGGCCACAAATCTTTTATGTTACAATTGTACTTTTTAAAAATATGGTTCCTTTATAAACTAATGGCATTTAAAGAATATCAGTTATTAGCACCATAATGTTCTACTCTGTTTATTTACTATGGCTGCAATTTCCCATTCTTTTTTTTCTACATCTTAAAATTTTAATTGCAAGTTTTAATTAACTTAATTTAATATGGCCCAACACACTCCCACAGAGGCAAAGTAAAATTTTACCCTGTTAAACAAAATCCATTCAAGGAAAAAACAGCATAGGCAGGAATCTGATTCTTCACCCTTGGGTGATCTTTTTGTACTTTAAAAAGCTCTTGATCAGGGGTAGAGCCAAGATGGTGGAGCAGAAGGACGGACCTGTAAAAGATCTCACTTGTAGCCCATAAAATACCTCTAAAAAATGACTCTAAACAAATTTGAGTGCAGCAGAAGCCACAAAATGACAGAGTGAAAGAGATTTCCAGCCCAAGACAGCCTGAAAGGCTGACAGGAAAGGTCTATCCCAACTGGCTCAGAGCAGAGCACATCTCAGCCTTGGACACAAGGTGTGGCAGAGATGGGACCAAAGAAGGCCTCAGGGGGTGGAATCCCTGGCAGCTGTGGTTCCCAGATTGGTCAAGCCACAAACGCCAAAGACAGCTTCAAAGGTCAGTGAGAAAGTTCTTTCACCTGAGTGAGAAGGGAATGTGGTCTGGCCCTGCCAGCAGCAGCCACTGCAGTGGCAGCATCCATTTCTGGAGCCCTTTGCCTAAAGATCCTGGGGGAACTAAACAACTGATCTGGATCTCAGTCCTGAGTGGTGACATTGGGTGAGAAGGAATGCTGGTGTGGTGGAGCTGGAGGTGGTTGTGGAGAGGGAATTCTACTCATAGATCCTGGGCAGAAAAGTTTTTGGTTGCTCCCAGACCAGTACGCAGGCCAGGAGAGGAGTAAACTTCTCTCCCTTGATTGTGCCACCCTGGAGGAACTGAGAACTTACAGGTCCCAAGAGTATTCCCTCCTCTGACAAGGACTCAAAAGTCAAGTAACTGGCTGGGAAAATGCAAAAAAAAAATAATAATAATAAGACTATAGAAGGTTACTTTCGTGGTGAACAGGTATGTTGTTCCATCCTTTCAGATGAGGAAGAAGAGTGCATACCATTAAAGGAAGACATGGAAGTCAAGACTCCTGCATCCAAAACCTCCAAAATAAATATGCAATGGTCCCAGGTCATGAAAGAGCTCAAAAAGGATTTTGAAAATCAAGCAAGAGAAGTGAAGGAAAAATTGAGAAGAGAAATGACAGCAATGCAAAAAAATCATTAAAAATGAGTCAACAGATTGCTAAAAGAGACCCAAAAAATGCTGAATAAAATAACACCCTTAAAACTAGACAAACTCAAATGGCAAAAGAGGTTCAAAAAGCCAATGAGGAGAAGAATGCTTTAAAAAGCAGAATTAGCCAAATGGAAAAGGAGATTCAAAAGCTCACTGAAGAGAATAGTTCTCTCAAAATTAGAATGGAACAGATGGAAGCTAATAACTTTATGAGAAACCAAGAAATTAAAAAACAAAACTGAAAGAATGAAAAAATAGAAGACAATGTGAAATATCTCAATTTGAAAAACAACTGACCCTGAAAATAGATCCAGGAAAGACAATGTAAAAATTATGGAACTACCTGAAAGCCATGATCAAAAAAAAAGAGCCTAGACAACATCTTTCAAGAAATTATCAAGGAAAACTGCCCTGATATTCTAGAACCAAAGGGTAAAAAATATATTGAAAGAATCCACAGATCACCTCCTGAAAGAGATCTGAAAAGAAAAATTCCTAGGAATTTTGTAGTCAAATTCCAGAGTTCTCAGGTCAAGAAGAAAATACTGTAAGCAGCTAAAAAGAAATAATTCAAGTTGGAAATACAATCAGAAGAACACAAGTTCTAGCAGCTTCTACATTAAGGGATCAAAGAGTTTGTAATATGATATTCCAGAAGTCAAAGGAAAGAGGATTAAAACCAAGAATCACCTACCCAGCATAACTGAGTATAATACTTCAGGGGAAAAATAGTCATTCAATGAAATAGAGGACTTTCAAGCATTCTTGATGAAAAGACTAGAGCTGAATAAAAAATTTGACATTCAAACACAAAAGTCAAAAGAAGCATGAAAAGGTAAACAGGAAAGAGAAATCATAAGGGATTTACTAAAGTTGAACTGTTTACTTTCCTACATGGAAAGATCATATTTGTAATTCCCGAAACTTTTCTCAGTATTTGGGTAACTGGAGGGATTATACACATATATATAGGCAGAGGGCACAGGGTGAGCTGAACAGGAAGGGATGATATCTAAAAAAATAAAATTAAGGGGTAAGAGAAGAATATATTGAGAGGAGATAGAGAGAAATGGAATGGGGCAAATGATCATAAAAGTGGGAAGAAAAAGCTTTTTCAATGGATGGGAAAAGGGGGGAGGTGAGAGGAAAAAAGTGAAGCTTACTCTCATCACAATTGGCTTAAGGAGAGAATAACATACACACTCAATTTGGTATGAAAATCTATCTAACACTACAGGAAAGTAGGGGAGAAGGGGATAAGTGGAATATGGGGGATGACAGAAGGGAGGGCAAATGGGAGGAGGGGGTAATTAGAAGTAAACACTTTTGAGGAAGGACAAGTTCAAAAGAGAGAATAGAATAAATGGCAGGCAGCATAGGATGGAAGAAAATATAGTTAGTCTTTCACAACATAACTGTTATGGAAGTCTTTTCCAAAGCTACACACATATAGCTTGTATTGAACTGCTTGCCTTCTCTGTGGGAATTGGTGGGGAGGGAGAAGGAAGAGGAGTTGGAACTCAAAGTTTTAGGAATGAATGTTGAGAACTGCTTTTGCATACAACTGGGAAATAAAAAATACAGGTAATGGGGTATAGAAATCTATCTTGCCCTTCAAGAAAAGAGAGAAGATGAGAATAAGGGAAGGGAGGGGTGTGATAGAAGGGAGGGCAGATTGGGGGAAGGGGTAATCAGAATGCATGGTGTTTTGGGGTAGGGAGAGGGGAGAGATGGGGAGAAAATTTGGAATTTCAAAATTTTGTGGAAATGAATGTTGAAAACTAAAAATAAACATTTAAATTTTAAAAAAAGCTCTTGATCCTTCAGAAACATACACCCTCCCAATAAAATAAAAAATATTTTCAGAGTTAGCAATGATAAAAGGATTTGGGACAATCCCAAATAGGCCACAGAATAATGAATTAATCAATCAACCAAACCCAAAATACTTATTAAACTACTATAAAAAGATTGGGGCTGCTGTAGGACTTGGGAATATATACAAAGAAAAACCTGATACAGTCTTTGCTCTCAAAGTTCTTACGCTCTATCAGAAATATAATGTGTATATAACATGTATTTACTAGATAAATAGAAGGTAATAGAGAGGAGGGAATTTAAAGGTTCTTTAGATTTCAGATTTATCCTCCTAATTACCTATAAAGAAATAGAAGGCCTGAGAGATTCAGTAATTTGCATAAGGTCACAAAAGAAAGAGGAAGTAAATGGAGATTAGACTAGAATCCAGGTCTTGGAGACTATTCACATCCCACAGCAAAGTAGGGTGACTGCTATCTATGTAACCATCCCAGCTATGTCCTCTGAACCCAAATAAATTGGATGGAAATCAATTTTCCCCACCACTTGAATACCTGCGTGATTTGGGGCAAGTCATATGCTTCCCCCAGAAAAAGAGGGAATTTAATTAAAAGGCCACAGAGGTGTTCCTAAATCTAAGTTTTTGATCCTGAGGCATTCTGTAAGCCTGCTGAGGGCAAAAATAGTGATAACTGATATGGGCAAAAGTGAAATGTACTTTTAACTGATTTCAATGCCACTAGGCAAGACAATCCTTAAGGCCTAAATCTATGATCCTATGAAATCCAAAATGACTAGAGACCATATGAGATATCTGTGGCTCCCATGAAGGAACTCATTTCCAGATCCAAGTGAAAACCTAACCTAACAAAAATTCAAGTTTTATTTGATAAAACAGAGAGGGAAGGAAAATGGGGCATGATTTATTATTAACTTGACACAGGACTGTTGGATTCAAAGAACAATCTTGTTAAATATGGAGAGCATTTCTGCATCTGAATTTCTAGTCAAAACATTATTCTCATTTGTTTCAGGAGAGACAATAATTGGTGTAAAGCTAAAGGAATGCATGAAATCATGAACAGTGGTAAACTACATGTTTACAGCGGTAAACTGAGTCAGAGAAACTTTCCAGAAGTAAACTAGATGGAAGTCAAAATCAATGGATCATAGGAATGTGTATTTTAGGGCAAAGGTGAGGGGTTGGGTTGAGAAGTCATCCTGTTCAGTCTCTTCACATTACCATTTTGTCGACCACCTGATGAGAAAGGAAGCCACTGGTTTAAGATCATATATCAGGCAAGAAATTGAAATCCTCAGATTCTAAATCTAGTGCTTCTTTTATTGATGAGGCTATGTAGTAATTTGATGGAGGATGAAGGAAGGGAAGGAAGTTTGCATGAGATTCCACCTGATAAAACAACAAGAGTGACCACAAAACGATTAGAAAAGGATATTTTTATTTGTTTTGTTTCCCCTCAAAATAAAAATGTTTATGATATCAAGGACTAGGATCCAAAAATCTAACAATTATCACTTTATTTCAGAAACCTACAGGAAAGTTTGGAGATCCTGATATGAAAAGGAATTGGAAGGTCATCAGCTACTGTAAAAGTTCTGAACCTAAAGTCTCTGAATTTAAATCTATGTGCATAGATATGTGTGCATATGTGTATATACATGTATATATGTACATATATGTGTGTATTTGAATAACTTTATTTTATTTACTTAGTTAACTAAGGCAGTGGCAATGTCAGAGGAGAGACCAGATGTGGCAAAGGTAGAAATAAAATGGGATGTAACACCTAATTAGCTACTAGGGGAAGGGGAGGGTGAGGGGTAGTGAGTAGAAGGTAACCTCTAGGTTGGGAGCTTGGGTAACTGGGAGGGTACACAATAATAGGGAAGTTATTAGAGGGAAGTTAATTAATTCAGTTTGAGGGATGTTGAGTTAAAGATTTGGAGACATGAGATAGGAGGTTAAGGCTGGACAAATCAATCTCAGAATCATCTGCCCAGAGATAATAACTGAATTCCTGGAAGCTGGTGAAATGTCCAAGTAAAACAGTCCAAAGGGAGGAGAGTAGAGAGAAGGGGACAGACAAATGGCATTGAAAAGGACAAGGGGAGACAAGATGAGAAGAGACAAAAAAGAACGCCAGGACAGAGCTTGGAGGGCACCAATGTTAAGAAGGCATGATGTGGATGAAAATCTAGCAAAGCAGAATGAGAAGTCACAGTCCAAAAAAGAAATACAGGAGAGAAAAGCTCAGGAAATAAGGAGAAGGTGATGAATGGTGCCCAAGGCTATATGCTAAGAGGTCAAGAAGGATGGGCATTGAGAAAAGACCCTCTTAATCTGGTAAAAAGGAGAATGCTGGTAACAATGGAGAGAAGAGTTTCTGATGAGTGATGAGATTGGAAGCCAGGCTGTAGAGTCTTCAGAAGAAATAAGAAGAAAGAAAGGAAGGAGTATGGAGGCACTGGTTTCTTCTGTAATACTATGTATTTTGTTTTATACATGTACAGACATTCAGTTGAGGGATCCATGGGCTTCACTATCTGCCAAAGGGATCTATCACCCACTGAGAAAAGGTTACAAACCTTGGGTCAAGTCTAAATCACTCATTTTAAAGCAGAGGAGGAGAACGAGGTAGGAAAAAGGTTAGGTAGTTATCCAACATGGGAGAATAAGAATTTGAACCAGGACATTCCACTGAACTAAGAAGTGGTTTGTTAAGAACAATCAGTTGGGTACTCTGTATCTAGATTCCACTAGGCAGTCGGTCAATAAATATTAAGTATCTACTATGAGCCAGGCCATATTAAGCACTGAAGATATAAATAAGGAAAACACAGTCCCTGCCCTCAGGAGGTTTACAATCTAAGGAAAGGCAATCTGAAAAGGAAGGGGGCAGGTAGGGGGAGAGTCTAGCCCAAGGACTGCAGTTTTCCTTCAGCTTATCGTGAATAGGGATTATTGCATTCTGCATACTTGTATTTCCAGTGCCTAGACACAACAGGTGCTTAATAAATGTGCATTTAGTACTTTATTATTAAGAACAATTTTTTAAGAATAAATATAACAACATGGGACAATGGAAAGTGGAAAACAGATTCAAAATATTGCCCCCTATTCTTTCTTTTTACTGTGTCCTGGAACAAAACACATCAACTCCCTTGGTCTTGATTTCTTTTAATTCAGTAAATGAGAGACTCTACTAGATAACCTTGGAGTTCCATTCTAGCCTTCAACCTATGACTATATAAACCACTGTATCAAATACCTTTCCTGATGATGCAAGAATCCCTTTGCAAAAAGCCAGTGCTGAATCCCATTTCACTCCCTGGGAACCTTAGGGATGCCTGAATGTCCTCAATCACTATCAAGGGGATTTGTCTTTCCCTAAGAGTTCCCAGTTTCCAGGAAGTTCAGAATTTCAGATTCTCTGTAAGGGAGTAAGGCAGTGAAGCTGTCAGATCTTAGGAGTCCATTAACAAGCGCTGATTTATTAAGTGCTTACTAGGTGCCAGACATTGGTAGGGGAGAGGGGTGCCCTCAAGGAGCCCACAATTTAATGGGCAAGATAACAATGCAAATGAGCATGTGCATGCAAGCTCTATACAGGGTAACCTCAGAAGGTGGAACATTGGGACTGGGAGGGATCTCAGAAATCATGTTGGCTCCAAATCTCCAATCAATGGGGCAGAAGAAGGTTGGATGCTGAGCTCAGCTGACTACATCCGACTTTTCATCATCCCAGTCTATGGTCCCGCCCACATGGCAGTTTTGCTGTTTTATGGAGTTTTCTGGAGCAGTCAGGTAAAATAATAAAAAAAAAATTTAATGCACATACTACAGAAAGGCTTATATTGACTGTCATTAATTCCTACTTTCAGCATAATCCTTCATCTGGGAGTTATTCCAAAACATAGGAGTTAATGACACTAATATAAACCATTCCAAAGAAGCATGTGTTTCCTGAGCTTTATTCCCATGACTAAATGCCTTTTCAATGCACTTTTATTTACTGGGATAGAAATGGCTTTTTCCCCATGCTAGACTCTGTCAGAACTCTGAAGGTTGAATTAGACCCCTTTTATTTTATTTTCTTACTGTGCTTGGTTGGGGGAGGGAAGGAAGGGGAAGGGACAAAGAAACCCTCATGCATTTTCCCCACTAGGTCCATGGCTGAACAAAGGCCTTCTGGTAAGATATACTCTTTGAAGTCCACAGCTCCTCCCCTTCTTAAATCCACCATCTACACAGCTACCAAAATAACTTTGGTAAGCCATGGTTCTGATAATGTCACCCTCCCACCTAAAAATACCTAGTATTTCTAGAGAGCTTTAACGGGTACAAAATATTTCATATATGATTATCTCATTGGAACCTGACAACAAGCCTCCAAGGTAGGTGCTCTTATTCTACCCATTTTACAGATGAGCAAGCTGAACTTGAGAGATTTGAATTCAGTTGTTCATAACTCAAAGTCCAGCATACTCAACCCACTGCAACACCTACTGAGCTGCCTCATGCCCCTAAAACCTTCCGGACCTTCCAACTAACTCTAGGATAAAATACAACCCCTTTACCCGTCATTGGGAGCTCTCCATAATTTGGCTGTAACCTATTGGTAACCTGAGTCCATTCTCTGCCTTCTTATCTTTCTGAATGAATATCATGCTCTAGGCTGGGACAGAGGATGATTTGGTGGAGTCTGGAAAGGCTTTTTATGATGCTGCTGTCATCAACAGAACATAAAGATATTTATTGCGCTTGGTCCCATACATGACATTTCAGGGAATGAAATGAAAGACCAAGGTGATAGAATGGAAGAGATATGAGATAGAGACAAGGAGAAGTAATGGAAAGAGTACTTCCTGTGGAGTCAAAGGACCTGAATTCAAATTCTGCTTCTGACATCTGTTACCTTGAACAAGTTACAATTTCCCTGAGCCTGTCTCATTGTGTATAGGGGGGAGAGGACTAGATGGCTTCTAAATCCCTTCCAATGCTAGATCTCTGATCCCATCTGTTGAGGAAGAAGACTGATTGCATCTTCTGCCTTTTATTACCCTGAAGATTTGAACTTCCTGAGAGCCATCTGGACAACGAAGGGTGATGGAGACAGTCTTGTAAATCACCATGTGAGGGTCAGTGAATGGCAGCTGCCATGAACAGACTTCTATGAAGTAGATGGGAGTGGCCTGAACCATTGTTGTTTCGATGAACATGGCTGCTTTCCAAGACTCAAGCTGAGAGTGACCAAGAAGGGTGGAGACAAGCTCACAGAGACACCTTATGTTCTAAAGGAGAGAAAAGGTCTAGACTCTAGAGCATGCAAATAAATGACCCAGAGACCAATGATGATGAAGAAGGCAGACTGATTTCCTTTATTCCTCTTACTTTCCTTTACCTAAAATAGTCTCTTTGATTCCTTTTCCATGACATGAAGGTGCCTTAGGAATAGTGTCCAATGTCAACTATCAGGTCTGAAGAGAAGCAAGGAGGAGGACGCCGAGGAGATGCCCGGTGTGTATTGCTTGTTCTGGAGAGGAGAACCTGCTTGTCTTCATCTTGTCTATGTTTGACAAGCTATTCAATCCTAGAAGGCTGAGTATATGAGTATCAGAAAGGTAAGGATCAGGGAGAAGAGAGCCAGTAATAGGGGGCAAGAGCTTTCAGGCTGCTGTGGACTGGACAATTTCTGTTACGTTAAGCCAAGATAGATAGGCAACTTGGCTTGGTACACTGAAAACTGATCTTAGAGCCAGGAAGACTGGGGTTCAACTTCCATCTTTGACACAATACTGAGTGCATGACAAGTGAACAGATAAGTATCCAAAGCTCCTGGAACCCAAAGCAATTCTCTGAAAATAGAAGTTGCAGAGAAGATATAAAACTGTGCTGGTAGAAGTTCTTGATGAGAGCTATCCTACACCAACAAAACAATGATGATGATGATGATGATGGTGATGATGATAGCAGTTAATAGAGAGATAGAGTTGTGTGTATGTATATTGAAATATGTACAGTATATATCTGAAATACATAAATATGTACACATATATTTCAGTTTATAATGTATAAGACACTTTACATATATTATCTCACTTCATCCTTAAAAGCAGCATTCCCATTTTACAGACAGGGAACTTGAGGTTATGAACGTAAGTTACCTTACTCAGGGGTCACATAGCCAGTCAGTGAATGAAGTAGGATTCACACTAAGATCTTCCAGACTCTAGCCAATATATCAACTTGCTGCCACTGCTATCATCCCCAGGAAATTTTACATGATATCCTAGAATGGAGATCTAAATTTCAAAGGGATCTCAGGAGGCATTGCATTCAATCCCTTCATTTTTGGAGAAAAAAAGCACCTAAGGCCCAGGGAAATTAAGAGACTGTTCCAGAGTTCCCCATGTTTAAGTCAAAAAGCGAACAAATAAAAACAGCATGCAACATTCCTTCTAATTCCCAAGAGAACTCCTGAACCTGAAGGAGGTTGGCATGGGAATGGAGGGTGTTGGAAAATCTAAGCATCTCTAGAAGAAATTCTCTCTCTCTCTCTCTCTCTCTCTCTCTCTCTCTCTTTCTCATGATCTGAGGGTACATCTGATTCCATACATGGGCAAAAGAAAAACTAAAGTGGCCCCTAAGATGAGAGCTCAAGGAGAATGCTAACTGCTGAGCAAGTCAGACACCATACTCCCTTGTGGGAGGTGACATGCTGCCTTGCTAAGTGTCTTCACAAGGCAGCACAGAGAATCTCTGGGCTGCTTCCATATCTTTCCACCCCAAATTCCCCTTTACACATTCTATTTTCCAGATCAATAAGATGGTTAGCAGATCCTCAAATTATGTATTTGGTCTCTATTTCTGTGCCTTTCTTTTCACAAACCAAGTCTAGAATGTACTCCTTCCTCATCTTCATGTCTCATAATTATTATCTTCCTTCGAGCTTCAGATAAATTACCAACTCCTCTAAGAAGCCTTCTAGAATCCTCAAAGTTTTTTTCTCTCCCATCCAGAAAAAAATATGAGCTTTTTAAGGGAAAAGGCTATTTTTCTCTCTACTTGAACCCAAAAAATACAAAAACACAACATTCTACGTCCATAATAAAGCTGTTGAATTTAAGTGGAGGAAAATGAAAAAGAAATGTACTTAACTTATGATGACAACAGTAACTATAGACATTTACAAAGAATTTAAGTTTTGGAAAGCGCTTCATATGCACAATAATGTCATCAATTATTACCCAAGTGACTTTCTGGTGTTAGAAGCTGCAGTACTTAAGAGAATGTGTTTTGTATCATTACCATGTACACATGCACTTTGGAAATGGCTAAGAAGTAATTCTGCAAATGATGCTTACTCTCTAGGGCTACCATCAGATGCTGCCTTCTGGTTCACAAAGACCTAGGATGAGGTGCTACTACCTTTCATCCAACATAGGACACTTGAAAGAACACTGGTAGAGAAGAGGGGAAATCACACAATTCACATACTGGAATAGTTTCCTTTGACTCTGTGAAGACACTGAAACTCTTTTTCCTTGAGGTATAAGTGTATTATTTTGAATTCTGTTGCGCTATAATCCAAGTACAATTTTTTTTTAAAAAAGACTGCCTTGGCTGGCATTAATTTCAATGAAAATAAATCCACATTATTGGTCTGGCATTCCCCAATTTCCTGCACAGTGCATCTCATGGCATCATTAAGCTTTATTTGAGCATTGCTCTGTAAAAGACATATAACCAAGCTCCAAACGGCAACAGCAGGACCACGCAAAGTACCTTATTTATTTGGATCCTTTGTAAGGACACCCTGAAGCACAATTTCCAGCAGAGCTCTATGAACTTGGGCAGTTGGGAAGCTACGGCAGCAGGCTCACCAATCTGGTACCCGGAGACGAAGCAGCTCATATCTTTCAGCAAATGGTCTTTCCTGCCCTGGAGCTAGAGAGGTAAGAGCCAGCCTCCAAAAGGAAATGGGCTCTGCAAAGAGGAGGTTTGGATGCAGACCAGATGGGGAAAAAACTGTGGAAGAGTAGGGCACAAACAACTCTATGAGAGAAATGACCTTTTCAGCTATAGATGTCAAGGTCCTTTGACAAGGCTTTGGTCAAATATGAAAGATGATTATGAACAGGCCTTATTTTCCAGGTACCAGTCCATAATACCAATTACAAAAACAATTTGTGTCTTGGACCCCCTTTGGCAGTCTAGTGGAACTATGAACTCTTTCTCAATAATCATGCTTGTTTTTAAATTTATACAAGCTATAATAATTTCAAAAGAAACAAATTATATTAAATACAGTGATTGAAATATTTTTTTAAATCTAAAATCTAAAAATGTTCACAGACTTAAGACTAAGAACCTTGATAACAAATAATATAGAGAGAGCCATGAAATTCCATGTCTCCTTCCTTGGCTGGAAGCCTGCTTAACCCTGAACCATTGTCCTTTCATGTCCAACATAGTGTGGCTCTGAGGTCCCTTTTAGCTCTGAATCTATGAACCTTCTATCTGAAAACATGAGAAAACAAAAAAATTCCCAGTGCATTCACAATGGAGAATACTATTGCCCTAGAAAAAGGAGCCCAGGAGAAAACTAAGATGATAATACTTTAAAAACAGCTATATGTCAATGCCTTTCTACATATGGAAGATAGGACCTTGCTTTTCATAAAAATAAGTCAAAACCAGTACTCCATCAGCATAACAACCTTATGCAAGCTTATGTAAGCAAGCTTACAAAATGTTGGTGTAGTTTTAGGTGACTAATAAAGATAAGGACAAACCCAACAGGAAGTAAGATCATCCTAAAGAGAGAGTGTGGCAAGAAAGAATCTGCATGTGTGTTATAGGAAACGGGTCTTGAGAGATGACACTGCAATAAAGAAGGGCAATCCAAGGTAAATGGAAAGGTTTCATTCTTTCTAGGAACATAGATCTAGAACAGTGGATTCCTAAAGTAAGGTTCACAGGATTTCTGGAAGTCAATGAACGTGGATGGGAAGACTTCAGAAAAGCCGGGAAAGACTTATATGAACTGACGCTGAGTGAAAGGAGCAGAACTAGGAGAACTTTGTACACAGCAACAACCACAGTGTGTGAGGAATTTTTCTGGTAGGCTTAGTACTTCATTGAAATGCATAGACTTAAAAAATTTCCAATGGACTCTTGAGGCAAAATGCCTTCCACATCCAAAGAAAGAACTATGGAATGGGATCGCAAATAGAAACAGATCATCTTCTTTTGTATTATGTTTTGCTTTGTTTTATGGTTTTTTCCATTCATTTTAATTCTACTATGCATTTAATAGGAATGTACATATAGAACCTATATAAGATTGTACACCATCTGAAGGAGAGAGTGGGGGGGGGAAGAGGGGGAGAGAGTGGAAAAAAAATCTAAGCTAGATATGTAAGTGATTGTCAAACACTGAAAAGAAATAAAATAATTCAATTAAAAAAAAAGAGAAAACCTCATACTAATGGGCACAGAGAAAAAAAAATACATGTTCACATTCTAACTTCTCCCCAGTAGTACTTCAGAACTCAAGCACCCTAAGAAGGCTGTCATATCCCATGTATGTGGAAATGTGATCATCTTCCAGTCTGGTCACCTGATCTAATAGTCTGATACAGGAAAAGGAAGTACAGTGGCTTTGGTGGGGTGGGGGCCATTCTCAGTACGCACAAAATTCTGCATCAAATTCATTTCCCTGTATTTGGCTTTGCGGTCAGATTTTACAACTCATGATTCAAAATGGCAGACTGAGAGTTGAAAGTGATGGAGGAGGAAAAGTTTTTTCTTTTGTTTTGCTTTTGTTTTATCATGTAAACATTACATTTTAAACAGGGTTTGGAATAATAACCAGTCACAGAAGAATGAATAGACGCTACAAACATTAGGCAGGAAATTTATTCCATAGGAAAGGAATAATTCCCAGGGAAGAAAGTCATCCAAGCCTCAGAACACTAGAGAGAAACACTGCAAGTCTGAATGTAAAAAAAAAAAATAGCCCCATATATATATGTGTGTGTGTGTGGTGTGTGTGTGTGTATACATACATACACACATTTACATATATACATGCATACATATACATATACATGTACATATACATATATATGTGGACTGCTTGACTAGTGACCAACACTAAAGATCTCTAAAGATTCATGCAAAGGTGACATGATGGATTCATTGAGCAATCCCTAAGCTCCTTCCTCTTTCCAACTCTAAGGTCCTCAGATCTAGGATTTCTTTTTGTGTGTGATCCAGGCAGAATTCTGTCCAACTACTAATGCCCCCCCAAAAAATAAATAAATAAATGAAACTAGCTTCCTTTATTTTGTTAAAAAAAACATGCTAATTTCACCTACTGCCAATTTTATATTATAAACATACAGTGTGCATACCTCTTCTGTCACTTTAAATTAGAATGGCCAAGTATATGAAATAAAGGCGAGGGAGGAACACTTGGGACAGCTTACTCTCCCCAGAATTTTCAGGACAGCAGACCAAAGCACTCAAAATAAGGATAATGCAACAGAAATAGGATTTCTGATCACCTTAGCCCTCTGGAGCTCATATAAAGCATGCAATTTAAAAAGTGAAATCCACCCACAGAATGGCCTAAGGTGTACGAAGAGAACAGAGATCACCCCCCAACTCTGCACCCAAGCACCACATCATCTTCTGATACCTGAATGTAGGACCACAGAGAAGTACTTCTCTTCCAGCCTCAACATCTGGATCATGGGCAATGCCCTGTATGCTTCTGAAACCACCCCCATCCATTTCCTATCAATCCAATCCCTAACCTTGTCCTCCCCACCAGCATCTTAGTAGCCAACGAGAAAATAACTTAGAGCAACCGTCCTGTCCCATGTATTTCCAAGAAAGTATGTATGAGGTCTGGATTTGGATAACATCTTTTAAGGTTCTACTTCAAGGCCTACATCTTGGGCACCCATCATTTACCCTAACACCTAAAGGGAAATTCAGAGGTGGGACAGAATAATGTAAGAGCCAAGAAGAGAAGGTAAGCTTGGGGAGGAGGAATTGTTTCAGGTTTTTGGTTTGTTTTGTTTTTTTTTGTCTCTGTATCACATGGGGTTAAACACACTACGTACCATGTAACAGATATTTATCAACTAAAAAAGCACATTAAACCTTCCAAGTCAGGTACTATATAAATGAAGTATTATATATGTTCAAGAAGCTTATATTCCATTAAATGAGATAATTGTAAAGCACTTAGCAGAGTGCCTGATACATAGTAAACACCATATAGATGTTACGGATAATGATGTGCACGGGGACAATACTAAATGTAACAACATTTATTAAGTGCCTACTATATATCAGTCACTTTGCTAACTGCTGGGGACACGGAAAGAAAATGAAACAATTCTCTGAGTTCAAGAAACTTAGAGTCTCTCAACAAGCATTTATTAAGCATAGACTGTATAGCAGGTACTGTGCTGAGGGTACAAAGACAAAAATAAAATCGTCCCTGCCATTACATATATAAACCTATAAAAACCATACACAGAACTGGGGAAGGGAGTCCTAAAAGTTGGGGCAATCAGGGAAGTCCTCATTTAGGAGGTGATGCTAGAACCAACAAACATTTAGATTGCACTGGGTAACAGTCATCGTTTCTAGGAAATGCTAATGCTCCCCAAACATTTTCCCTATAACAATCCAGAGAAATAGGCATTGCAAAAAAAAAACAAAAAACGAAAAAACAATAGCTATCAATTTCAATTTTCTACTGTTTCCTGATGTCTGCTGTAGACTGTAGCCAGCAGGACAGTAAGTCACATAGAATGTTCCCAGTTACAATATTAAAGTCAAAAACTTTAAAGAGTTCTATAGATATTGCCTAGGAATTTTATCATCATTAGCAGTTAGTCGGTCTACAAGCATTTGCTGAGGGACTATTACACAATTCACTTGGTTGTTCCAGGCCTTCTTTTTCCTCATTTGTAAAATGAGGGCAGGTTGAATTAGATATATACATTTAAGATTTCTTCTATCACGTTTTAAGGAGTTTTTTTTAACCTTTTGTGTGTGATGTGTGTGTATATGTATGTACGTATGTACATACTGGACCCCTTCGGCAATGTGGTCAAGCCTATGGACAACTTCTCAGAATTATATTTTTAATTAATTAAAGGAAATGCTAAATTTCAGTTAAAGAGTTTACAGTGAAAATAAAAAAGTATTTTCCCCCTAGGTTCACAGACAACCTGAAATCTACCCAGAAACCTCTGAATGAACACACTGAGTTGCAGAAGAGATTGAGAAAACACTCTCAAGAATCAGTTGATAATAAAGAGGAAATGCCCAAAGCAACATGGATAACTGCCTTCAAGAATGTAAAAGCTTCAGTCAACATTTATTAAGCACCTACTATGTACTGGATACTTGCTAAGTGCTGGGGTTACAGAGTCTGGCAAAAGACAATTCCTGCCATCGATAATTTTACAATCTAGCAGTCATGCAAAAGAAGGCAAATCCAGAGCAGGAAGACTCCTCACGGACCTTTAAAATATGAAGAAACTAAGGTGAATGCTGTACAAAAACACTTCCAAGCAAGGAAATTCCCTCTACCAATACAGATCAGAAACTTCTCTATTACATATAGTTGCAAATAATTGCCTAGGGCATGGAGGGGATCAGTGACTTGACAGGCCAGTCTGTATCAGTCACAACTTGAACCCAGAACCTATGAACATCCACTATACTAATAGGGCATGTTTTACATGCCTATATTTCCATCTACTTTTGTTGGGCCTTATTATTTTCTTACCACAGCATTACTCTCCCCTATATCCTAATGCCATATAAATCTTCCAATAGACCTCATGGTGGTATACACTGTAATGGCTAGAATAGTTCACTTAGAGTCATAAAGACCTGAATATGAATCCTGCTCCAACGTGACCCAAAGAGTTCTTAGGAGTAAAAAGAGCACCCATGTCACTGGCAATTTCTAAGGACCAATGGAAAACATCCTATATATGCTAGCCTTTGTCACTAGACTTCATGACCCAGAGCACCAGGGAGCTGGACCACAATGATCCTGGCCAGGTAAAACATCAGGTATGAGGATGAGTCTCAGCTGAGGACCTAGGACTGTCAGTATCTTTCATTTGCTTCCCTTTCCCTGGGACCCACTCAAATACTTCAGACCAATCAATCAACCTGTTCCTCAGCAGGAAGGCATTGGAGATGGCCCAACTGTATTTATCCCACTTTCCAGGGCACAGGGCACTGGTTTAAATTTCACTCAATCGACTCCATCTGGGAGAATTCCAAAACTTGCCTGAAACTGCACTTCTTTCCCCCCAAAACCTGCCCCTCAAACACTCCCACAGCATTCAACCATCTGTAGTCCAAGAACAAGTCTGGAGAGGGGGGAAAAAGATTCTAAATTAAAAACTCATTTTAAAGAAAAGTAGAATTAAACTGTTCTATAAACATAATAAACCACAGTAAAAGCTGGGTCCCAATAAATAGCTGACTCTTGCCCAGAGCCATTAGAATCCACAAGCGTATTTTTAAGTTTGCCAGGAAAACGGTGTATTTATTCTGACCGTGATTTGTCTTATGTGGCTTAATGTTCTCCCTCTCATGTTTCTTTCCTATATTTATGGTGACGGGTGGGATGTGGGGAGGAGGAAGGGGAGTGAGAGGGGAAAGGTTGGTCCGGAAATACGTTACAGATTTCTTCAAGCATTGAGAGAGAACTCTGAGAGATTACTCCTTCTTTGTGGAAAGTGCCCCCTGGGCCCCAAGGCAAGGATTAGATGGCAGCAACCTCTCTTTTTTAGCCATTTCAAAGTTTCATTTTCATCTGTGTGTCCCCAAGCCTAGTACAGTACCTAGCATGCAGTAGGTGTTTAATACATGCTTAACAGATTACCTGCAATTACAATTGACCCAAACAGTGTAAATTATATGAGAAAGTGATCCAAATATCACAGACCAGGCCACAAACACAAGGGAAATGTGAACCTGGGAACAATTATGAAGTCATGGGCAGGGGGAATTGAGGCCTAGCCATCTTTCTGTTTATTTGTAATCTTTGTAAAGATGATGCTAAAGTTACAAAAAACAAGGATGAAGGCAGGGAACACTTCCAAGTAAATGGAAATTAATATAAGGTTCAGGTCCAGCTCCCAATATCAAACTTCCAGAGGCTAAGGTCCAGAGGGCCACTACAAGTCATGAATTCTCAAGAGCCCAAACTTCGATCTAGCAGGGGGCTATCTTCTTCAAAACCCTCATTTTTTACAGAGGAGGAAACTGAGGCCCAGGGAGGTTAAAATAAGCTCTGAATTAGAGGGTTAAAAGGGACATAAACCCTCTGGACCGTTTGTGGAAAGCTCTCCTCACACCCCTTCCCCTCATCATAACTGGCTACCATCCAGGTTCCCCACAAACCACTTCCTACAGGAGGCTTTTCCTTGGTTCCCGCACACTAGCAGTACCTTCTCTTCTAAGGTTACCTTCCATTGATTTTATACAAATCTTACATGCAACGCTATATGATTATTACACACACACATTCTAATGGGAGATTATATCTATATATTTATATGTATGTGTACATGCAGGTATAGAAGTGTAGCTGTGTGTATAGTTATGTAGTAGAATACAGGCATATTATGGGTGTATATTAAGTATGTGCTTGATGGGTCTACGTATGTGTGTATATATATATGCATAAACATTTGAATGTACACATATATATGTATTGTGGATATGGATATAAGTGAATGTATGTATGTATACATGGATATGTATGTGTGTATATATATACATATACATATATATAAAAATATGCATTTCTTTGTGTATATGTGTTTTCATAGCTACATATACATGTGTATATTATATACATGTGGATATGTATTATGTGTATTGTATATGTATCTATGTGTATTACTATGTATATATGTGTGGATATGGATGTTTGCGTATTATGCATATGCATATATGTGTGTTGTACATGTATTTATATGTGCATTAATGTGTATATATCTGCGGGTATGGATGTTTGTGGATTATGCATGTGTAGATATGTGTGTATCATATATGTATTTATATGTGCATTAATGTGTGTGTATATATGTGTGGATATGGATGTCTGTGGATTATGCATGTGTATATATGTGTGCACTGTATGTATATTTATGTGTGTATTAATGTATATATATGTGGATACGGATGTTTGTGGATTATGCATACGTACATATGTGTGTATTGTACATGTATATGGTTGTATATATATGTATGTGCATGGATCAACACTCACTCAGTAGGCACTGAATAAAGAAGCTCCTACAATAATAAGCATTTTCGACACAAAGAAAAAGCAAAAAACAGTCTTTGTCCTCAAATAGCTTGTATTCTAGTGGGAAAAACTATATAGAGATATACAGATCCACACACATGTATGACCCACATGACATTCTATTGTGACATGGCATGTGATACGATATTCACTATATACAAACATACATCTATACATATGTGAGTGTCATATACGTGGCCTATATACTGTATGTATGTACAGATGAACACACAAATCGTATATGCTGAATGTACACACATACACACACTTTTTTGTATCAAAGAGGCCTATCATCAGACCTTCCTTCATTACTAAGTGCCTACTGATTGTTGACCTACTGCCACCTCTCTTTACGTAAAGGCCAACAGCCATGAAACACTCACTAACTGATCTCTGCTTAGTTAAATCCACAGTGCATGGCAGAGCCTGCATTTCAGGCCACTCCTCTGGAGGCAGCTCCTTCCACAACTGCCTCGTCCTTCAAAGCCATTTACCTCACTACCACCTATCAATGGCGAAACTGAGGCATGCGGGTCTAGCCCAAGCTCCGTGAGTGAGTAGTTGACAAACCACTAACATTCAGGCCCCAGGGCTTTACCTTTTTTAATGGGATGTAAACAGGCATTACCATGGGCTTTGGGATGGAGCCATGGTCCCCAGACGCCCACGTCTATTCTTAGCATTTAGTGCCTGATGTTTGCTTAGGAAAAGCAGCCTGATGTTTTCATTACCAACAATGGAAGTGTGTTGCTGAGCAGTGGCTTCCATTGGCCCAATCCAACCTGCTCTGACGATGCGTAAGACAAACAGAAGACACTCATGGCCCTTCTGATGTGGGCTGAAGAATCAGGCTCATACAATCATAAACCATGATTTGGAAAGGGACTCAGAGACCCATCTAGTCCAATCCTCTGGTGTTACAAATGAAGAAAATGAGACTGGGGAGGAGGAATGTGAAATGGAGAGATCTGAACCAAAATCTAGAAACAAGACTGGAAACAACATGGAGGATACTGCCATCAATCAGTAAATAAATGCGCCTTAAGTGCCTACTCCGTGACATAAAATCACAAGACATCAGAGACCATGTAGACCACCCCTCTAATTTTAAATCAGTAGGCACTTAGTAAAAGGAAAGTGAAGTCCAGGGAAACCAAGTAAGGTTTTTTCCAAGGTGCCAAAAGTCAGTATGCTTAGGTTGGGTTCCATGCCACTTGTCTATGGCGGCACATTCGATTCTCCATGGCCCCATTTGGGGTTTTCCTGGACAAGATACTGGAGTCATTTTCCATTTCCTTCTCCAGTTCACTTTACAGATGAAGAAACGGAGACAAAAAGGGTTAAGGGACTTGACCAGGATCCCACAGTTACTGGGTCAAATTTGAACCTGACTCCAGGTTGGGCACTCTGTGCACTGGGCCCCCTGGCTGCCTCAGGGTTTCATACTTTTCAGCATTTCTAGGCATCACTTTTTTCCCAGTTTGAGCTGGAGATAATTTGAACTCAGGAGTTCAGAATGTGCAAAGGAGCTGATGTCCCAAGGTGAGACACCCAGTCAAAGACACTAAGTCCCTGCGACTCACTGACCTCAAACATGGGGGCCCAGATATGCTGTAGAAGGAGAGAAACAGTAGTGCCGACCAAGGGAGTCAGAAAACACCCTTCAACAACATCTAGTCCTCATGTCACATGGGGACGCACTGAGCTCAAAACACAGGCAGGCAAGGCCCGGCATAAGGTGTCTGCACCTGCAGCTCTGCATGGCTTCAATTTGGTGAGACAAGATGCTCCAGCACAGGATACCCCCGGCATGTCCTGACTGCTCCCACCCATCAGTTTTCTGTCTGTGTATTGTCCTCCTTTGCTAGACTGTAAGGTCCTTGAGGGCAGGAACTTTTTATTATTATATCCCTGGCACTCAATCTAGAGCCTATCACATGGCAGGTGTGTTTATTAATACATGTTTATTATTAATAAGTGCCTATTGAGTTGAATTATGAAACAGAATGAATTTCTTTGTAATTCTCTTTTCTAGGAAGTCTAACATAAATATGCATATATACATATATGTATAAATAGACATATATATGGATAAATAGACATATATGTAGATAACATACAGATAGAAATAAATGATGGAGATACATATGGAGAAAGAGATGGAGATGGAGACAGAGAATCATGAGTTCCCTATTCTAAAAAAATCACAAAGACTGTAAAGGACGGCATCTGTAATTTTGTTGGGATAAGGAAGTCTTTAGCAAATTACCTCTACTGGTGGACATCAGCACATGCCCTACAACCCAACATTTTGAGGGGCACTGGGGAGTTGTGACTTTCGCAAGGTTACACAGCAAGAAGGTACTGGTTGAAAGATTTGATTCCAGCTCTGGTGCCATACAGGTTCTCTAGACACTGTGATGTGCTACCCCAGTCTTCATGGCTTATACAATGTCAACTGGAACTTGACCCGCAATTACTTTCTTAATGTCATCTCTATGTCCTCCATTTGTATTCTCGGTCTAAGTCAAACTTGACCACTGGAAACTCATTTTGGTCAGTGCTGACCCAACTGTGTAAGGTCAGAGATTGGACACAGGACGGCAATAAGTTCCTCCACCCTGAGAAGTCTTGGAGTTGGGAGGGGTATGTGTGGAAATGATATCAAAGATAGATAAAGATGGGACCTCAGAGGGCCTTCATGGGACATTTCATCACCCCCATTTTTAAGAGGAGGACGATGAGGCTCAAGGAAATTAAGTGACTTGTCCAAAGTCACACAGAATGTCAGCCTCTAGAAAACAGGAAATGTTTTTTTTCCTACTGGCATCCCCAATGTACTTTGTAGACAGTAAGTGCTTAATATATGCTGCATTCAAGAAAACAGAATGTTTTGCTCAACAGGACTATCACATTACCTTTCCCCTAAAACTTTAAACATTAAATACTTAAAAAAATATCTAATGAATCAACTTTTCATTTCTATTCTAAGAACTGAATCTGAGAATTACTGTTTTGTCATAAAATTAATATAATTTCCTTAATTTTGAAGTCTGATATGGTTTTCTACAGTGATACTCATGTCTTTGTGTTCTCTTGGAAACACACATCTTTCCAGAACAAGGACTAATTCTGCAATCAGAGGCAATGGAAAAAGGTCATTCTACAGACACAGATTTATTTTCTATTTAAACTGTTCCCTCCCTAGCCCCTAAATGTTAGGACCCACACAGCTTCTCTCCCCCATCACTTATCCCTTGATCGTGACCTAACTGGGAAATCAAATGTCTAGTCCTTGATGAGGTGGCTCAAATGCCTTGAAATGAAGGGAATGTAAAGGGAAATTGCAATTATTGTCTACGTGGACTTATTGGTTTGGCTGTCTTCCAAAACTCTTACACATACACTGGACAAAAAAGAAGTAGCGGCTTCTGGAAGGAAGTGGAAACTGATAAATATTTCTTAACAAGTACAGGAAGGCTAGATCTAGACCACGGTCTTTATTTACAGACATAATCTGGCCTCTTAGTGCAAAGTCCTCCTCTATACCAATGGTTCTTAAAGTGTAGTCCAGGAAACCTGAAGCCCTACTGGGGTGGCAGAATAGTGTGGGGTGAGGGGCTATGAGGTCAAAATTGCTTTCCTAATTACACTAAGATGTTTTAATTTCTGATATGATAAACATCAATGGTTATAACCCAAATAAACAAAAGCTCATTGGGATCCCCAATAATTTTAAATAGGTCATGAGACCAAAACATTTGAGAATCACTATACAAATCACTGGCTGAAAGCCAAAGGTCATTTTCTGTATTCTCCACCTTTTACTGAGTAGAAAACTGAGACCAAGAGACTTTAAGTGGTTTGACAAAGGTACAGAAGTATTTATCAACTGGCAAAGACTAGAGTAAAACCAGGCTTTTGTTTCCAAATCCATCACTACTGATCTGGGATGGAACAATGCTAATTGCACAAACCTACAAATGTGTAATGGAGAATCTAGGTTCTCATCCTCCTTCCATTTGATGACTGGACCTTGGGAGGATAATTTCTACTCTCTAAAGCGATTCTTGTAAATCTATACAAGGAGGGGTTTGAACACTAATCTCCCTAACAGCTGTGCTTTTATCCAAGGAATGATCTGCCTTATCTTGACACCCCTGCCGCCCCGTATTAGTGGATTCCAATTGATAAAAGAAATGTCCTCATCAGATCCAAATGTATGATCTAACTTAGCTGATAAATTCTAGACGATCTGGGACACAGCCAAGTGAAGGGTTACATAGCTAGTGTCACAAGTGGGATATGACCCAAGTTCTTCCTAACTCCAGGCTCAGAAGACTCTCCACCATGCCAATTTACGTTCATAGTCCAATCAAAGACCTGGCATTTCTTGCATTTTTCCAGGACTTATAGACTCTGTCTTAATCCTCATTCGTTTCAATGCTTCAAGAGGAGATGGCTTTATGGCAGGAGCAGCCAACTGGCCATCATCTGAATCAAAGACTATCCGTTTTCCCCTTGTGTTTTGTTTATCTAGCTATCCAGCAAGTTTCAACACCCTTTACCCTCCCGTACTTTGGAAAATGTCAGAAATTAATTTAAACCAAAGCTCGCCTTCCCACTTAAAAGCACTGATAACATCTCATCTAAATATAACTAAACCTGGGATTACTCAACAGAGTTAGTAAAAACACAATCAAGTGTCAGTGGGGGGAAAAATGAGGAAGGAACAGGAAGGGGATGGAGGGGTGAAAAAATGTCAAAACAAAAGCCCGTGCTGGAGAATTTACAAGGAAGGAGAACAAACATCCTCTTTGGGAATTACTCTCAGCAACGCAGAAAAGAATCACAGCATATAAACGAAGGTTACATAAACACTCTCATAAAATCCAAGGCCTGATTTACAACGGCCGCCTGTCTCGTACTGTACTTCCAGAGAGGACAGTATCTTGCCAGGAATACTTACTTCTAAGGTTGTCAATAGCAACCCAAGGAGGATCTAGAGCAGAAGGCCACTGGTGCTGGGTGGGGGACTGACCACCAAAAAAGCTATCTGTACAGCCTTGCCCTCTCCCCTGTTATTTATTTACCCCATTACACGCAAATGCACAAAGCAAGTGCACAAACGAATGAACAAAGCAAGTAACACAAATCCCATGCAAGCATTCAGAGTACCAAGAACGAAAACGAGGGTCCTGCCAGACTATTAGATAACTCTGACCTTTGCCAGTGAAGCAACCTACAAGAGCCATATTTACCCAACCTGAACAATTTGATGATCAATTTTAGACTGAAGAGGAAGTATGTGTGTGTGTGTGTATATGTATGTATATTGCAAATACACACACAGAAATACATGGAAAATGTAAATATATATAAATATAAGGGGGCAGCTAGGTGGCATAGCTAGAGTGCCAGGCCTGGAGTCAGGAAGACTCTTCTTCATGAGTTCAAATCTGTACTTAGACACTTACTAACTGTGTGACCCTGGGCAAGTCACTTTACCCTGTCTGCCTCAGTTTCCTCATCTGCAAAGATCTGGAAAAGGAAATGGCAAGTCACTCCATTATCTCTGCTAAGAAAAAACCCCCAATGAGGTCATAAAGAGACAGGCATGACTCAAAAGTACCTAAATAATAACATGTAAACACACACAAATACATACATATATACACACACATACATATATACATATATACACATGTGTGTATACACACACACAGGATACAGGGAAAGAGAGGGTCAGTAAGTAACATTACAAATCTATTACAACTTTTTAAAAATGAATGATACAAGAAACTTCAGTTATAATTATATGCAAAGGTCCCACTTTTCTACATACTGTGAGAGGAAGACATGATAGTGAAAGCAACTCTTCACACCAAGCTCCAAGAACATGCAGATCTTACAAACAACTTCCCGTCCCCAACACAAGCAGGTTTCCACCTCTGGCTCTGACTGGGAGCACAAGCCATTACGTCCCTGCCTGGCTCTCAGCTTGGCCCCATCTCTCTCCAATAGAGACCTTAATAAAGTGACTGATACACATTCATTTCATCTAGTTTTCCAATAGATTGCCTCTCATTCTATAAAAGAAGATACTTTGATGGAATTTATTCTGTAATTAGGTGCAACAGTGTCTGTACCAGGAAAAAAGAAGACAGCAACACTGATAACTGGAAGAAGATGGAGGGTTTCTGGTAGTTTTTTTTTTTTTTTCTAGCCATCTAGATGATACTCATTTTATCTAACAGAAAGGTGCTTTTATCACTGGGCCAGAATTGGGCTTGAACATGAACCTTTCTTCCCAATGCATGATGACATGAGAGGCCTTCAAGGAAGTATCTTTACCTTTCAATTCTTTCTTCTCAAAAGCAACAGAATGTAAATAAAGGACTGAAAGGACTGTGTGTGTAGCAGGGAACAGGTGTTCCAAAAAGAGTTGGGTTTAAAATCTCATCTCTGCTATTTACTAGCTGTGTGGCTTTGGGTGAGTCACTTAATTTCTCTGGACCCCAGTCAGCTTTACACAACTGATCAGTGATTACTATTCATTAATAATGCCACACCCCTAACACAGCCATAGGATTTCCTAGGTTTAGAAAAGCCTGCTGTGGTTTCTTTCCTCGCATCAGATGAATTAGACAAAATCAGACTTCAGCAGACACCAACAAAACATTTCATCATCCAAAAGAAAAATCTTTGAAAAATAAAGGATAATCAAAGGACTAATCTCTCTTAACCACTGTGCCATCTGCATGAAAAAAGATCTAGAAAATTATATACACTAATTAGACAACTACTATGCAGAGCAATAGAAAAAATCCTGGCTATGTTTCTGTACAAAACCCAGTTTTCCATTCCCCCGACTCGTTCAGTTCACCCCATGGTTAACGTGAGCCTGCAAAGACCCACAAGTTCAGGTAAACAGCTTTGTTTCTGAGGTAATGGTCTTTTACAAGCTTTCAGAATACAGACGTGTCCCTGGCAAGCCGCTGCCCTCTATCCAATTCTCCCAAAGAAACTTCCAGAACAAGACTTTGAAATGGAACTAAACAGTGCCATCTGGTGCGGGGAATAAAAAAGGGGAAAAAGAAACTAGCTAAGGAGTAGGCAAGTGGACAAGGTGCGAGTTTGAGGGGCTTATTCCCAAGCTGGGCACTGGAGAGATTATGGATGCCATGCTTTTCACAGAAACGGGGGAGGTTCCCCCAAACACAGCTATTTCAAAACACAAGAAATAATCAGCTTCCTATGGTGACTCCTGTAAGGTTCCCATTGTTTGGATTCAGCAGCCACTGAGCTACGGAAACTCCTTCAAATAAAACAAAATAGGCCCCTTTTATAAGGTTTCTCGTTGCTTCATATGTGGCTCGAGTTCTGGATATGGCACATGGTGCTGGGGATTTATCTCAACTCCACTGTGTAGTTTTCCAATTCCATATCTCGCTAAAGAATGAGACAGATTGAGCAATATCCCTGAAGGAAAGCAAAGAGATGTAATATTGCCTGCTCGTCGCCACGGTAGAGGAAAAAAACCATAACAACTTTTTACCACCTTGCAATGTTTTTTTGAATTTCTCCTGTCCTTAGTGCATTTCAGAAGCAGTTAGCATGGCCTTAGTACTAAAAACACAATATAATTCATAACGTCAAAGATGTCACTTCTAGCAAAGTTAGCAAAATGGCTGCTTTCACGGATCAGATTGCTCTTCATAAGTGATTTCCATTCCAAATCAGTGAAAAAGCATATATTAAGTACCTGACCTCTGTGGGTGGCCCTGGGGATATGAAAACAGATATAAATATTCTCTCCCCTTAAAGAATCTAAAATCTATCCAGCAAAATCACACATGTTTATAAAACAAATGCACTACATGTAAACAACCCTTTGATTTCTGAGATTTCAAGATACCGATAAGGTAGGCTATCTAGAGTCCAGAGTGAGATTAGATTCTGTGAGCAAAAATTATATTACTATCGACACAACCTTGTTATGCCAAACAAATGTCCCTGACTCCCCTTCACCCAGTTTAGACCTTGCAAGTACACAGTTATGTGCAAACTGTCTCCCCCATAGCCTCCTTGAGGGAAGAGGAAGAGCTTTTTGCTTTTCTTTGGATGCTCAGGGTTTTAGTAAACAGTGCTTTGCACATAGAAGGGGCTTAATAAATGCTGGATGACTTGACTTTACTCCCCTTTCCAGAACCTCAATAGCATTTAGCCCAAGTAGCCTCCGATCAACAAGCTCCAAACAAATTAAGTTTAAGGAAAAGGGGGAGAGAGTAAGAAGGAAATCAAACTTTAATTCCAAAAAGCAGTAGGGCTCTGTATCAAATTTTCTTCCACAAAACTGAAATAAATACTGTGTCCCCTTTTCCAGAGTCTAGCAGAGCCTGTGGCAATGCATCCTTTTGTAGACAGGTTTCATGTTTGTACTTTCAAAAGACTGACCTCTGTGAATGATCCTGATAGGATACTCAAGGACTGCAAGACAAAGGAAAGCTCACTTTCCAAAAAGGAAGGAGAGAGGAGGAGAGAAGGCAAAGAGGAGGGGATCAATAAAGGGGGTTGTGCAAGAAAAACATAATTTTAAGTGATAGGGAAAGATGGTCAGAGCAAGAATGTGGAATTCATCATTTTTTACAGCTGAGTTCACACAGCCAGTCAGCACCTGTAAGGGTTTAACATTTTCACGGAAGGATTCTCATACTTAATTGGGGTAACACTAAGGAGCTTGAGGAGAAGAAGAAGTAATCCTGGAAATTACTCTCTTTGTATAATTCTGTGTGTGGATGTTATGGATAGGAAGTATGGAAGACTGGATGGGTCTTTTGCTTCTAAATCCTACTTCAACTTCTCAGCCACAGAAAAATAGCTTTCCTCTCTAACAGCCTGCAGATGGTGCTACTGGCCAGTTTTTATTTTTGCAGGAAATTTATTTTAGTTCTTTCACTAGGGGAAGCTACCGAAAGCTATTTTATTACCTGAGATGCTCCAAGGAAAAGAGGGAGATGAATGATCATCCTCTCAGATGGGCCTGAAATTGACCAGCCTGATACGTAATGGGTGGATACTTTATGCAATTGATCTGTTACCCAAGAGTCTATGCAAATAGATTTTTTAAATCACATCACAAATGTCCTATGATTAAAGAACTTTAGAGAAAGAAATAATTGTTAAATAATTATCCATTACAACCTCTTCATGGGGACAAAGACATTAAGTGACTTGATTAGCATCATGAGAACTGAGATTTCTGAAATTCAGCTCCAGGATTTTTTTTTTAATTTATTAAGTCACCCTGACCTGTGGGGCTTAATTACACAAAAGATTCCAATAGTCTATCTATTCCTCTTGTAAAATAAACAACTATTTCGTAAAGCAGTCGCCCCCTAATTTACCTATACCGTAAATTTCATTTTTCATATTTTGTTCATATTTCCTATTTTTCATATTCTGATTATTTAAGATAAATCACATTGATTTTTAACATATTAGTATCTTCCTATAGTTTGTTCTGTATTTTAATCAAACAAGGAGGACTATTATGGGCCTACTTACTGCTGTGCAGTATTCTAAGGGGGGGGCTAGGTTCAGATGGATGGGTGGATGAAAAACAATTTATTAAGATCTATGTCCCAAGAACTCTGATAAACTCAAGAGATCTAAATAAGCCCCCATCTTCAAGAAGCTTGTATTCTAATGGTAGGAGGCAACCCCCCGCAAAAAGGAGAATGGTAACCATGGAGGGGGACTTTGACCCAGAAATTTATATATGGTGAAGGGACCACAGGGGATTAGATTGAAAGTGAAAATGTCTCCACCCTAGAGAACTTTGCATTTAAACAGATGAGACTTTAAAATCTTTCATAGGAATAAAATTTCAGAGACTTCAGCTTATGTACAGTACTCCCTCCCCAAATATTTCCAATTACAAGACTAATGATAAATAATAATAATAATGTTTTAATGTCCTTATTTAATGCAAACACATGACAGAAAAATAGTAAAACAATAATGATTGTATTAATTAAATAATAGTAATTATAGCTGGTATTTACATAGTACTTTAAATTTTACAAAGTGTTACACTGAGGCCTCACAACAAACACTGGAAGCAGGGGTTTATTCTTATTTAGTTTTAAAGAGGAGGCATCTATCTTATTAGGCAAAACATATTAATCAATCATCATTTATTAAGTGCTTGTACTTGTCAGGTAAGAGTGCTGGGCACTGGGCCTCCAAATACAGGAGTAAAACAATACCTTCTCTCCAGAAGTTTGCATTCCCACATGATAAAGGGAATTTCTGGTAAAGTTAATTACTGACTGAGCAAAATCAGGAAAGGCCTTAAGGGTGTAGGCAGCAATTTAAAGGGAGAAGGGTGGGTTTTAGGCAAAAGGAAGCGAATAAATAAACACAGGCATGGAAAGTGAAGGAGGTAGCTAGGTTATAGCAGAAGCTAGGTGGCTGAGTGGAGAGAGCGCTGGGCCTAGAGCCAGGGGGACCTGAGTTCAAATCTGCCCTCAGTCACTTACTAGCTATGAGTCTGTACAAATCACTTAACCCTATTTGCCTCAGTTTCCTCATCTGTAAAATGAGCTGGAGAAAAAAAAATAGCCAACCATTCCAGTAGCTTTGCCAAGAAAACCCCAAATGAGGTTGGATGTGACTGAAATCACAGAACATTTGTATTTTTATTTATTTTGTTAAATATTTCCCAATTATGTTTTCATCTCATTCCCCACTTAGGAAGATATCCCCAGACTGAATGACTGGCACGTGTTCCATATCATGCTACAACTATAACAAACCCCCCCCCCCGCCCCCCCAACCCCCCCAAACCCCTCCGGCCCCCCCCGCGCCCGCCACAAAAAAAAAAAAAATTCCAGAAATGATCTTTTCTTCCTGAAACGTTTTTTCTGAGCATTTGAGGTCTCCCCCACTCCCCAACTTAACTGTTGCATAGAATAAATTGGATATTTGCTTGTACATTTGATCTCCCTGGTGAAATTAAAAGCTCCTTTCAAGGAGTGGGGATCCGCCATTTTCATCTTTGTAAACCCAGCACTTTGTATATAGTTGATACCTAATAAACACCCGCTGAACTAAATTCATTTGCTCAAAAATGGAATCATTTACGCCAGGAAGAAGCAATTTCTCCTTTATCAGTTGCATTCAAGCAGTAATAACAACATGAATTTATTAAACCTCTATTGTGATGAGAGCAATTTAATTAAAAGGGAAAAAAAACCAATTAAGAACTTAGCATCTAAGCACAAATAAGAAACAGGAGATAAGATGCATACAAAAATAATCTTATCTTGATAAAGGCACATGGGAGTAACACAGGTTATCTGGGCTGGACAACATTCTGTAATGCTTTTGTTGTGCAGGTGTTTCAGTCATGTCTGACTTTTCATGACCTCATCTGGGGTTTTCCTGGCAGGCATACAGGAGTGCTTTGCCATTCCTTCTCCAGCTCATTTGACAGATGAGGAAACTGAGGCAAACAAGGTGAGTGAAGTGACTTGCCCAGGGTCACACAGCTAGGAAGTGTCTGAGGTCGGATTTGAACTCAGGCCCTCTGACTCCAGGCTAAATGTGATCATTTTTATTCTAATAACTGTTATAATGTCTGAGAATTCTCAGGAAGCAAAGATTTTTTTGACACTGGGGACTAGTGAAGGGTTCATATTTAATTTGAGGTGGGTATAGAAGGATGTTTATGATTTCAGCTGGCAAAGACAGCACAGTAAGAATCCAGCAATAAGTATTTATTAAGCACTTACTGTATATGCCCAGTTCTGTGCTAAGCAACGGAGAAACAGAGAAAACTCTTCCTCCAGCCAACCCCCAAAAGTCCTTGCTCTGGAAAAGCACATTATCTAACTGGAGAGATTGCATGAGGTTTAGGGGGGAACAACTAAATCTTTCCTTTCCCCTAAACCTTATGGAAGGAAAGTACTAGATACCCACCAACATTTACAGATAGAGAAAAGTCTGTTGAGCTCAGTTCTGCACATCCAATATCTCTTAAAAGCAATTTGATTCTCTCTAGTCAAACACACATTCATTCTTCAACAATCTGGAAAAAAAAATCACTGGAAGGTAGAGTTGGACAGTTTATTACTCAGTACTTGGGCATAAGCATGCAGAGTCCCCAGATTGCTTGCTAGGTTAAAGCATGCTATAGTAGAAAGAAGCAGCAAAGCAGCAGGGGGATGTCTAGGCCCATCTTTTCTCTTACAAGTTGGGTGACAGTGGAAAAGGCAAAGACTTTCCCAGTCACACTTCCCTCATCTGTAAAACTCAGATAATATTGTACCTACTGCTTCAAGGAGTTGATAGGAGAAAACTGAGTCACTAACTTATGAATCCCTAGAGAAATCTGAGCTCATCAAATACAAGATCATGGCTGAAAAGGGACCCCAGACTGCTATTAAATCCAACCCTCTGATTTCACAGATGAGGAAACTGAGCTCCAGGGAGCAAACAGCAGGAAATATAACTAAGAACCTCAGAATACAAATCTAACTTGCTTCCCCCCACCCCAATTTATTCAGGGTATCTTACGCATGAACGGCTTGGCCCCATCACGGAGCATTCTATATCCAATGCTACCTAGTCTTGGCCAGCTCATGTCTAGAACATGTCTTCCCAGAACCTCCTTTAGTAATACACCCATCCCACATAATAATCATTCTATAATTTATCACGAATATGTCATTCACCCTATAATTCTGCCTCTGACAGTGGCTAGGTGACAAATGGAAAATTATCTGACATCTCTAGATTTTCTCACCTGAAATACAGGAATAACAAGGAAGGATGTTGTGAGGTTCAGATTAGATAATGAATGGAAGATTGTTAATGATAGTTAACGCTCACTTAAAATCATTTAGCCTAATGTCCTGTAGTGCAGTAGAGACAAAGCCACTCTTAGAGACAAGGACAGTGGAGTTCAAATCCTTCTGCGGCATATACTGACCAGGTGACTCTAGGTGACGTATTTAGCCTCGAAGAGCTGCAAGGAAGACTCTGAGACTAGAAGTTGAAGAAAAGACACCAAGAGAAAGGGATTTCCTCAACAGAAAGTGCCTATGAAATCCCATGTCCAGTTCCATCTAATACAGTTGCTATGACTATTACTTTATTTTTATCGATGACTACATGTCTTTGTAATTATTTTCATTTCATTTCACATTCACATCTAACATCCACAATGCACTACCGGCTCCTAGTAAAGAGAACAGCTTTTATGTTCACAACTACGACTTACGATTATTTCCGAACAAATCCCTGGACGTTCTCAGAGGTGGCTGAGCCACTGAGTGCCCTCATTGGCTGCATACAGCTGGTACTCTGTAAGCACTACTCCTAAGCAGGAATTAGACAGACTCTTGACAGCTGAGAGCCCACACACACTGCCCCAGGGAGCTCAGTTTTGCTGACTACTTCCACGTTTTCCACTCAGAGAGTGCATTCCTCTTTCCCCTCTTTGGTAGACCTTGTCCTCTGATTCATTTGTGATTCCAGGCCCCCTGGAGCCGCACAGGGCCTGAGGCATTTCTGTTTGCTTTAAGGGCCATGTGTCTGACTGTTACTGTTGTTCAAAGCATCAGAGAAACCACAGGCTGTAAAGAATCAAAAGAGAAGGGAAGGAAGATGGGAGACAGAGTACGGCAGAAAAAAAAGGAAGAGAAAATAAGAGGCCTCTTGTCTAAAAGACAGTGTTTATTCAATGCCAAATATGATTACAAAGACAATCTTAAAGTGGTATTTTCACCACCTCCAAGCACCGACCCCCAAATCAGAAAGGCAATACTTGCTTGACATAAAGAATCTCAAGAATGGGATGGATATTCAGCTATCCAGCAAAGGACAGTTGAAAAGCCAAGTGGGAGATGCTGTTGGAGGGCAGCTATGTGATGCGATGAATGGAGGGCCTGGCCTGGAGTCAGGAGGACCAGAGTTCAAATCCAGCTTTAGATACTTACTCACTCTAGTCATGTGACCCTGGAAAAGTCACTGTTTGCCTCAATTTCCTCCCCTGTCAAATAACCTGGAGCAAATCACTCCAGGATCTTTGCCATGAAAACTCCAAATAGGATTACACAGAGTCATGCATGATTGAAATGGAGATGCTAACGGAATAGTAAGTGATAGAAGTTAAATGGCGATCAGGAAAGAAAATCAAGCAGCAGGAGAGATGTGGATTAATTGAATAACAGAAGCTTAACTATGGAAAGGATCTCAGACGCTACCCAATATACCAGCATCGAAGCGTAAGAGGATTGTGTGTTTGGAGCTCAAATGACCACTGAGGCCAATCCTTTGGTTTTACAGATAAAGAAATTAAGGCACAGAGTAGTTAAGTAATTTGCACAGAAACAAACAGACAGCAAGAATCCAAGGCAGGATATGAACCCGGGTCCTCCAGTGTATCCCTTCATCTCACAAAGTTGGTGACAACAAAATGAGGTAAAGTGTCAAACATACCAAAATGATTTAACAGCAGAGTCTAAACTAGAAAATAGGTGTCCAGAATCCAAGTCCAGCAATCTTCCCACTAGTTCACAATGTATAAATTTCCTAATATTCTCCTTGGCTGAAATGGAAACTCCTTATGAACAGGAATTTTCATCTATTTATTTGTAATCCCAGTGCCACACATGGTGGCCTACATTAATAAGAGATGATTAAGCCAAAGTTCAAAAAAAATTTAAACCTCATCTTTAATTAAATTTGAAAAATGGTAGGAAATAAGCTTATGCCACTGATGTTGAGGTAAGAAATTGTTATTTATGTTTTCAAATTCCAAAACCACTGATCTGGATTTTGACGCCTTTAAAAGTTCTAGAGCATATTATTAAAGAAATGGTTTGTTAGCATATAGAAAACAAAGCGGTGATTACTTTGAGCCAGTATAAGTATATTAAGATCTAAGAAGGTCTCTTTGGTCAGTCCCAACCTGGTGTATGGTATTCACTTATGGGAGCCAGGTTTCTGGTAAAGTTACCATGAAGCCAGAGGGCAAACAGGGGAAAGTGATCATAGTTGGTAATAAATTTACAGATTCATGATACAAGGATTGAAACCAGATTAAGACAAGTTTGGGGTGTTTTAGCTTCAAGAAAAGTCTCAGAGGGGGTCATGCAAGCTAGTCCTCCAAGACACCGGAAAGAACTAGATTCCTTCCCCTTGGCCAACGAGGGTGTAGTTGGTGGAACTTGCTGAGAAGATAATTTAAGTTTGTTGCAAAGAAACCTTTCCCAACACTCAGAGCCATCCACAATTGGGTTGGTTTGCTTTGGGAAGGAGCGCAATTCCAGGGAACGGAGGTCCACAAGCAAAGACTAGCTCACTACCTTACTGGGTTCTTACAGAGGTTATGCTTGTAGAGGTTAAACTCAAAGATTAATTTTAATCTCTGAATCTACAATTCTGGGTATGAGTCACAGCAATCCTTAAAATCTGATAAACTGGGCAATTAATAGGATTATCAACAAATCTAGAACATAAGATGCCACAGGCTCATTAAGGCATCTTCTCCCTATCAAACAAATTAAAGGCAAAGTTTAGGTGTCTTGGGATCGTGGATGTAGAGTTGGAGGGGACCATAGAGGTCCATCTGGTCATTTTACAAATGAGGAAACTGGTCTAGAGAAGTGGACTGACTTAAATGGTATCTCACAGGTACCAAGCAGCAGAGGGATTTGAACTCCACTTCTCTGATTCCAAAGTCAAGATTATTTCCACTAAAGTAATATCTGTCTCTCTGTAGGTGGGTCTATTCCTATAATTTTTCAGGTCTAAGCAAAGAATGACCCAGAATGAAAGCCTCAAAGAGACTGGCAGGCCCCAATAGAAGAGGTCTACACACACACACACAGACACAGACACAAACCAAATTATTCACCATTCAAAAGCTCCCACTCTGTGCCTCATAATTCTTCAGAGAGTGGTTAGAAATTGGGGAAAGAGGGAATAAGAAAGAGAAGGAACTGATCAATGACCCTGGAGGGCCAGGAAAAACTGTTTGATTCCCTGAAGGCGATGATTTAGAGCACTGAAATGAGATCTCAGACCTAGAACCACTGGTTTGTGGCCATTCTCAGGATAAATAATTTTCTGATAGGAATTAAGTCTTCCATGACAATGGTATTCAATAAATACACAATTACCACTAGGCCTTCTCATCACTGAGTTCAATATGCAGTTATCCCATACAAAAGGGAGGAAATATTGACTCCTGTGAGTCTTGGGGTGAGCAAGAAAGGGCAAAATGTCCACACCAGATTCTTGGGCACCCTTGGGCAATGAATCCATCCATCCATCCATCCATCAATCAACAGGGAATTCATATCTACATGCCAAATACACTGCTTTTTCAGTTTGCATCTCCACCAATGACTCAAACAGCCCCTGCCCTCAAATAGGTTATATTTTGTCATAAGGGATACCACTGGCCCTGGATTGTCTCCTCTAGGGTCCTTGGGTTAACCAGTAATTACAGGCCATCCAGGAGTTCTGGGAACTGATGAGTAATTTGCAACCATAATTTCCAGCCTGCCTCCCAGAAATCCCAATTATTCCATTCAGCACCACAAACAACAAATATTTATAAAGTGCTAAAATCAAGACATCATGGCAAACTAAGGGTGTAAAGGGTGAGGAGACATTAAGATTCTCCTTAAATCTCAGGGAGACAAGCTTTCAAGTGCCTTCCAGAAAAGGCTGTGTCTACCCAGAAGCTCCATCTATCTTCTCTCTACTGAATCTGATAAACTGTTCGACAATGAATCTTTTTTTTTTTAATTTTTATTTTTTTAGATAAAGAAGAAAATGTTTCTCCAATTCTTTAGGGCTGACTAAGCTAATTTACTGGTGACCCAGCAGCTAAATATCTTGGATCCAAGCTAATCAGAACGACAAGAACATTCTCACTGTAGTCTGACTGCAGAGAGCATGCTGAAAGGGAAGGTCAACAGCTAATAAACTCAGTTAACAAGCCATTCTAGATTTCTCTTCAGCAACGCTCTTCAAAGATACTGTCATTAAACCTGTAGACCATCAGAAGCTGCCCTCCTGTTTTCCACTGCCCAGCCCTAAGAGAAACTTACAGCTCTCCCATTAATTGAATTAACATCGTCTAATTCAATTTTATAGAGCAGAAAGTGACTAATGGCCAAAAACGAACAAAAAAAAAAAAGAAGAAGAAAAGATCCTTTCTTCTCACCCCGAGAACCAATGAGAACAATCTGTTCAGTCCCAGACTCAGGCAAGAGGAAAGATGAGTCTGATTTCACAATTTCATCATGTGTTTGGGGCTAGAAAGAGGCAAAAGGAGAAGAAGGGGGATGGCGTGGTACTACACATTTTTTCTTTTTTCTTTCTCTTTCCTTCTTTCTGATTCTTCGTTAGTTATCACTTTGTTAACTTATCATTTGTGTGATGCTTTAGGTAGAGGAAAGGAATATGTTGGAAAATTAAGGTGATGAAGAAATCAAGTATCAGTTCTTTCTTTTTTGTTTTCAGATTTTTTAGAAGATAAAAAGAAAAAAAATTCACTTTTTCACATCACAGCCTGATGGTTTAGTTTAAAACTGTAAGAAACATATGTAGGAAAATACTGAGGGAATCAGCACTTTATCCCATATGCTCACCGGCAAAGCTAGTAAGTGGATCTCCCCTTCTGTCTAATGTGTACTTCTGCCATTTAGCCTAGCCCAGAGGACTTTAGGGAAATTATATAAACTCTAGGCTACCTGAACAATTCCACATGCACTTGAAGTTAAGCTCAGTCATCTTATTTTTAACCACATGCTAATGAGGGTGAGTACTATCTCCTTCCAAAAATGCTTGTGATAAGGGAGTTAGTAAAAAAGATAGTGAGCCACCAGCAACCGCAATACTGCCAACATGGTGCCATGGGAAGAGTGATGTGTTTACAGTACGTGAGGAAGGTTCGAATCCTGGCAAAGACAGTTAATACCTCTAAGTTGAGCAAGTCTCTTACCTTCTCTGTGGCTCAGTTTCTTAATCTGTAGTATGAAGGAGTTGGACTAGACCTTCCAACTCTTTATCTCATGATCCAGAAATGAAGTGAGTTTCCCTTATATAGAAGATTATTGGGTCATGCAGCTACGAAAGCTGCTAATTATCCCCTGGATTACTTAGGAAGCATCGAGATGATGGGATTAGAGAGGATATGCCTGTACACAGCAACCCTTGGATGTAAGTAAATTGATACATGGAATGGTTTATGATTTGAGTATGAAGATGAGAAGTGGTCTGGAATGGATTGGTAAGGTGTGCCACCACAGCAGGAATGGAGGAGGTGAGTGAGCATGAGCCAAGAGAGGGTCAGGGAGCTCAGTGCCAAGTGGTGAGTCTGTGTGCAGTGGTCACATCTAGCACCATGGAGGATGGAGATGAAAGTTCAGCATTAAGCCCGGAAACAGGAGGCCTGCAGTCTCTTGGAGTCTACATCTGACCGCCTTCTGTCAACAGAGATTATGATATTGGGGAACAGTGAGAAGGATTCCCTAATTAGAATGTCAATTTAGAGAACTCCCTGTCATTTCCACATAAGAAAAAAAGGAGCCTAAAGAGGAAGGTGGGGTGAGGAGAGAAGGGGGAAAAAACAGAATAAGTGGGGGAACGGGAAGTAGATAGGAGAGGAGGGAGAAGAGAGTGAGAGGTGGGGGGAAGGAGGAAGAGGGAAAGAAGTGGGGGGGTGGGGAGAACCCAGCCTGCCTTTCGCAACATCATGCGATGGCTCATGAAAGAAGGGGAGTGACTATGGGCAATGAGAATATCCAAACCCTCTACTCATCTCCACAGCATGAGCCTAGGTCCAACCACTCCCAGGAACACACTTACTAACGTAAACCTACACCCTTTTCACATGAACAGAAGTATAACTGAATTTTGAGTCAGAGTAAAAAAGTTCCATAATGAAAATGTCTCAAACCATTATGAAATCAAAGATACCTCCCTGGTCTGTGGGGCGCTGTCGTTATTCAAAGGCCAGACAGAAATCGGCAGAACCTGGTAAGTTTTGTTCAGCGGGCTCAACACTAGGCAATATTTACACACCAGCACACATGTGTTACCACTACACAAACAAGGGAAGAAAAAAAAAAGAGACCTGTGTGTGCACAGGTGAGTGTGTGTCTGTGTGTGTGTGTGTGTGTGTGTCTGTGAACGTATCCAGGTTTCCGGTTGGAGTGTTTCTGCTTTTCTCCTCATTACAAGGATTTCTGTGGTCACCAAAGAGATTGACCTAAAGGACAAGTGGCGGAGTTATGGAGAATGGAGAAGGAGGTGGAAGTGGTATAATAAAGGCTTCTCCAATTGAGCTCTCATGGCACCCCCTCCTCATCTTCTCAAGTGAAGATCCACTCTCTTACTTTGAAAACACACATTTCCATCTTCAACTCCTTCATGCCCTGTCCTCCTGACGTCCCAAGAACTTGACCTCATCTCCCACAGTCTACACCTTCACTGTGGGAACAAGTGGTTTGTTTGGCTTTTCCCTTGCCACAACACAACCTTTGACATGTATCCTTGATCCAACCCCCTCTTGTATTTGTAAGCAGGTTGACTTTGATTATTTTCCTCCCACAACTTCCCACCCTCACCCACTCCTTCATCTTCTCATCTCTATTCCCTGGCTCCTCCTGTGCTGCTTATGAGACTGAGAAAAACCAAAACCAACAAAACCTACCCCCACTTAATCCTAGTCTCCCCTCTAGCTATGGTCTTACAATTCTCCCTCCTATCTTTGCAACACTCCTTGAAAAAGACATCTGTACTTGGCTTCCTCATTTTCCTTCTCTCCACTGTCTTCTAAACTCAAGGTATTCAGACTCTAACCTCACATGTCTCTCAATGTTACCAACTATCTCTTAATCACTAAAAACTTTTAGAGGCATCTCCACCACAAATGGTCATGCGAGCTATCTATGGCTGACCTGTAGCAAAGCCTTCACAGCTTGGACTGGTCTGATCAGCCACAGTTGGACACACTGTGCCTTGATGCCAACATAGTGATATCATTTTGGTCCTCTGGAGAACAAAGGACAACAAATGAACAAACCTACCAGCCTTTTCTCAATCTTCATCTCCCTTGGAGTATTTGTGCAATTTGGCTTGGCCACCCTCTCCTACTGGACACTCTCTTTTCTATGGAGGAAATCTTCAAAGGAGAACCTCGCCATCTAAGAGACTCACTCAGTGCCCCCAGAGAAAACCATTTTCCTGACTTCTCTTTCCTGTTTCTCCTCCGAACTCTGACTACTGCTGTCTCCTTTGCTGGTTCTCCTTCCTTGTCATACCTACACACCATAGATTTCCTGGGACCTTCTTCGCTCTTCTCTCTACATTCTCAGTGGAGCAGCTAGGTGGTGCAGTGGATAGAGCACCAGTACAGGAGTCAGGAGGACACAAGTGCAAATCTCACCTCAGACACTTGACACTAACTACCTTGGGCAAGTCATTTAACCCCAACTGCCTCATCTTGGGTCATCTCCAGTCATCCTGATGAATATTTGGTCACTGGATTCAGATGGCTCTGGAGGAGAAGTGAGGCTGGTGACCTGCACAGCCCTCCCTCACTCAAAACAAAGTCAAGTGCAAGTCATTTCGTCTCTGATGGCACGGTCTTCTTCAGCAACAAAAGACAAACACACACATTCTCAGTGATTTCATCAGTTCCAAAGGGTTCAAATATCATCTCTATGCAGATGTTTCCAAGATTTTTCTGTCCAAGACTAATTTCTCTTTTGAGCTCCAATCTCACATCATCAGCTTTTTCTACTACATACTTCTAATGGATTTTATTCCATAGATATATCTCAAAGTCAACTTGTCCAAAACAGAATTCATTGTTTTATCCCCAAAACCTTTCCTCCTTCCCTTATTCAAGGAATCATCATCATTCTCATGGTCCCCCCAAATTTGCAGCCTTAACATCTGCCTCAAATCTTCAGTCTCCCTCACTTCACATATTCAATCTACTGCCAAGTCTTGCAGTTTCGACCTTCCTAATATCACTCATGTGTGTACATCCTTTTCTCTCTACACATCTGGTCACCATCACACTGTAGGCAATGATTATGAATCACTTCTTGTTTGAAAAATAGCCTTATCACTGGTCTTCCTGCTCAAGTCTCTCCCTTCTCTGACTCACTCTTTACACACCTTCCAAAGTATTTTCCCTAAACCTAACTATATTCTTCCCCAGTTCAATAAGCTCCCTACTACTCAGAGGATCAGATATAAAGCCTTCTGTTTGGCATTCAAGGCTCTCAATAATCTAGCATTATTTTATCTTTCTAGTCTTTTCACACTTTGCTCTGTTCTATTCACTCTTTTTATTATTTTTGTCATTTTACTCATGTCTGACTCTTTGTGACCCCATTTGAGGAATATGAGTCCAAAAGGGGTAAGTGACTTGCCCAAAGTCACACAGCTATTAAGTGTCTAAGCCCGAATTTGAACTCAGGTCCTCCTGACTCCAGGCCTGGTGCTCCATCCACTGTACCACCACTCCACAGTGTGTCCATACCAGCCTTGGCATGATCCTTGCCCATGGTCCTTCATCGTCCAGCTCTTTACCCTTGCACTGGATGGTATCCCTCATGCATGGAATTTTTCTTCTTTTTCACCTCCAACTCTTGGTTTACCTTGCTTCTTTCAAGCCTCAGTTGAAATGCTACAATCCTATGCCTCGAGCCAACTGAACTCAGTCCTCTGAAGTGACCTTCTTTCTACTGCACATTTCCTCATTTCTTCATATGTTCTGTCTTCTATTCAAATGCATGCTCCTTGGGGGCAGGACTGCTGGGAATTTTTCTTTCTTTGTATCACTAGCATGGAGCACAAGTGCCAGGAATAGATAAGCACTTACTCGGTGTTCCTCAATGGACACATATTTCCTTATGTCTTCCTCCAAGAAGGGCAGCTAAGAATCAAAAGACACAAGCATTTCTTTGCCCAGTAATAATAACCCTACTTCCATGCTAGCAGGGACACTGGATGGCATTTCCCATGCTTCCTGATTGGTGGGGAAAAACTTAAGTACCAGTGATAATCAGCCAGCCTTAGCCCATGTTTCATATCCCCTCCATCCATCAAACAAGACACCAAAGGCCATCCAGTGTGGGCATCTCACAGCTGTTCCACCACTGCCCCACCTCCCTGAAATAGGAACAGTCGTCCTCTGGACCCAGACTTAGGAGAACAATCCTTCCCACCATGGAAGAGTTAGTCCATTCAGCTCTGGCATTCTGCCCTGGGGATCATCTATCCTGACTACTGGATGTATGAAGGCAAACTCATGAATGCACTCAATCTAGCTGTCCCCAGACTCTTCGTCACATCCCACTGACCCACAATCCTCCAGGAAGTACCGGGTACAGGCATGGCACTGATGTGGAAAAGTTAGTATAATCCAAAGAGCTCTTGACACGCAGAATGGTATTTAATTTCTTATGAAGGACAAGGACAGATTCTACAAAGTTTGCAAAGATCCTTGATTTGCTGCATTTAGAAGGAAATGAAAAGGCTTAGTTATATAATAACAGATTAAAAAATCCTTATTTTACAATCTTAAAGAGGAAGTTTAATATTTTCAATAATAGAGAACAAGGAAAAATAAAAACAGGAAAGTAGGTCCTTGCCCTGCCTCCGACACACAATGGTTGTTTGACCCTAGGTCAGTCATTTTACCTCTTCACCTCTCTCAACAGCTTTCTAAAACCAGCAGCATGATGGGTGCCCAGTTGTACCTGGTACAAGGAGTTTTCTCATATGGGAGTTCTCTACACAAAATTATAGTTATGGTAACATACATACACATGCATGAATGTGCACACATGCACACCACATACCTCCTCTTAGGCAGGTGAAATACTTTCAGATTCAGTAACGTTCAGTGGTCAAAAACATGACATCCCAAAGCAAGTAATATAAATGTTGACTTCCAGGATCCTGACTTAGTCATGCCAACTTCAAATGATATTGTATGTGTATACATGCTTCTCTTCATGCACACATAGACATATATGTTGTATAATATTGAGAGGCATCCAGAATGGAGAACCAGTTGAGGAATCAGGAAGCCCTGCGTTCAACTATTGCCTCTGACATACACTGGACAGTGACTCTGGATAAATTCATTATTCTTGGAGGGTCCCAAATCAGGCAATCAAGAAAAATGGCCTGGGAAGAAGGCAATAGCACACTAAGCAATAATGATTTCTGTGTGAGAAACAGTCATTACAGATACAAATGGCCAGAAAAAAGAAGGTTGTCTATCAATCAGAAGAAGAGCTGTTAATGTTTGCTGGGCATTTTGGTGGAATTCCAGAAAGATGGCCCAATGATCTGTGTTTTCTTTTTAAATGACTTCCATAAAGAAACAGATAGTAAGGTGATAAAATTTAAAGAAAGGAACGTGGACTGGAAGAGTCTAGAATGAATTAGGAAGGAGAATCACTAGAACAGGAAGGAGGTTGAGTATGGACAGAAAGAGGGTGTTCACGAGCTTAGAGCCCAAGTATTGATTCCCAAAGTCTGGAGGCTACTTAATATATGAGGAGAGAAAGGGAGGAGCTTCCAAAATGAAACAAGATCTTTCACATGATTGCAATAAGGTGACTCAGGGGTAGCTAGATGGTGCAGTGAATAGAATGCTGGGTCTACAGCCAGGAAGTTCTGAGTTCAAATCTGGCCTCAGACACTGGAATCCTGTCTGCCTCAGTTTCTTCATCTGTAAAATGAGCTGGATAAGGAAATGGCAAACCATTCCAGTATCTTTGCCAAGAAAACCCCAAGGGGTCATGAAAAGTCAGACAAAATATTTTGAGGTTGGGTTAAAAAAGAACAACATCTCAAGTACATGGCAGGAGAGGCATGGTTAAACAAAAGCACTTAAAAAAGTTTTCAGAGTTTTAGTAAAAAAGTTCAAGGTGAGTCAGCAGTGTAATGTATGAGACCAAAAAAAAAAAAGATGTGGTATGTTCTTGGGTTGAATTAGGGGCAGCTAGGTGGTGCAGTGGAAAGAGCACCAGGGCAGAAGTCAGGAGGACCTGAGTTCAAATCTCATCTCAGACACTTGATACTCACTAGCTGTGTGACCTTGGGCAAGTCACTTAACCCTAACTGCCTTACCTTGGGTCATCTCCAGTTATCCTGATGGAGATCTGGTCACTGGATTCAGATGGCTCTGGAGGATAAGTGAGGCTGGTGACCTGCATGGCCCTCACTCACTCAAAACAAAGTTAAGTGCAAGTCATGTCATTATTTCTCTGATGGCATGGTCTTCTTCGGCAACGAAGGATGAACTCGTACATGAGAGAAGCACAGTGTTCAAAAATGTGGAGTAACTATTTCCGCTATACTTTGCCCAGAATGGACCATCTTTGATGTATTGTGCACAGATGTGAGAGCCACAGTTTACAAGAGAAAATCCAGAGATGGGCAACGAAGAAGATAGAATCCATGTTATAGGAAATCAAGTGCAGGGAATTAGGAAAGTTTAGACAGGAGAAATGAAGACTCCAGAAACATGCCATAACTGCCCCTGAGTAATGGAAAGGCTGGTCTGCTAGAGAAGGATTGGCAATGTACTGTTTAATTCTAGAGGGAAGAATCAGGAACAAAGGGTAAAAACTGCAAAGAAGGAATATGAAGTCTAGGAAGGAAGGAAAGAAAGGAAGAAGGAAAGAGGGAAGGAAGGATGGAAGGAATGAAAGAAAAAAGGAAGGAAAGAATGACAAAGGGACAAAGGGAGGGAGGAGAAGGAAGGAGAGAGGAGAAAAGAGAGAGAGGGAGGGAAGGAAGGGAAGACTTCCTACAATTAGAGCTATTACAAATGGAATGGGTTCCACTGATAAGAGGCCTTCAAACAGAGGCTAGATGTCCACTTGGTAACTTTGTTATGATGGGGATTCCTCAATGGTCATTAAAACTCTATTAAAGATAAGAATTAAAGCACTACGTTCTTACACCAGAGATGTTTCTAAAAGAGGGGTGGGTGTTTCAAAGTGCATTGTACCTATGCTCTATGGAGAACAGGATGAAGGAGGCAGATGATGGGAAGGTATGAGGTGGTATTAAACTGTCTGAGTGGGGAACAGACGAACAATAAAATCACATGTCCACTTAAGTGTCTAAATGGAGGGCATTACAAATAGTATTGACTGCCAATTCAACAAGGATCTTACTTGTGTTTTAATCTCTACCAATATATTGTGTGTGTATACATGTATGTGTATACATGTATGTGGGTGGGGGTGTGGGAGTGAAAAAAAAAACCATGTGTCAAGCTCAAAGGGCAAACACATGCATATGTGATGATCACTACCCACACAGTCGTTGCCTTAGGTGTAAGATACAAGCACGTGTACGCATGCACACACACAAGTATATAAGTTGCAGCATAAAGACAACTGAAAGGACACGACCTATAGAGTCAGAAAAGTGGGATTAAAGACCTATCTCTGTCATCTATTGCCTGTCTGGTAATTCATTTCATAAGTCCCTTAAACTCGAACGGACTCAGTTTCCTCAACTGTGAAATGGAGGACTTCTGAGGTTTCTTTCAGATCAAAATCAATAATCTTAGAAATCCCACAAATCCTATGCTGGTGTCAGGATAACCCTGGGTTCCAGCCTACGTAAATGGAGCACCAATTCTAAGCAGGTTCAACCAACTCATGGAAACACTGTGTCTTCTAAAAATGATAATGTGTTTATTTTCTGAGCCTTGGCCTTGCCAAGGGCAGACTCATAAATGAATTGGAAGCAGGATGAAAGTACCTACTCATAGTAACTTTGGAAACTCATACTCTGAAATTCCATGGGATCTCACTGGTGTGAACACTGGAAACTATGGGATCTCACTGGTGTGAATACTCCATGGACAGGGGATCCCAGTGGTGCAAGCACTCCATGGATGGGGGATCCCACTAGTGTGAATGCTCCCTCCAATGGCACAGCCTACAACACACCCATCCCTGACTAACTATAAGTTACAGAGAGAGCATTATCTCCATCAGGGGAGGAAGTGGTGCATATGGACAAAATCATGGATCTTCAGAGATGAGTACGTTTGTTTCTCACTCTATATATCTGTGTATGTTTTCATGTCAAAGAAAATCAACTCCACTCCATCAGCCCTCACAGGATACTGAAAATCCTGGACAAAAACCAACACAGCCATCTGAAACAGGTAAACTTTTCCAACTTGTCAAGACAAAATACATTCAGGCCTATTTGCTGTTTTTGTAGTGAAGTAGCAAGCCCAGCTGGAACACACATTGGCATCATCAAAACAGGCATCATCTACAAATACTGAAATTGGTTCATGCCAAGCCATTGGCAACTGCCAACCTCGGATGTTCAACAATGCCTCAGAATGACATTTAAACCTTCTGCATCTCTCATTTTTCATTTCCCTCATCCCCACCTTCATGTGAGCCATGCTGGAGCAACCAAGACAGAAAAGTCTCCCAACCTGGTCTCACCTCTGTCTGTCCAATTTCATTTTCAAGAGCCAACAGGGTTTGGCAACAGTTGTTGGCAATGTCCTAGAGTCGGACAAGAGGGGATGAGTGTACAGCTTAATGGCCTGCAACAGAGGGGGATTATTATTATTAGAATTAGTGTCTGCATGCAGGGCCAGCTTTGTCATTGAACAACAGAGATCAGCCTCTCTTCCCTTGGAGTTTTAATCCATTCCCTGATTAACTAGTGGGCGCCAGCTGACACCCTCCTGTGCCAAATATGTGCAGCTGTACTGTGTTCCTGTCCACTGCTGGTGATTCGTTCGCACACTTCGCCAACACGCCAACGGGTTGGCTGCATTTGGCCAGGGCAATCCATCAGTGACTCAAGAGTCAAGAGCTTATAGAAAGGTGGCTGTGACTGTCTCCCTCCTCCTCTCTGTCTTCCTGCTTGTCTCCTCTCCTCCCTCCTCTCCTCCTTCGTCTTCTCTCTCTCTCTTCCTCCCTCTTTCTCATCCTCTCTCCCTCCCTCCCTCCCCTATCAACATACTAACTGTGTGACCTGGGGAAAATGACTTAATTTCTTTTGCCTTTGGCTCCACGTGGAGAAAATAAGCAGATTGGATTAAATGGCCTCTGAGGTTTGTCCCTTCAAACTCTCAATCTGCGATACTCTATGATCATGAATTATAAAGCAGTAAGGGATTTTAGAGGTCTACTTTCCCAACTGCCTCATTTTATAAACAAGGAAAACAAGGTCCAAGAGATGAGGGTCACAAAGAGCAAATAGCGAGACTATGATTTGAACCTAGGACCCCGACTCTACATCTAATGACTCCACTATACCATTCTCAATCATTCGCTTATTCATTCAATAAGCATTTATGAAAGGCCCACTATGTTAACAGAGTAGTGCTAGAGGCTGATTATATGCAGACAAAAATTAAATAGCCCCCTACCCTTAAGGAGCTTATATTCTACTGGTTTCACAAACTTTACTTACAAATCAAAATTAAAAGAAAAAGGAATGTGAAAAAAAATCACAATTGGAAAATATTTAATAAAATAAAACATATTGAAATATATGTAAATGCTTCTAAAGTAAAAATATCATATTAAAAATTCTCTCCTCCTACTTGGTTTTAATGATGTCCTTCAGGCAACAAATTAAGAGAGCAGCACTGGACAAGGGAGAATGAGTATACCACTTAATGGTGAGATCATTGATTCATTAACTGGATAGTTTTAAAAAGTTGTTGTTTTGTGGGTGTGGGTATGTGTATATACACATATATACATATACACATATACACATATATACATATATATGTGAGTATACATACATACTATATATACAAGCACACATATATGTGAATATGTATTTTTTTTACTTGACCAGGTAGGAAAAATAAAAATGACCGTCATCAGCCAGATTTCCATACAGAGATGATGGAAACATCTATTATTGATGGCTAACATCCTCTCCACTGACAAGCCAGATAACTTTCTAAGTCAATGGAGTTGCTGAAAAAGCTTAGAAAAGATTTCTCCCCTCCATTACTCTAGGATTAATGGAAACATCCACTACCCCTCCCCTCCACAGCGAGAAACAGGCACAAAGCTTTAAAAATAAGCTCCACAGCATCCTGTTCCCAGTCTGACTCTGATTTGATGTAATACACATTGATGTCAATTCACTAAATATTTGCATCAATTTGCCACCCAGTTTGTTTCTGTTTTAAGGCATATTTGTTGTATCAAAATTGCATTAGGTCCTAGAGTCAGCGCATTTTAAATGATCCTTGATTCCAATAAGCCTTGCAGCTAATGAGGAGTTCTCTCTTGCCTTTTCTTCTACAGAGGCGAGGTTTGTGATCATTAAAAAGCATGCTTTCAAGACCCCAGAGTTCTTTCTAGCAGGGGAGACAACTGGCAATGTGAGATCAGGCCTGAATCTCCTCTGATCTGTTTTTAAGGGGCTCGTCTAATCTTCTAATAGGTTCTAAAATGATGAGCCTGAATGTTTCCTCTGCTAAATGTAATTTAGGCTCATCACTCTATCCCCTGGCAAGTAGCAGGGGCCCACCTTGTCAATCAGTTACAGGCAGAAGGGGGAAGTTGGGCGGGTCTCTGATCCAAGCATTTCCCCAGAACGGTCAGTATTCTCATGTTCTCATTGAAATCAGACTGGGCTGACCCCAATGGAGGGAAAAGTTGAAGCCTGGCCAGATTTAGCCCAGAGCTACAATCTCTGATGCCCATACCTTCTCCCTCTGCCATATCTATGCCCAACTTTCCAAATGACACCTGAAATAATCTCTTCACCTCTAGTAGTGTTATCCAGGGCAAGTAGGTAGCACAGTGGATAGAGTGACAGACCTGGAGTCAGGAAGACCTGAGTTCAAATCTGACCTCAAATACTTACTAGCCATGTAATCCTGAGCAAGTCACTTTATTGTGCCTCAGTTTCCCCATCTGTAAAATGAGTTGGAGAAGGAAATGGCAAACCACTCCAGTATTTTTGCCAAGAAAATTCCAAACAGGGTCATGAAGACTTGGACATGACTGAAAATTACTGAACAACAGCGCAGTGTTACGTGATATAGGGGAAAGAGCACTGGTTCTGGAGTCATCGGCCCTAGATAGGTGGTGACCTTGGACTTAACTTCTGTGGGTCTCAGTTTCTTTATTTTTAAAAAGAGGGAGTTGGGAGCAGCTAGGAGGTATACAGCACCACCCCTGAAGTCAGAAGGACCTGAGTTCAAATACACCCTCAGACAACTGCTAGCTGTGTAACCCTACACAACTCACTTAACTTTACCAGTTTCAGCTGGGCAATACAGCTCTCTCCTTCCTTCCTTCCCTTCCTTCCTTCCCTCCTCTTCCTCCTTTTCCTAGATATTTTTCCCCCAGAGGATCTGAATTTGAGAGCTAGATAGCAGGTTGGTAAGCACTTGGTCATGAAGGCCATGAACAGCTGAGCTGTTAAGGAAAGGAAGAACCCAAGAGGTAGAAATGAGAGCCAAGTATACTCCAGTAGATGGGAATCAAAGGTATGCAGAGGACAGATGGAAATGCTTTATAAACCATAATCTTTTATGAAAATGAGGGATTATGAAGACTTCTTCACATCCAAAATCCATCACTGGCCTTTAGATTTGTAGTTTTACTTGGGTCTTTTAAGGGCTCAAAACAGTGTAAAAAATGAGTCAGACAGGGATCAACTTGAGAAGGAAGAAACTGCACCCATGCTTAAGCTAACAGGTAAAGGGGAGGGCAGGGGAAGAGGGAGGGAACAAGCATTTATTAAGGGTCTGTTAGGTGCCACACGCTTTACAAATGTCTCGTTTGATTCTAAAAACAACCCTGGGAACTTGGTGCTATAGTTACACCCATTTTAAAGATGAGAAAACTGAAGCAAGCCACACATCTAGCAGGAGGAGGACGGTCAAATTTGAATCCAAGGTTTTCCTGACTCCAGGCCCACCGCTCTACTCACTGGGCCACCTGGCACTACAGAACAGTGAAAAGAATTTCCAAAGACTCTGCCCCTTACAGCCTATGTGACTTCCTATATGAAGGCAGGAGGTTAGACTCCAAGACCTTTTGGCTAGCTCTAAGCCTGTGACCCTAGAGAAGAGGCATCATCCTCAAATCCACAACCACAGATGGCAACCACAGTCAATCTTTCTCCTGGTCTGTGACATCAACATGGGTTAATGGACTTGCTCATCGCTCTGGGGACTCCTCCGCCTCTTTTCAGTCCCTTTTGGCCATCTCTCCCTGGTAAGACTCTATCATAATCTAGCCCTTTCAAGCATCAAGATTTGATCCCTGCCTATGTAAAACAGGTGATTAAGTTCACCAGGAATCGACCACCACTACAAACAGCTTCTGAATAAGGTCAAATTAAGATGAAAGTCGCCCGGGACACTGGCCTTCCCAATGTGACAAGGCTGCTACATCTGACATTAATGTCCCCAAGCAGACCGAAAGCGCTCAAAGGCAATTCATCATTTACACACTGATCTCAATCTGATAATCAGCTGGAGGTCAGACAGATAAACCTCTGGGCTTCGATCGACAATAAATTTTCCCCACAGGAAATTGAAAAGCATAGAATCAAAACAGTAAAAGGGGAAGGGAAGGTGGCGGTATTCAAATTTTGCTAATCTCCTTAAATAAACAAATCAATATGGGAAAAATAAAAGACAATAGAGACTGGAAAGACCAGGAACCACAGGGAAATTAGCACTGAAGGCTGGTTTGAGACAAGAGGGCAGGGAGAAGAGGGAAAGGGAGGAGGAGGAAGAGAGAAAAGAGGAAGGAAAAGGGGGAGGAAAGAGGAGAGAAGAGGAAGAGGAAAACGAGGAGGAAAAGGAGGAGGAGAAGGAGGAGGAGGAGGAAAACAAGGAGGAGGAGGAAAATGAGGAGGGGGAGGAAAATGAGGAGGAGGAGGAAAATGAGGAGGGGGAGGAAAATGAGGAGGAGGAGGAAAATGAGGAGGAGGAGGAAAATGAGGAGGAGAAGGAAAATGGAGGAGGAGGAGGAGGTTTTCCTACAGCTGTCTGCCCTAAAGGTTAACTTAGCATTTGCCACAGCATCCCTCCTCCATCATTCCCTTGTGGGCATTGCTGTTCTCTCTCAGGAGCGTACAAAGACCACAGGATGATGGGAGCATCCATTTGAAGCTAGAAGGGACCTCAGAGGCCATTTAATTCAACCTTCAAGAGAAGGTTAGAATCCAGATCCTCTAACTCTAAATATCACCGCCACTTTCCAATGTACTGCGTTGTCTTTGAAGGAAGAAGAGACTTCAGGCTGTATCTACGTCAAGGAATCCATGTACTCAGGGCCTCTGGTTCCCATTGCCATACCAGACCTTACCCATTTGGGGGTTCCATTTTCCTCAGTCATTTCATTAGGGGTCTGGACTATGGGATCATTGGGACCTTCAAGTTATGAAATTTCAGAATTCTTCTCCACCAAATATCTCCTGCCCACACAACCTACCCTTGTCTGTGTCTTATTAGGATGACAGGATAATCGGTTTTGAGTGGCCTAGGGGCTCTGTCCTAGAGAGAACAGGCTTTTATAGGGGGCAGAGCAACCACACCAACTAAGGACCAAGTCACCAAAGCACAAAACTATGATCTTGGGACAGTTACACATAACTCGGTAATTTCAATCATCTTTTCTAGAGAGGTTGCCAGGCGCTATGAAAGGTGATAAGTATCTGTGCCAGGTGATGGGAATAAAAGTCTTTCCATCTCTCAGTTTCCCCTTATGCTTACAGATAAAGGCAAATGCAACCACCTCCACTGCCTCCCTGCCTTATTGTTCATTTCCAAGGAAATTCAAATCAAGGTCCAACCATGTCACCAAACTACCCAAGAAGCACTGGTGGTTCCCAATGGCCTCTAGAATACAATACCAACTCTATGACTGGGCATTTAAAGCTCTTCCTAATGGACTCCACCTGTCTTTCCAAGTCAGATAAATGGCCCAGCCCATAGACAGCCTGGATCCAGGGAGACCTGAGTTCAAATGGGGCCACAAAGAGTCCAACAAGACTGAAATGACTCAGTAATGACAACAACAAATTCACCACTAGATGGTAGAAGGAAGGGGCTCATTAAGTGCTTTATATATTAAAATAAATGGAATCTGCCCTTGATAGGGGTGAAAGAAATACTCAGGTTCCCAACTGTAGGGCCCTTTCAGATGACTCTACCCAGAGACACTTCCTTACAGGTGTTTCAGCAACGTCAAGATATTTTTGGGTGGGTTTGCTTGGTTTTTTCTTAGTAGAAAATAACTTAAATTTGCCCAAGTCAAGAACCCACAATCACCACCCGGAGACAGCAGCAACAGCAACAGCAGCCTGTAGGCCAGGTAAAGAGACGCTCCCAGCCAAACGCCAAGGCAGCACGGACTGAGGGTGGGAATTCCAGCAGGTAACCCTCATAGGCACTCACCAAGCAGCACTGCCCTGCAGCTGTGCCAAGACTGGGATGCTTAAAGGTCACCGTGATTAAGCGCTGTGATTGATTTAGTCTCAACAGAATCAATTCCACTCAAGCAGAAATCTAATTTACATACTGGATCTCTCTGACTGCTTCTTGTATCAATAGTCAGAAATTTGGAATAATGCCTCCATTCCCTATACCCACCAAATCTGGGGGTTGGAGGGGATGTTGGGGGGATGTTAGAGTGGAGGACGTTGAAAGGGGGAAACGAACAAGGCAGTTTTCAGGGTTTCTGCTGCATTTGGATCCATATCTGACCCAGTCTTACTTTGGGGGTGAAGGACAAAAATGCTCCAGTGCAGAAAGTGGACAAAGAGGAAGCCAGGCATATCTGGGTTCAAGCCTAGCCCCTGAGGCAATACTGTAGACGTGCAGAGGAAAGACAGAGACAGAAGCAGAGAGAGAGTGAAGGCAGAGGAGGAGGAGACAGGAGACAGGGGAGGGGAGAAAGAGAAGGAAGAGAGTTTGAGCCTGTGATTTCATTGGTAGAGAACTCCTAGATGAGAAAAGTCCCTCTATCAAGGCAGATCCTTAGAAATGAGAGCATTGAGAGGGAGGATTTTGTACCCAGGTTTTCTTGGATCTGAATTTGGTTTACTGCCATGCTGCTAACACATACTATGTATGTGCTGCAATCATAGAAATGGACATGCATACAACACATATAAATGACACATATATGCATACACTATACAACTCCATGGTAAATTTTAAGACCTATTAAGCAGACAAGGGAATTTCACAACCTTCCAAAACTCTCTAATTACTCAAACACAGCTTTCACAGAGACCTGATTGCGACAGGGTTCACTCAAGTGACTTCTTTCTGTTCAGAGCAAAAGTCAGGACGAGCTAACATTCCTAATGAATTCTACACCATTTCCACTACTGCTCTCACACACATACATTCCCTTTCAGGTAAAATATTTACTTTGAAGAAATGAGGGGGAAATCATGAGAGTAAATATGGTGTTCCATCAAAGGGCTAATGTATGTCAGTAGACAGCAAATTAACAGATGGTATCGGGAGCATTTTCAAACTCTCTCTCTTCTGTTTCCTGACCTTATAACTTCCGATTGGTTTAAGTCTCCCCTATCATTAAAGTCTGGGAGCTGTTCTGCTCAAAACTACTTTCTCCATGGTTACCATGAATTCCTTGTTGGTCAATGAGGTGGCTTGTTCTTACTCCCTCTCCCCACCCTCCAGTCCTCTCTGGTGCCACAAAAATGACAATAATTTACAACAGCTGATGAAGTGGGTAAATATGACCAACTGTCCTTTAGTGATGGAGAGCTAGCTGGACCACCCTGGCCATGGACAAAAAGACCAAGCTTCAAAGCCAGGGTCCCAAGCACAGCATTCCTGCCCTCAGTTTCCCTGCGACTCCACCTACCATCCCTGGGATGATATCCCCTCTGTCTCTATCCACCCCTACCCTTCAAGCTGGGTCATCTGCAACTGGAAAGTAAGCTCTGTGAGGGTAAGGCCTTTCACTGTTGAGCATCTCTTTCCCCACTCTATTACTGCTCTCTCTCTCTCCTTTCATCTCTTTACTTCTTTCTCTCTAAATCTTTCCTTCATCAGTTTCCTCTCCTTTTCTCCTTTCCTGTCTTTTCCTTCTTCTCTCTTTCTTCCCTTCTGCTCTCCCTCCCCTCTTTTCCTCCTTTTTTTCCTGTCTGTCTCCCCATGCTCTCTCCTCCAAATTCTTTCCATTTGTCACATTTTCTGGCAGAGACTATGCACGTCTTGTCTCCCCTTCCTTTTTTTCAGGACCCACTCCTTGGCCCCATATTTATATTCCACTCTCTTGTCTTTCAGCCTCTGAAACACTCCTCAATCTCTCTTTGTCTCTGTCTCCTTTCCTCCCTCCGTCTCCACTCACCTCCCTCTCTGTCTCTCTCTTCCCTCCCCCTACTTCCCTGTCTCATTCTACTGCTCTTTCAATCTCCGTCTTACCTCTGCCTTTCTGACCTCGCCTAGCACCCTATCCCATATTCCCCACTTGACATGGTTATCTCTGCTTGTATCACTTCAAACTCTACAGGTGACTGAATTCATCACGAAAGCCCTGAGAGCCACACCTCCACCATTCCTACTCATCAGACTGATCCATTTTGGTTAACTGTCCAATCTATCTCCCAAACTCCTAGATTAGAAACCTTGTCTTTTCTTCTCTATATTTCAATCCATCACCAAGGTCTGGCTTTTCCTCCTCCCAAAAGTATCTGACATTGACCCTTTCACTCACCATTCCCACTATCTCCCCTTAGACCTTTATCAAATTATTTCTGTTTTGTTCCAGTTTGTTCCTACTGCTTAGTGTCTAAGCAGTTATTTCATTTAATATACAATCAAATGAAGAAATTTAGGTCTGCTCTGCCTTAGACACATTTTTCATTTTCTCTTTCTCCTGTACAAGAATCCACTGGGACTCCCTATTACCTACTACAACAAATACAAATTAATGCATAAGCATTTTCAAGTTGTTCCAGTTGTCTATTCAGACAGATAGTAAGCTCCCTGAGGATGGGGGGGAGGGGACTTGGAGTTACTTCTTTATTTCCATTTTAATTAAAGTCATATACGCAAACAAATTGTTATCAATTAAGAGGAAAAGAACTCCAGAATTTTTACATTTAACTTCAATAGTAATATGGTGTGTGTTTTTTGAAATTCTCTTATCCTTACAGGATGGGGAGAGAAAGAGGGAGGGAAGGATGGAGTAAGGGAGGAAGGAAGGAAGGAAGGAAGGAAGGAAGGAAGGAAGGAAGGAAGGAAGGAAGGAAGGAAGGAAGGAAGGAAGGAAGGAAGGAAGGAAGGAAGGAAGGAAGGAAGGAAGGAAGGAAGGAAGGAAGGAAGGAAGGAAGGAAGGAAGGAAGGAAGGAAGGAAGGAATTCTAATCAGCTGTCAATCTTTGATGAGTCTTCCTCAAACTTTTCCCTTCTAGGCATGGTGCACCATCTTGGATAGGATCTCATCACCTCTCCTCTGGTTTATAGTCTCCATTTTGTTCTTTCGTGCTCCTCTCCACGTCATCTAATCCACAGCAAAGTTCCCAAAATATCCCTCTGAGCTGTGAGTCATCTGGCCATATCCCTTCCATGTTCAAAACTCACAAAAGACTCCCTACAAGCTTTACAAGAATGTAGAAGGCTCCGCAGCTTGTCATTTAAAACTAACCAAAATCTGAACCCAACCTCCTTTCATCCCACATCCCACCCCCTGCCACATTCTTCAGTCCTATGAAAGGGGCTTCCCCAAATCCAACGTTCCAGCTTCCTTTGATCCAAGCTCCTTGACCGTGTGAACCCCTCTCTGTCACTATACTGGTGAAAGAAGGTCTGGAATTGGGTGGATTAAGATTAAGAGAGTGCTTAAGATGCTATGAAATCCCACCCAGGTGAACTGAACATTCAGCACTTCTGCTGCCAATAAACTCAGTCTGACTAATCACACAGTAGATGAAATGCTGTCTGATTAAGTTATACCACTCAACAGATGCTCCCGCCACCACAGCTGGATGTGGGTCTGACTCTAAACTGCAAAAGAAACATTATGTTCCTATTTTATCTGATTCCAAGGAAAGGGTGCCAGTCTACTGGAGTATAGAATTTAGGCGCCTACAGGGAAAGCTGTCATGTACACACAATGTGTTGCGAGGGATTAGCATACACATGGGAAGCAAAAAAGGAAGCCCATCACACCACAGAGGAAAGGAATCCCAGCAAGCCAGAGTTGTCACTGTGCCTCGGTTTCTCCACTTCTAAAATGAGTTGAGGACAAGGCGACCCATCTCTTAGGGCCACTCCATTGCTAAAAAAGCACATTCCACGTGATGTATCATCCTGGATTCGGCTGCTATTCCTTCTCCCCCATCATTAGACCCCCGCCCAGTTTGAAAAGAACATATGCATGTTCACCCCTGTTCAGGAGAAGTGAAATGACATATTCAAGGGAGAAGACACTGAAAGACAGGAACAAAGAATTCCAATTGACAATTGGCATTCATAAAGTGCCCATTTTGTGCCAACTACTGTGCATTTTGAATTGAGAGAATACTAATTTATACTTACACATATATTTCTATAACACATAACACAATGTAACAATATGATAATACAATACATATAATGTAATATATGACATAATATTACTAATAATGTAAATGCTTGTTGAAAGAATGAATGGGATGGGGCATCTGAGGCAAAGGGCATCGCTGCTGAGTTTGCTCATGCCCAGCCCTGCACACTCTCCTCTGAAGAACCCATCCAAGCTCATCTGCTTCCTCATTTGACAAATAACAATGTGGGTTTCACTTGACAGCTTTCTCTTTGCTGAACACCAGGTTCTCAGGGCTCGAACAGTTGGCAAATTGTAACCCATCAGCCTTAAGAAAAGCAAGCTGCTCTCCAGCCACAGAGAGAGAGATTAACAATAGAATCATATTCATTGCATCCCAGGTAGGAACTTCTACAAGCCTGTGGTGCAAATAAACTCTCTGAATTCCCAGCTGCGGCCCTACATTTCTATCCCCTTCGTTGAGCACAAAACTTTTCGAAAACAACTTCATTCTCGCAGTTTAGCAGGTTTATAAAAACACGTTGGTTCGGGACAAAAGGGAACAAGGGGAGAGTTCTCTCAGTAAAGAGCTGACCTTTATGTATGGCCATTGCCCCCCTAGGAAAAAAAGGTTTGCTAAAGAAAAGACCTCCCCTCCCTGTGCACCTTGAATAGCATAGCCTCACTGGTGATAGCTGCAACCCTAACCCTCTAAAATCCACCTGCTGAACCACCGACTGTGTTACCTTTTCCCCCCTCATACAAGAGAGACGGTGAATTATAAATACAACACAGATATCTGATCTGAAAAGTCCTCAGAGCCTTGTGATCATATCACCCAGCTTTTGTTTCAGCTCAATTGCCCTGGCATGGTGTTTTCTCAGTAGCAGCATGGCACGGTTTCGAATATTCAGTCTAACTTGATCATCTTGATGGCCAAGACAAAGTGACACCATTCTCTGGGCAAACAATCACTCCTGAGGTTCGATGATAGGACGTTTCTCCCCTGCTATCCAACCACTCCCAACCTCCCTCTTGCTCCCCTCTACCCTCTATACCTTTAGGGATATGCAAGACAGACAGAGACAGAGAGGGAGAAAGGAAGGGGAGAGACAGAGAAACAGAGACAGAGACAAAACAGCAGTAAGGAAGATGGAGTTGATGGATTGACTTTGAGGAATAATCACCACCCACCTCAAAAAAAAGAATTAAGAGGAGGGAGGAAGATGAAAACAAGGAGTAAATAGACTTTTAAATAAAAGCGATAGGGAGCAACTTTGGACTCAGGAAAACATTAGAGCAGTAGTCTCTGAGAGGGCCAGATCTAGCTGCTGAACTAACATTGGAGTCATCAAAAAAGCAGCCCAAATCACCCAAGAACCCTCTGAGAGAGGGAGCTCAGAAGCCATGTACTCCCTCCCCTTTAGGTGAGCAAACTCCAGCCTAGGGAGGCTAAGTTATTTGTTCATGTCTGCAATACGATTTGAACTCAAAAGTTCCAGATTGTAAGTCCAGTGGTCTATCAATAGAAGCACCTAGCTATCCAGAGGATGTGAGACCTTGGGTGTTAAGTCTCATGTTAGATCAATTCTGTCTGTGTGAACCTGGGAAAGCCACTAATCCCACAGTACTGAGCAGTCATGGTACATATGGAGTTTCTTCACTGCAAATTCCCTATATCAAGGAAATCACACCCCAAATTCCTAGTCTCTCCCCCCAAAAGGGAGGTTCTTGAAAGGGAAGATGGAAGAGCAGAAAACGAAGACTGTAAAGGTTAAAAAACAGAGAGAAATGCTTGAAGAAGAAAGGAAAGGACCCAGGACACATTTCCTTCCCCTCCTTCCCCTTGTACCCAACAAACCAGGCAGCTGTGGACTCAGTAGGATATCAAGCAGGTTGCAATTAAAACTATTATTTTTGGAGGTAAACTATATTCATAGCCTGGGAGCCTAATCATATTGTTTCTACAGTAAGCCAAGTGTAAAGCCCCTCCAAGACACAGTGCCAAACTTTTTGGGGGCTATGTTTTCCAAAGTTGGGGTGTATACATGTATGAAGGAATAAGGGAGGGGAGGGTCTCATGTTGGAGAGAGAGAAGGGAGGGGAGAAGAATAGGAAAAAAGCAAGAAAAAAGGGTATGAGTGATAGCAGCAGGCGGGAGGGGAGGGGAGAATGACAGATGCCAGCTTGGTTTTGTCAAGGCTGGAATCCACAAGCTGGTTGTCAATCTGAGGGCTAAGCAATTCAGAGCACGACAGTTTCTCCAATTCCTTCATCAACCAAAGTGACTGGATGACCTTATCCAGTCTCCTCAGCTGACTTCCTTTATTCAATCATGGTGGAAAATAAGTCCCTTTGGGTAAATCTTGTCCTTTTCCTGATTTTCAACCAACACACAACTACCGACCTATCTTACTGCTTAATGTTATCAGAGAAGACAGGAAAGGGAGCCCCTCAAACATAAAGTGGGCCCAATCTGACCACCAATCCAGTAACTGAGGTATCAGAAAATAGCCTACAGTCACCCCAGAGTTATTATTTTATACATCAGCCAAAATCTGCACATTGTTCAAAAGGCACTGAGGTCTATTTTAAAGTTTCTCACTCTGCTCTAAAAAACCCATAGTTTTAGGGAATGTTCCCTAATAGAACCCTAATTTCCTTCAAAATGGAACCCAGGAGATATTGTTTCTGACTGTTTGGTCAGGGAAGGTTGGCCAAAATCTACCATTTGGACCTCCCAGTGTGGAATCTCCTTCCATCTGCAGAGATCTGCAACTTGTAGTCTTAGGGAGGCTTGAGGGACAGACTGGTTAAATGACAATCATATGGCCATTATGAATCAAAGGCAGAATTTAAACTCAGGTACGTCTGCTTCTGAAGCCATCTGTATCCATTCTCCCAGGATGCTGGAGACTTTCTTGGATCAACCATTTCTCAAGTTGTTAGTGTTCTTTAGAGATAGAGATTGAACTATCTCTGTTCTCCTTGGTAGGGGGAACTGTTAGGTGAGGAAACACCCTCTTCAATGAAGGTTAGTATCTTCTCTGCAACTGAGAGGCCTAGAGAGTTGTCTGCGACACTTAGAGGTTAAATGACTTGTCCAGTGTCACACAACCAGGACAGGTCAGAGGTAGCTGGTATTACAATGGAGAGGGGAAAATTGGCTGTACAGTCAGGAGACTGGGGTTCAGATTCTGCCTTAGTGACCTTTGGAAAGTCATTTACCTTCCCTGAACCTCACTTCCTTTATCTGTAAAATGAGAGTATTGGGGTGGATGACTTCTGAGGTCCCTTCTAATTCAAGATCTATAATTCTAGTATTCTTTACATCTTCAAACGAGATTGCATTTGTATCAGGGCTTTGGTACATGCCCCAGTCACCTAAGATGGAAGCATCCACATGGGAAATAGCAGGGACTTGCTTCAAGAAGAAGATACTCTCCAATGGCTACTTTGTGGTTGTGAGCAGTCTCTTGTCATTGGATTCTTAGCCTGAACTATCTGCTTCTTCAGATCTACCTGAGTCAGATGCAGTCACTCTCTCTGTCCCATGATGTCCAGGGGTTCACCTATAGCAGGAGGTAGCTACAGAAAGATCCCCTTCTCCTCCTCGTACTTTTCCTTTTTCAGAGCTTTATGGCCACGAGAAATAGATATATGGGAACATGGTCTTTTTCGTCCTACTCGGTTATAGGGGAAGAGGCTGAAATCCTATATCCATAAGCTTGTGAAACACACTGGAGAGAACTGTGGGCAGAGGGGCTGAAAGAAACACATTTGGCCGGAGTGAACAGAGAAGATTATGGAATTTATTCCAGGACAAGATGTCAGGGGGTTTACTTAGGATGCATCTTTCAACACCATGCACACTAAAATAATATTGAATGTATGGAAAGAGATCAAATGGGCGTTGGGGAATTTGGGGTCAAAGAGGCAAAAGGTAGAAGGCCAAGGCCAGGTTCTAAAAGGGAAGGAAAGGGAGAGACAAGAGGGTGGCAAGACAGATGTTGGAGCCATTATCTCCAACTGATCCTGGAGGCTGCCTGCAAAAAATGACCAAAGGCTCGTGGATTTTCAGTCAGCGGGGACCTCAAAGGCCATTAAGTCCCAAACCTTTCCTTTTGATATAGAGGAAACTGAGGCCCCGGATGGCTAAGTGAATCCAGCATTCAGCAGAGTCCAGTACATAGTAGATGCATAATAAATGCTGATGGACTGATCACTCAGGGTCACACAGGTAGCATCCACATCAGTATAGGGCACCTACATCCCTCTTGGTGGATTGAAAGGCAGCTTCTCCAATCACAAGCCCCGTGTTTTTTCCAGTTCTCCTACACTGCCCCACGGGGAAAGGGAGGGTGTGTAGGAAGGGGAGAGGGAGGGGACTGAGTAAGTGTAGACAATCCCATTTTTATAGCAAAAAACAAGAAAGCAGATCTAATGTAGTCTAGTCTAAGGGATGGGCTCCCACACAGCTCCTCCACCTATAAATAAACAAAAACTACCTTACCTACCCTCTTGCAATTGCAGAAAATTCCCTGAACTAAAGGAGAGTCTTTAATTCCACCATTCATGTCATCTCACCCTTCTATAACTTTTTTTTAATACATTGTAAAGCATTTCAACCACATTATGTCATCTGAGACAGATAATGTCCTGGAGAGGTACATGCTACAGCATTCTTCCCATTTTACAGAAAAAGAAACTGAGGGAGAGAGCAAGCGTAAATGACTTGTTCAGGGTCACTAAGAGGATTAGGTTCAGAGGCAGGATTTGAACCCGAGCCTCCAGACCCCAAGTTCAACACTATATACTCTGTGCCAAACTACCTCTCAATAGAGATGAAATATTTCAAATGAAAATGCAAGTCAGTTCAATAGTTTAACTTAGGAAAGGTGAGCCTCCTATATCATCTAGGTAAACCCTTTCACTTTTACCAAGGAGGAAACTGAGGCCTCAAGAAGACAAAATGGTGTGTGTTCCAGGTCACAGAGATAGTGGCTAGAGTGAGATCTGGATTCAGGTCTTCCTGGGTCTTAGGGTCAGTTTGGTGGTATAGCGGATACAGCATGGGGCCTGGAGTCAGGAAGATTTGTGTCAAAATCTGTTTAATAACTGTGTGTCCCTGGACAAGTCACTTCACCCTGCTTGCCTCAATCTGCACATTTATAAAACAAGCTGGAGAAAGAAATGGCCAGCCACTCCATTATCTTTGCCAAGAAAACCCCAGATGGGATCACAAAGAGTCAGACACAGCTGAGCAGCATTTCTTTCTTCCTGCAGAGTCAAAGTCTGCTTGTTAAAGGGACTTCATGAGTGGAGATACCTATCACAGACACAGAGCCATGGGAAGAGAAGGAAAAGCTTCGACCTTCAGCAGCTTCCTAAATAGACTAAGAGCTACCCACTGTATACAGCTTTCCATTCCCAAAGTGCTTCTCTTTCAACATATCATCTCTGTCATGTTTCACATTTCCATAGCACCTTTAGATTTACAAAGCTCTCTTCTCTCACCAGCCCTGGGGGAGAAAGAAGCAGGACTGATGGCATTCATCTTTGCACTGTCAGCAAGGCCAACGTGAAGGCTTTCTTCGCCCTCTGCCCTCTCCACATCCTCTCTCCTCCTTTCCAGTTAACAGTCTCCACCTCAAGAAAATGTCCTTAGATTTCCTCTGCATGTCTTTGTCTCATATATGTGTAGAGGTAAGTTGTTGTTCTTCTCCCCAAGGAGTTCCCCTTCCCCTCCATGAATAGGCACACTCCCTGAGGGAAGGAGGGTGTCATTTTTGTCTTTGTATATAGCACATTCCCATGAGAACTGATTGGTGGTCTGAATTACCAGAATGCAAATCCATGTCTTGAGACTGAAAGCCCAGTGCTATGCAACATGGTACTAAGATTCCCCACATCATTTTGCTACATTAGCATCGTTAGCCTGTTTATTTTGAGTCTATCAAGAATAACAAGCAACTGAGTTCTAGTATCAGCAGATAAAAATTGTAGATGTGGATTCCAAAAGGAAATCAGAGACCATGGATGCCAGGGGCTCCTAACATTGGTTGCATAATGGACACTTTTAGCCTCTTTGTGAAGACTTTTTCTCTTCTCAAAATTATGCTTTTAAATATATTAAATAATAAGATACGTAGTATCACAGAAAAAAACTATGTGAAAAAATAGTTTTCATATTATTTTCTTCAAATTTCAAGATCTTTTTCAAATTATTTTTATTTCAAAATATTTTTTTTTTTTAAAAAACAGTATCACGTTTTTAAATTAAGTGAAGGAAGTGCTAAACTTCAGTGGAAAGTCAGTGAAAATAAAGATGCATTTTTTTCCGCATCTAGATTCATGGAACTTTTGTCCATGGAGCCCTGGTTAAGAACCCACTACCTAGACCAACGACCAACATGCATCCTAGTTACTAAAAACCTCAAGCATAAGTAAGTGGAACCTTCATGTCCCACCTTACGACCATCCATGATAGCAAAACCATGAGGTTCCATTTATGGACAGCTCAAAATACTCGGACTTCTTCCTAACTACATGAGACTCTTGGCAACATCTACCCACTGATTGTTATAGTCACAGCACAAACAAAGGAAGTCTAATTCCATATTCAAAAACCAATCTCTTAAGTCCTTGGAGGTTATAACCACATTAAGGGAAGGTGACAAACCTTTATTAAGTACCTATGTCTCAGTCAACTTGCCAAGTATTTAATGTCACTGGATCTTCAGAACTCCATGTTATTATTGCCCCCAATTTAAAGTGGAAGAAACTGAGGCAGACAGAGGTTAATTGACTTGTCCAGGAGTCATACAGCTACTAAGTGTCTGAGGTAGGATGTGAATTCAGGTCTTCCTGACTCTATCCACTTAACCACCTAGGTAACAGAGTGTTCTCATCTCAAAGCAAACACCTCAGTTCCTCCAACCAAACCTTGTGACTATCACAGCAATTTAAATGTTGGAAATCTCCTTATAAAGAAAATAAACATTCTGTAGTGTGACTTGCCCCAAATCACACACACAGTAGATGGTCCATTCAAGGTTTTGACCCAATCAATTCCAAATTTAATATTCTCTCCATGATGTTTCTTGCAAAATTCAACATTTGGAGTGACCAAAGTAAGACACACGGGGACTGTAACTACTCTCCATTCTAGAAAACATATGATAGTAACACACAGTAAGATCCTGTAGGCTTTACCGACAAAACACACTGATTATGAAATTTAGCTTTTGTACACTTGATTTTTGGAACCCCAATGAACAATTTTATCCTTATTCTTAGCACATTTCATTAGGTATGGCCCGTTTTTTCAACCTGCCAAGTTATTTCAAGTTCCCATTTCTGTCCTTCAATGTAATAGTTTTTTCCTTCCAGCTTCATGTCATCCACAAATCTGATAAGTAGGTCATCGCCATCTTTATTCAAGTCATTGATCAAAACGTTGAATAAAGTAGAGCCCAAAGCAAGGCCACTGAGATGTCCCTCTAGGCCAAAATCTATCCATTCATCAACCCTGTCATGTCAATAAATCAGCCCCAAATCTACCTAACTGCAATGTCAGGTTGTCCACATCTTTTCCCCTAGATTCTGTCAAATATACTACTGAAATCTATATTATACTATGAATATGGTCCTGCTTTGAAAAACTGACACAGTGTGGATGCCGCTGCTGCTACCGCTACTGTCATTGCTTTGTTATAAAGAAGAGGTGAATAAGGTTGTTCTGGCATAATTTATTCTTAATAAACCCATACCAGTGCCTTATGATTATACCCTCCCCCTTCTAAGTGCTTGCATAACAAATTACTTTTGAAATTTATTTGTTTTAAATCAGCATCAAGATCACTGTCCAGAATTCAAAGCACCTACTTTCTCTCCTTTTTGGAAAATTGGCACATTTACACCCATCTCCAGGACTGCAGCACCTGTGCCATTGGAGAAATCATTTCACAGATCACTGACAATCACTCAGCAATCAATTCTGTCCTTTCAGTCCCCTATATGGAGCTCATCAGGACTTGGGAATGAATTTAAGCAGGGAAGTTCAATAGTCCCCTATTTTCCTCACTTGTCTTGGCTTGTGATGACCTGTTTTTAACCATTTTTATCCTTCCCTTCTCATGCTAAAAAGTCTTTCTCTTTGGTCAAAAAATAAAAAGGAAAACATGGCTGAATAGTTCTATTTTCTCTATGATCCAGGTTATTGCTTTCCTATCTATTGCTTTTCAGTAAAATATAAGCTCCCTGAGGATAGGGCTTGCTTCCCTTGCCATTTGTATCCTCAGAGGTATTTTTCTAATTCAGAATAGGCACTTAGTTTATTACATGCTTGTGGATACATTTATTATCCTTCCTCTTGGCTCCCTTAATGCCTCAAAATAAACTAATTTTATTTTAATAATTTTAAAAAATCATTTAAGATCACTGAAAGGATTGTGTTAATATGCAGTTTTGAGCAAAACAGAAATAACTCTTGGGAATTACTCAGACCAACAACTATTGTGACTTATTACAATTTAGGAATTAGAAATAGAAAGCAACTTATCATTTAATCTTTCTAACCCTTCCAGTTAAATCCTTCAGGTGGCTTTCTGACAAAGAGCTATTCACTGTAATCTCATCAAGTTGATTTGGATCATAGATTTGGAACTGGAAGGTAATCCAAACCCTGCATTTTACAAATGAAGGAAGTAAGGCTAATAGAGGCTAGTGATGAGGTCGGGGTCAGCTGCCCTAGAAGCAGAATTTGAGTCTAGGTCTTTCACACACCCTGCTTCCTCGACAATTCACCAAATGACCATGTACTCCTGTGATCAAGCTTTAATGCATATTTTTAAAAAATAATAATAAATTAACATGCGGGCTATAATAACCCTAAATGATAAAACTTCAGGTATGAGAAAAAGAAACTGCCATTTTCAAGAGAGCCAAGTCTGATCTAAATAAAACTCAATGGGCTAAATAAGGAAGTCTGTGAATCTAGCAAGTATGTCCCCTCTGTCAGTACAGGGTTGAACCAGAAGGACCTTGGAATGGGAGGATCACTGGATTTAGAACCATTCCTGCCCTTCAGACTCTGTGTGGAAGGGGGCAAGTCACTGAATGATGAATTAATGAACTGAATGAATGGATACTCATTTATTAAGCACTTACTAAGCATACAAAGACAAATCTGTTAATTCCTTTACTAAATGAGTTCCTAATAGTGTAGAGGTTCTCAGCCTGAGGTCTTTGATACAGATAGATAGACAGATAGATACATGGATGGATGGACGGATGGATGGATGGATGGATGGATGAACAACTGACAGATATAAAGGAATGACCTAATAACTATTCCAATATAACTGATCCTACATGACTGATGCATTTAAGAAATCATTCTTTTGAGAAGGTCCATAGGTTTCAACAGGTTGCATGCAAAGAAAGCCATAATACAATAAAAGTTAATTACCCTTTGAATAGGGTGAGAGGATGCATTTTGGAGTACTATACGGGGTTTTAGAAATAGAGACCCACGGTCAAGTACTCCAATCGTCCCCAAGAGAAATGGCAAAGGTGAGGTGATTGCTACCTTTTAGAGGAGTTCAAAGATATAGGTGGAGATATCCAAGAAATGGCAAACTGGTCCGAGGCTGTGCAAAATAAGGGGAGCTCTCACAAACTGGAGCCCAGGAACACAGAAGGGAACATTCACATCCAGACAGAAGTAAGCCTGAAGAGCAGGCCACATAACATGGCATAACCTGTCTGGGCTTCAGTTTCTCCAATAAAGTGATAAAGTCCTTTCTGAGTCTAAATTTAGGATTCTACCTATCTGCCTTTGCTAGAAGCTTGGACTTGGCCCTGTGGGACACAGGACTCTGACCTATAAGCTTCTGCCTCATCTTGACCAGAACCAGTATTCCATACTACATACTAGTAATATTTAGAATGTGCCACTACCTATATAATCCCCCTCCCTCTCTTTCTAGGTTCTCTGGATGTACTGACTTCTCCATTGGAATGTAAGTTTTTTTGTATTTTTATGTTACACTTATATCCTCAATGCTTAATATGGCCTGACTCATAGCAAACGCTTAATTAATACATACTGCATCTCTAGGTCTGTCTCTTGTCTCCCCACTAGACTGTGAGCTCTTTTAAGGCTAGGTAGGCTTTTTGGCCTTTTGATCTGTAGCACCCCTTGGCACAGAAAAGATGATTAATAAATGTTTGAAGATTTGTAGACTTAACTCTCTGTGTCTACAAACTATAAGTTGGAAATAAACACAAACTATTACTAGGATAGCCTTATCGTCAATTTCCCCTCCAAGAAAAAGGCTAAAAACCATTTTCTGCCCCACTCCAACCTGTCCAATCGTGCTCTTTTACACACCAATACTGCCAGGAAAGCATCCATCAGACAAGATTCTGGTGGAGTGCTTTCTGGTCCAGACCAGGGCAACAGGGAATCCGGAACGCTCCCCATCTCAGGCATCCTCCATTCCCTCCCTGGCACAGCTAACAGGATGAAGTGAGCGACAGGCCTATATGATCATTACATAAAGGTACTACATGCGCAAATTTCCCCAGAACATGGAGAAAAAAATTATCAAAGAGCTTACACCATCTGTCTGCAGAGGGGGGAATAAAACAACAGCTGGTGTAAGAAACGGCAAGATGTCGGCCCTCGAAGTGACAAGATGGAGAATGACAGGAAACAGCTTTTCAGCCTTCTAACGGCTAAAGACGCGCACAGTCTGCGCTCCCCTGTTTGAAATCCTCCAGATGCTGTGCTCTGCTTCCATTTCCATATCTTTGTTCATACGACATCTGAAAGCTTGCCTTTCTTTAGCCACTTTTTTTTTTTTTTTTTGCCTTGCAGAGGGAAATACAAAGCCATCACATGTAGGATTTTTCCTCTTCTCTGAAGGGGAGGCTGAATGAATTTTAATCATAGCCATGGAAAGAGAAAGAGGTAGACGGACAGACAAGTATTTCAAGCCATCCTCTTTGACTTTTCTAAGATACTCTGCCTGGGAATTTCTTGAAACATAACTAATATGAGCTTTTATGCAGACTTATAATGGAACAGCTGGTGAGAAGAACACAACACTGAGCTTCTCTACAGATATCCATGAGAAAGGGCACTATCTGTGCTGGATTATGACACTGAGTCCCAAGAAATGATATGCGTCAGGCTGCATAAACCCCCAATATCAACTCTGCACAAATCTTTTGATCATTCATGGCATTTAACATAAGACATATAATGTCTTATATTTATATAACAATTTCATAGTTACAAATCACTTTGCATTTATTAGGTTCTCCTAAGACTAACAGGATAAATATGTGTTCAGATCTCAAAGACGCACTGAAGAATGAATGAATGAATAAACACATGAATGAATGAATGGGCATGTAGGACCCTATTTGCCCTGGGCAGTGTTGTGTGCTAAGACATAAGCAGAAAAGCAAGTACTGGGTAGAATTCCAAAGATTCAGAAGATATTTGTACAATGGTAATAAAATAACAATAATTGAGGGGAGGAGCCAAGATGGCGGAGTAGAAAGACTCACCTATGCTAGCTCCGAACGCACAGCCCATATATTTTCTGTAAAAAAACTCCCCACAAATTCTGAATCAGTGGAAGCCGCGCAGAAACACAGTGGAAGAGATTTCCGTTCCAGAGAGTCCTGGAAAGCCGTCTCCAGGGGTCCGTTGTGCTCTGGACATGGAGCACACCTGTGCACTCCCTGGGCCAAGCAGCCCCAGAGGAACAGATCCGAGCAGGCTTCAGGGACAGAATCTCCGGTGGTCGCAAAGGTCCCTCAACCCACAGGCGTTCCAGGTCAGTGAGAGAGACCTCTGGGCTGGCTGAGAGGGGAGCGGGGTGTCTCCGTGGCTCAGACACCCTCCGGAGGCAGTGGCAGAGGCAGCGGCAGAGGCAGCAGCAGAGGCAGCTGCAGCCCGGAACTCCCGGAGCAGCACGCAGGAGCTCAGGGCCATTACCGAAGGTCTCTGAGGGAACTGAGCCTGGGAGGCAGCCCACCCCAGCACCAGAACTTAAGCTCACATTGAATAGCAGCCGTTGCCGCTGAAGAAAGCCCTGAGGCTGAGGAGCAGCATTTGAATCTCAGACATCAAGTACAAGCTGGGCAGATCTAGGCAAGGGTGCAGAGGAATCTCAGAAGTCAAGTAACTGGCTGGGAAAATGCCCAGAAAAGGGAAGAAAAATAAGACCATAGAGAGCTACTTTCTTGGAGAAGAGATGTTTCTTCCTCCTTTCACTTCTAATGAGGAAGTACAATGCTTCCCAACTGGGAAAGATGTGGAGGTTGGGCCTCTGTATCCCAGACATCAGAGGTGGATGTCTGGTGGGCTCAGGCCATGGAAGAGCTCAAAGAGGATTTTGAAAATCAAGTTACACAGGTGGAGGAAAAACTGGGAAGAGAAATGAGAGAGAGGCAAGAAAAGCATGAAAAACAGGTCAATACCTTGGTAAAGGAGACCCCAAAAAAATGCTGAAAAAAATAACACCTTGAAAAATAGGCTCACTCAATTGGCAATAGAGGTTCAAAAAGCCAATGAAGAGAAGAATGCTTTCAAAAGCAGAATTAGCCAAATGGAAAAAGAGGTTCAAAAGCTCACTGAAGATAATAGTTCTCTCAAAATTAGAATGGAACAGATGAAGACTAATGACATTCTGAGAAACCAAGAAATCACAAAACAAAACCAAAAGAATAAAAAAATACAGGATAATGTGAAATATCTCATTGGAAAAACAACTGACCTGGAAAATAGATCCAGGAGAGAAAATTTAAAAATTATGGGACTACGTGAAAGTCATGATCAAAAAAAGAGCCTAGACATCATCTTTCATGAAATTATCAAGGAAAACTGCCCTGAGATTCTAGAACCAGAGGGCAAAATAAGTATTCAAGGAATCCATCGATCACCACCTAAAAGAGATCCAAACAGAGGAACTCCTAGGAACGATGTGACCAAATTCCAGAATTCCCAGGTCAAGGAGAAAAGATTGCAAGCAGCTAGAAAGAAAGAATTCCAGTATTGTGGAAATACAATCAGGATAACACAAGATCTAGCAGCTTCTACATTAAGGGATCAAAGGGCGTGGAATAGGATATTCCAGAAGTCAAAGGAAATAGGACTCAAACTAAGAAACACCTACCCAGCAAAACTGAGTATAATACTTCAGGGGATTATATAGTCTTTCAATGAAAAAGAGGACTTTCAAGCATTCTTGATGAAAAGACCAGAGCTGAAAAGAAAATTTGACTTTCAAACACAAGAATGAGAAGAAGCATGAAAAAGTAAACAGCAAAGAGAAGTCAGAAGGGACTTACCAAAGTTGAACTGTTTACATTCCTACATGGAAAGACAATATTTGTAACTCTTAAAACTTTTCAGTATCTCGGTAACTGGTGGGACCACACACACACACACACACACACACACACATACACACACACATGTACACACGTGCGTACACACACATATAGGGACAGAGAGCACAGTCTGAATTGAATAGGATGGGACCATAAAGAAATTAATGTAAACGGTGAGAGAGAAATGTAGTGGGAGGAGAGAGGGTGATATGGAATGGGGTAAATTATCTCTCATTCAGGAGGCAAGCAGGAGAGTTTTTAGTGGAGGGAAAAAGAGGAGAGCTGAGAAAAAAAACATGAAGTTTACCGTCATCACATTCGACTAAAGGAAGGAATAAAATGCACACTCATTTTGGTAGGAAAACCTATCTTACAATACAGGAAAGTGGGGGAGAAGGGGATAAGCAGGGTGGGGGAGAGGAAGGAAGGGAGGGCAATGGGAGGAGGGAGCAATTTAAAGTTAACACTCGGGAAGGGACAGGATCAAAAGACAGAATAGAAACAATGGGGGGCAGGATAGGATGGAGGGAAATATAGTTAGTCTTACACAACACGACTATTATGGAAGTCATTTGCAAAACTACACAGATATGGCCTATATTGAATTGCCTGCTTTCCCAAAGGGAATGGGTGGGGAGAATTTGGAACTTAAAGTTTTAGGAACAACTGTTGAGTATTGTTCTTGCTCCTAGGAAATAAGAAATACAGGTAATGGGGAATAGAAAGTCATCTGGCCCTACAGGACTAAAGAGAAGATGGGGACAAGAGAAGGGAGGGATGATAGAAAAGAGGGCAGATTGGTGATAGGGGCAATTAGAAAGCTCGGTGTATTGGGGTGGAGGGAAGGGACAAATGGGGAGAAAATTTGGAACCCAAAATTTTGTGAAAATGAATGTAAAAAATTAAATAAATTTAATAAAAATAAAAAAAAACAAAATAACAAAAATTATCTAGAGTGGGTTAGACCTTTGATATCATTTGTGTCAGGTCATTCCAGTATGAAAAAGCCCTTCCATGATATAACACAACCATACTTTGAAAATTCCAAGTCTTATCAACTTTCCACGGGCACAGAGAGGCAGTTCAACGACTGATCCAGGGTCACACACAACGAGCGTCAGACACAGAATGTTCATTTTCTGGAGAGTTCCTTATCACCCCTGGGATCAAATATAGACTGTTCCATTTGTCATTTAAAACCCTTCACAACCTAGAGCCAACCTTCCATCCCAGAACTTTTACATGTTCTGCCTTACAACCAAATGGATTTTTGTGATTCATCACATAGACGACACTTCTGTAATGCAGATGCTGTACTTATTACTTATTTGTAAGAAATCTCTTTAAAGAGATATCTCAAACTAGATGTCCAGGGGCGGAGTGAGGGCAATGACTCACCTAAGCTCTCCGACAAACTCCTCCAGGTACCTCTGAAAGGAGAATCTGACCAAATTTTGGAGATGCGGAATCGAGTGGGAGACAGATGGTGACGGATTCGGATCTCAGGTTGGACTGGAAGGTCCACGGGAAGGATCTGTTCCGCAGGGGTGAGCCCACACCGGAGCAGAAGGGACCCAATAAACCTGAGTGGCGGGTGGAACCAGAGGAGCGGCACCCGGGGCGGGAGACAAGCCCAACCGAGTCAGTGAGAGCCAGGAACGCCAGATATCAGCACAGAAGCTCCTGAGACCTTCAGTCCGAAGATCAAACTCTGGTAAGTCATCTACTTGAACTTCCGGGAGGCAGGATGGTGGAGTGATCAGTAAATGCTCTCTCCTCCCCTCTCCATGACTGTGAAAGAACCATAAAATATTTCCCCAGAAAAATCCCAGATCAGTAGAAATAGAAGAAGGAGACCAATAGTCTCATAACACCTGAGCCGAGAAAAATAGCTAAGGGGAATTCTTCCTATGGTGGCAGAGGCAAACCGGAAGGACAGAGGACCCAGGGCAGAGAAAACTCGCACTAGGACCCAGGCAAGCCTCAGCACCAGGAGAGAAGCCCCAGGAGGGGTGGGAACACGCATTAGCATCTAGGCGTGCCTCAGCTGTCCAGGGGAATCAGAAAGACAATAGGGAAGTTGGGATTACCAGCCCCTGAGCTTGCCTTTGCCTCAGTTCAGCTGAGGAGATCTCCTGTGACCAGACCACTCCTCTCCCACACTTAACAAGCTAAACTCAGGGCTGATCAGGGAAACACCAAACAAAAACCTGCTTTCAGCTTTCTCACACATCAGCTCAGCAAAAAGTTCTCTAGCTTATGACTGAAAGAACCAGAAGCCACAAAACTCAATCAACATCATGAACAGAAAAAAGCAGAAGGGTGAAAGAAACATAGAATCTTTCTATGGGGATAAGGACCAAAACACAAACACCAAAGAGGTCACAGCTGAGATTGTACCTCCATCAGTAACTTCAGAAGGGACTATGAACTGCTCGCAAGCACAAGCAGCTCTCCTGGAATAGCTGAAGAAGGAAATGGAAGATAAACTGGCCAATGATTTTAAAATTATTAAGAAAGAATTCACTGATGAGAACATCACCTTGAAAAGGAAAATTGAACAATTGAAATGGAAAATGGAAAAAAGAAGTTCAAAAATTAACTGGAGAAAATAACTTCCTAAAAGGGCAAATGGAAAAGGAAGTACAAAAATTAAGTGGAGAAAATAGCTTCTTAAAAGGAAAAATTGGGCAGATGTAAAAGGAGATGCAAAAGTTAACAGAAGAAAACCATTTGATAAAGATTAGAATTGGGCAAGTCAAAACTAACGACTCAATGAGACAGCAAGAATCAGTCAAACAAAATCTAAAGAATGAAAAGATAGAAGAAAATGTAAAATATCCAATTGGAAAAACAACTGACCTGGAAAATAGATCCAGAAGAGAAAACTTAAGAATTATTGGCCTGCCAGAAACCCAGGATGGAGAAAAGAGCCTGGACAATATCTTCCAGGAAATCATCAAGAAAAACTGCCCAGAAGTGCTAGATTCAGAGGCCAAAATAGTCATTGAAAGAATCCACCGTTCCCCTCCTGAAAGGGATCCCAAACTCAAAACCCCAAGAAATATAGTTGCCAAATTCCAGAGCTATCAAGTGAAGGAGAAAACATTACAAGCAGCCAGAAAGAAACAATTTAAATATCAAGGAGATACAACCAGGATTACACAGGACCTTGCAGCTTCTACATTAAAAGATTGAAAGAATTGGAACCCAATATTCCGTAAGACAGAGGAGTTGGGACTACAACCAAGGATCAACTACCCAGCAAAGTTCAGCATAACATTTTAGGCAAGGAGAAATTCATTCAACGAAGTAAGGGATTTCCAGAGTTTCCTGACCAAAACGCCAAAACTTAATAGGCAATTCGATCTTCAAATGCAGGTCTCAAGAGAATCATAAAAAGGTAAACAGTGGGGGGGAACAACTTGCTACTCAATTAGGGCAAATTGTTTACCTCTCTAGAAGGGAAGATGATACCTGTTAATCTTGAGAACTGTGCATCTATTAAGAAATATAAAAGGGATATGCATAGGGGGAACGGGTATAAAGTAAATGATATCATGATAAAAAATATGATTTAAGTATGAGAAGAGATTGTAATAGGAGGTGTGAAAAGGAGGAAGCAGAAAATGGCAAATTACATCACAAGAAGAAGTACAAAATCATAGTAGAGAGAAAGAGGGGCGGGAGATCAGCATTGTGTGAGAGGTACTCTCATCGGATTTGTTTAAAGGATGGAACAATAAACTTAAGTAGAAAATCCTAACTAGCTCTATAGGCAGTAGGAGAGGAAGGAGGAAGAAAGGGGCGGGAGGCTAAAAGGGAGGGAAGAAGCAATAACAGTAAAGGGGAGTAAAAGGGAGCGGGGCTAAAAGAAGGAGGGGAAGGTGGCAAGAGGAGGTGGTGAAAAGTGAATACTATTGAGGAGGGGAAGGGAGATAGCATAGGTAAAAGCACAAATGGTGGGAAAGAAGATGGAGGGAAATACACAGATTGTAATCATAACTGTGAATGTGAATGGAATGAATTCCCCCATAAAATGGAGACAGATAGCAGAATGGATTAAAAGCCATAATCCAACAATATGCTGCTTACAAGAAATCTCTTTAAAATGGTTCTGTATGTAGATACATGTCTACATACAGAATGACATGAGTATGTATGTTTATAAACAGAAATTTCGAACAATTAGGCCAAGCCCATTAGAATGTGAGCCATTTGAGAAGAGCAATTGCTTGATTCCCTGTATTTCCACCCAAGTGTCTGGAATACAGAAGGTGTTTAATAAACACTTGTTGACTGACTTCCCGACTACCAGGATTTGCCTTGCATCTCTATTACTGAAGATACTTGTACATTAAGGAGAGTATCTGCCCTTTGGAACTTTGTTGTCCCCTTCTGCCCTACCTCTCTTATCCCCATGAAAGGTTCTACCTTAGTCATTCACAGCTGAATGCCAACCTGATCTTCTGCACATGGCATTCAAGACAAGGCAAAGATACAGTGAGGTTTAATACACAGCATTATAGAACAACTCCTACTCTGGAAACATTGCTCTTGAACCAGATTAAGACTGATCACATCACCTAGAAGGCATTCTCTGAGTTGTCAAGAATCTGGGAGCAGAGAGGCACCTCCTACCACCTTTCTCAAATTAACATGAAGTCATGCTTCCAATACTTGCTGCCCCCACAAGTGGTTGGCACCGGGGAGGTGTGTTAATAAAAGGTGCGCACACTTAGGAGTATTTATGGTGATTGGTAACCACTAGTGAACAAACACATGCTTGTTCACAGCTTAAATGATGATAAAAAAGATGAAACACGTGGAAAGGACTGATTAGACCTGTCAGTCAGTTCACAGACTCAAATTATGTTTAGTGCTTTGGAAAAGAAGGAAAACAACTCCTTGGTATCAGAACCTCAACTGTAAAATAGGATAAGAATATCTTCTTTACTGTAATTATTCTGATTTTACAGAAGAGGAAACCGTGACTTGTTCAGGGTTACACATCTAGTAAGTGTCTGAGCTAGGATTTGAATTCAGGTCTTCTTCACATAGAGTCTAATGGTCTTACATACCCACTAAGGAAACATTCTCTACTAACATCAATGGGCATCTGCTCTGGTACGTAGAAAAGCTTCAGAGTTATAAGCCTTGCCCAGGGTCCTATGGCCGGGATGTGTTAAAGGAGTAACTTGAACCCAGGTCTCCCTAACTCGGAGGCCACTTTTCTATCATTAGGTGATGATAATTATCCCAGGTACGCTGACCATACAGGGAAAGGAAGAGGTAACCAGTGGCCTGACTTGCAAAACTCCATCTGTCATCAATGCAGCATCTAGAAAACTCAAGGACGGAATGAAATAATTCAGCAGCCATCAACACAGAACATGCATTAGCTTAGATTTTTACAATGGTCTGCCTATCCTTGATCACTGGGTCATTTTACATAGAGGTGCTTGTAAGAACAAAATTGGTATAGTGTACTCACTGCCCCTAAAAAGGGGGAATATGGCAGCTGAGCAGCCCCAATATTTCCCACCAGATCACCAGGACTTTCTCAGTCCAGGGTCTTGTCTCTGCTTCCCACAGCCTGCTCAGTCTCTGATGACAGTAGGGTCCTCATGCTTCCCTTTGTGGTTCTCTGGTATGGACACTGTATATATCTTGTATGTCCATGGCTATTTGAATGCTGCTTCTTCCATCAGAATGTGACTTTCTCCACAAAGAAGATCCAATTTTTGCCTTTCTTTGCATCCCCAGCCGTGGAAACACTATCGGTGCTTAATAAATATCTATTGATTGAGTAACTGAAAGGTCAATTTTATCTTCACTAGAGGAAAGAGTTTAACAATCAACCACCATTGTATCACTCATCATCCTAATAAGTGCCTAGAGCAAAATTCCCTTCCCTAGTTAGCCCTGTCTTCAATGGGCTGAATGTCACTATAAAAATATAAGCTCCAAGAAGTGAATGAATGAGATAAAGAAAAAGTGTTTATTACTTAGCACTTGCCAAACACCAAGTTAAAAAAGTACTAATTAAAATAGGAAAAAGCAAGATAATCTCTGCTCTCAAGAAGCTGACACTCTGATGAAAGCACACAACACAGAAATCAAAGTTTGGCTATGGGGTAAATGAAAGGGTCTGGAAGTCCTAAGAAGGCAAAAGGAAAGTGGATGATGAAGACGAGGGGTCACATGACTGCTGAAGAGTAGTTAGGGGGTGGAGCCAAGATGGCAGAGTAGAAAGACTCATGTATGCTAGCTCCAAACCCACAGCCCATATATTTCCTGCAAGAAGAACTCCCCACAAATTCTGGAGCACTGCAAGGCACGCAGAAACACAGTGGAAAAGATTTCCATTCCAGAGAGCCCTGGAGAGCCGTTCCCCAGGGTCTGTCGCGCCCCAGAAAGTGGAGCCCACCCCTGCGCTGCCCTGGCCGCAGCCCCAGAGGAGCGGATCCGAGCAGGCTACAAGGAGGAAACCTCCGGTGGCCGGGAAGGTCCCTCTGCCCACAGACGCTACAGGTCAGTGAGAGACCTGTCTGGGCTGGCCAAGAGGGGAGCGGGATGTCTCCATGACTCAGGGCCCCTCTGGAGGCAGCGGCAGAGGGAGTGGCAGAGGCAGCAGTGATGGCCCCCGTGACTCCCCGAGCAGGCAGGATCTTCATTACTGAAGGTCTCTGCATAAACCACCTGAAGGAGCTGAGACTGGAAGGTGACCCTGCCCCCACTTACTCCATTACTGAAGGTCTCTGCATAAAGCCCCTGAGGGAACTGAGCCTGGGAGACAGCCCTGCCCCCACCCGCTCCATTACTGAAGGTCTCTGCATAAAGCCCCTGAGGGAACTGAGCCTGGGAGGTGGCCCTGCCCCCACCTGAGCACCAGAACTTAAGCTCACATTGAATAGCAGCCGCTCCTGCCGCGGACAGCCCTGAGACTGGGAAGCAGCATTTGAATCTCAGACCCTAAGCACTAGCTGGGCAGATCTAGGTGGGGGTGCAGAAGAATCTCAGAAGTCAAGTAACTGGCTGGGAAAATGCCCAGAAAAAGGAAGCAAAATAAGACTATAGAGAGCTATTTTGATGGGGTGCAGATGTTCCCGCCTTTCAATTCTGATGACGAGGAAATATTCTTACCATCAGGGAAAGACATGGAGGGCGGGGACTCTGTATCCCAGACACCCCAGGTGGATTTCCGGTGGACTCAGGCCATGGAAGAGCTCAAAAAGGATTTTGAAAAGCAAGTTAGACAGGTGGAGGAAAAACTGGAAAGAGAAATGAGAGAGAAGCAAGAAAAGCATGAAAAACGGGTCAATACCTTGGTAAAGGAGACCCCAAAAAAATGCTGAAAAAAATAAGACTTTGAAAAATAGGCTCACTCAATTGGCAATAGAGGTTCAAAAAGCCAATGAGGAGAAGAATGCTTTCAAAAGCAGAATTAGCCAAATGGAAAAAGAGGTTCAAAAGCTCACTGAAGATAATAGTTCTCTCAAAATTAGAATGGAATAGATGGAGTCTAATGACTTTACGAGAAACCAAGAAATCACCAAACAAAACCAAAAGAATGAAAAAATGGAAGAGAATGTGAAATATCTCATGGGAAAAGCAACTGACCTGGAAAACAGATCCAGGAGAAACAATTTAAAAATTATGGGACTACCTGAAAGTCATGATCAAAAAAAGAGTCTAGACATCATCTTCCATGAAATTATCAAGGAAAACTGCCCTGAGATTCTACAAGCAGACCGCAAAATAAGTATTGAAAGAATCCATCGATCACCGCCTGAAAGAGATCCAAAAAGAGAAACTCCCAGGAACACTGTGGCCAAATTTCAGAATTCCCAGGTCAAGGAGAAAAGATTGCAAGCAGCTAGAAAGAAATAATTCCAGTATTGTGGAAATATAATCAGGATAACTCAAGATCTAGCAGCTTCTACATTAAGGGATCAAAGGGTGTGGAATAGGATATTCCAGAAGTCAAAGGAAATAGGGCTCAAACCAAGAATCACCTACCCAGCAAAACTGAGTATAATACTTCAGGGAAAATATGGTCTTTCAATGAAACAGAGGACTTTCAAGCATTCTTGATGAAAAGACCAGAGCTGAAAAGAAAATCTGACTTTCAAACACAAGAATGAGAAGAAGCATGAAAAAGTAAACAGCAAAGAGAAGTCATAAGGGACTTACCAAAGTTGAACTGTTTACATTCCTACATGGAAAGACAATATTCGTAACTCTTAAAATTTTTCAGTATCTGGGTAGTTGGTGGGATTATACACACACACACATGTATACGCATGCACGCACACACAGAGACAGAGAGCACAGAGTGAATTGAACAGGATGGGACCATATCTTAAAAGAAGTTAAGGTAAATGATGAGAGAGAAATGTAGTGGGAGGAAAGAGGGTGAAATGGAATGGGGTAAATTATCTCTCATTCAAGAGGCAAGCAGGAGACTTTTTAATGGAGGGAAATAGAGGAGAGCTGAGAAAAAAAAAACAAGAAGTTTACCCTCATCACATTCAACTAAAGGAAGGAATAAAATGCACACTCATTTTGGTATGAAAACCTATCTTACAATACAGGAAAGTGGGGGAGAAGGAGATAAGCAAGGGGGGGGATGATGGTAGGGAGGGCAATGGGAGGAGGGAGCAATTTGAAGTCAACACTTGGGGAGGGACAGGATCAAAAGACAGAATAGAAACAATGGGGGGCAGGATAGGAGGGAGGGAAATAACAGTTGGTCTTACACAACACGACTATTATTGAAGTCATTTGCAAAACTACACAGATAGGGCCTATATTGAATTGCCTGCCTTCCCAAAGGAAATGGGTGGGGAGGGAGGGATGGGGAGAATTTGGAACTTAAAGTTTTAGGAACAACTGTTTAGTATTGTTCTTGCTCCTAGGAAATAAGAAATACATGTAATGGGGAATAGAAAGTCATCTGGCCCTACAGGACAAAAGAGAAGATGGGGACAAGAGAAGGGAGGGATGATAGAAGAGAGGGCATGTTGGTGATAGGGAAAATTAGAATGCTCAGTGTATTCGCATGGGGGAGGGGATAAATGGGGAGAAAATTTGGAACCCAAAATTTTGTGAAAATGAATGTAAAAAGTTAAATAAAAAAATAAAAAAAATAAAATAAGAGCAGTTAGGGAAGATTTTACTATTTCATTTAGCTCAGTATGTTGTATCTGGTACATAGTAGAGACATGATAAATGCTTGGTTATTGGATTATAATCAGAGAATAATGACTGAAGACCAAAAATTACCCTACAGGCAGACCACTAGTACCAGTCGTCATTCATTATCCAATAGAATTCTCCCATAAGTGATGGATAAGTCCTGCACCAACCAACTGCTGAATCTGTTACACTCAAGAGTATGATCCTATTAACAAAAATGTATTTTCATGGGAAGTCAACCTTATCAGTTCATGAAAAAGACTGATGACTTCTGTAAACTATTTGGCAAGCTAAGCAAGCCAGCAGTGTTAAAATGGGAAAGCCCAGAAATGAAGAATTCTACATCTAGGACATGATGGAAAGATAAGAAGGGGAAGCCAATCTTCAGCTGGGGACATCCATCCACAATGTCCCATTTCTATGGCATGGCCTGGCCAGTCTACCTGTTCTTTGTAAGAGCAGCTGTGTGGAGCACAGAGACCAATAGTAAATCCTCTGCCCAATCCTAGCGATGTGCATAAAAAACCATGGTAAGCACAGATTTGGATCCATTGAACAATCATAGATCACTCCTTGTTGGGAACTTTTCCAAAACCCTGATTCGTGGCCAAGGATAAAAAATGTCCATGTATTTGAGTCTCCAATGAGGATATAAATTACAGCTAAAGTTTAGAGAAAAGAATGTCAGACATGAATTTCTCTGGACCTAATTCTAAGCTCTCTTATAAAGTGCATTAGGTGAATCTGAACAAACCATGTCTGTGGGCCTAGTTTGCTTCTACGTAAAATGAGGAAATTAGCCTCAATGACCTCTAAGTTAGCTTCCAGGTTTAAACAATAACTCATTTATCCTATATAAGGGCCTACTCTCACTCTGGTCAAGGTAGATGAATTCAAGGCCTTTGGAGTTTCAGTAAAATGGCAGAAAGCCACTGACCAGAAACTTTTCAGGCAGTGACCACCAGCTGGTCACCTCCAGACCTGTGAGTGCTTTGCACAATAACAACTACCGCATAAATATTTGTTGAAAGACTGGTAAAGAGCCCCCAGGCCATGAAATAATAGAGAGTTATCTATCGCTGTGTCCAAGATGCTCTGGATTCACAGGATAACATAATGAACCTTTAAAATCGGAAATCCTTAGGGACTGTATGGCCTATGAAATGCAGGTAATAACAGGGCCTATCTCAAGGCTACATGTGAGAATCAGCTATGGTGGGAACCTTAAAACTCTTTGTAAATGGTAGTTCTTAGTAACTGTTTTTTGGCCTCTTTGGCAGTCTTGGGAAGACTAAGGGCCTTTTCTGAGGATGTTTTTTTAAATGCACTAAATCAAAGATAACAGGTTATGCAGTAATTTAGACATAGAGAAGAAACAAATCAATACATATGTATGTATACACATACGTGTATACATACGTAATATATACATACACATGCATGTATGCATACATGTATGTGAATGTATCTGTGCATACACACACACACACAAGTTCAAACATCCCAGGTTAAGTGTCCCTGACCTGGTCCAACGTTCTTCTAAGCCACAGACCTAGAGCCAGAAGAACCTATGTGATATCTAGAACAAACTGTCTCATAGTACAGATAAAGAAAGTGAGACTTGTGAAGGTTAACTAACATCCCCCTCAAAGTCACACAACTAGTCCGTGGCAGGGCAGAAACTGGAACTTTGCACCTCTAACTCCTAAAACAGCCTTTTTTCACTGGATTATTCAGAGTCTCATGGAATTAAAAGGGAGTTGAAAAAGAGAACATCTCACGACAACAGTCCGTGGAGAGATGAGACCAAATGTGCTGAGCTGGAAGGATACAGAGGCTCTGGGGGGCTGGTTTTCCCACGTGAGAAGTAGCATTTCTGATAGTCTTTGATGCCAGGGTTTATCTTCAAATGCAAAGTAAATTAGAAGAGAAAGTGGGAAAAGTTCTAAAATAAATATCTTGACTCCAGGAGGGACGGAAACTCCTTCCCTGTGGAAGATAAACCTGGTCAGTAGATACAGGAGGAGATAGTCATTTTAGGCCTGTAGAGAGGAAAGATACAAGGTCTCTTTTTTTTGGATTTGCAGGACAATTTAAGTATATTTTCTTTTTTCCTTGGAGCAACGCCTTTTACAAACTCTTGAGTAAGTGGTTGAGCACATACTGTTAATGGAGGTTGGCAGTTTAAGGAGAGAAATGTAGGTTCTCATATCTAAGACTATTCAAGGGAAAGAGAGGAGAAGGAGGAGGAGGGGGAAGGAGCAGCAGAAGTATTAGTAGCCTCTGAGATCCCTTTGATCTCCAGGTCTAAATCACTTAACCTCCTATGGTCTCAGTTTCTCCATTTGTAAAGTGAACGGCGCTGGCCTAACCAGCCTCTGGGGTTCTGTCCATCTCCAGATAAGCCTGTCTCCTTTCAACGTTGAATGAGTCTGACAATGGCTAGTTACGTGCTCGGGGGGGGGGAGACTTCACTGCCGCTCCATTCCCTGCCTGAGCTGAACAGGCAGTACCAGCAGCTCAAAGTCCCAGCTTTAACCAAACTGTCTGACTTTAAGCCAACCTCTCCTAATGCAACACAGAAGGCTGGATCGAAAGCCAGATTTCTGTCTAGTTCTCTCAAGTTGGTGCCATGGCCAACAGGCATGCGGTCAGCCATCACCAACATGCTTCCCCCACCCCCACCCCCAAAAACAGGCAAGCAAAAGAACAACCTCTCGTGATCAGATAATGAGAGTTCCTGGCCAAGAGCTGGTGCCATCTGTTAATCTGGGTAGAAACCATGCGAGGGAGACGAAGGTTTCCGACGGGGCAGATGGAGTGGTTTTGTTTAAAAAAAAAAAATCATCTGCTCTTATTATGTTTGCCTCTCAAAGTCTCTGTTTAATTTTTCTGGGTGACTGATGGAAGCATGTATCTCTGGTCAAATGAAGACAGGGAAAGAACACAGGGAACTAAGAGATCCTTTTATGCAACTAGGCCATGTCCTAAATAATCTCTCTGTAGCCCTGTGAGTTAGGCAGGAAGCAAAAATCATCTGGCTGAGCTTCAGTTTGATTACACAGCCTGGGTCAGGCACCATAGAATGTCAACTCCTCAGGAGCAGGATTTATCACTTTGTATCTATACCCATTGCTGGGTATGGCATCTGGCACACAACGGATACTTCATTACTGTACACTGATAGACCAATTGATTTCTGGGGATACCAAGAAAGCTAAGACATGTACCCTGTCTCAAGAAGCCTACGATCTAATAAAAAGGGAAAGAAATGCAGGTAACTATGGAAGAAGAAACGGTGGTGGATTTGGAATTGGGAGTTGGGAGGCAGTAAGGCACAGTAAGAATGATGGATCAGGAGCCAAAAAGACCTAGATGTCCCCATCTATAAAATGAGAGCACTGAATTAAATGATTTGTGAAATCCCTTGGAGGCAAAGGAGGTGGGAAAATGGAGAGAATGCTGGGTATGGACTCAAAATAACGCCCCCAGTGCAGGGCAAGTCAATGCCCCTCAAGTGTGAAGTTGAGTCTGTTGGCTTCTAACGTACCTAGATTTGAGATTTTCTATTTCTTCTTCTAGCCTAAAATCCAGTAGGTCAGACAATAGCCCCTAGTCTCTTTTCCTCACTATGCTCCTTCTCCTTATTGCCCTATGTCTTCCCCAGCTGCCTCCCCACCCTGAAGAACCTCCACCTGGAAGCCACCATGCCAGTGGGCCATTGCCCAGCGCAGCGTTTGGTGATCTGGCTTCACTTCCAGACTGACTCATTCCCCTGTTTCTGCACCTCCCCAAGAACCAACCTGGCCCCCTAATGAGGATTCCCCCTTTCTAAGCTCTCCTTTATCTGTTCTGATTTCTATAGCTTTCTCATTAAAATATAAACTTCTTAAGAATAAGGACAGTCTTACTTAAAGTTGACATCTGTATTTGTAGTAATTAGCATAGTACATAACACACACAGTAAGTACTTAATAAATGCTCTAAGTCTGTAATCAAAGGTCCTGGCTGTGTACATGAGTAGGGTGGAAAGAACCCTAGTACTAGGACCTGAGTTCAAATCCTGCCTTAGATGCCTATTATCAATGACTTTGTAAAAACTCCATAACTTCCTTGGATAATAATTTTTTATGTTGTTTCATGATAGAATTAAAAACAATATACAAAGGATAGGTCTAGGCAGGACACTGGCCAAAAATGGAGTAAGAGAAGAGGGCATATGAAAGATTTTGTCTCATCCTTAAGTCTTGTGACTAAACTTAATTCAACTATTTCTCAATGATCCTTGATGTACAATTCGAATGTCTTTGTTCCAGCTCAAACTTGGCCACTTAGAAGAACTTATCAAGCCAGTGCACATACGAGTGAAGAAATGTATGTATTGGGTGGGGGAGAAAAGAGAGTTAAGAAAAATAAAGAAAACCAGGGAGGAGAGAGAACAGGAGAGGAGAAAGAAGCAGGGAAAGAGGGAGGCCAATGGGGGGAAAGAGAAAAAAGGGGAAGGAGGAAGTACAGGGAAGACAATCAGGAGATAAGACATGAGAAAGGAGGAATGAAGAGGTAGAGAGCAAAACAGAAGAGAGATGAAAGGAAGGAGAGACAAGGCAATGGAGGGAGTGGTGGAAGAATGAGAAAGGGAGAGAAGGAAGACAGAAAAAAGAGGGCAAGAGAAGGGGGAAAAGCAAGCAGTAAGGATAAGTCCCCAATGGAGTAGAAGGGCAGGAAGACTGGCTTTATTGGTGGGAAAAATAATGTCTATCTTCACAACTCACTGGCAATCTTAAGTGTCTTGACTTGGCTGCCTGTGGAAAAAATCTTCAACCACCTCACTCTGTGTGAAGGCTCCCGCTTTGATTTATAGTCAATTCTCCTTCATTCACATGTGATTTATCCACTTGGTGGATCACCTGTGGCCAATTTTTCATTCCCGTTTTGATTTTCTCACCACCAGACATAATTGGAAACATAAATCTATTACAAAGTCCCAAGGCAAAAGATGATTTTTGGTTGAGTTTGTGTGTGTGTGTGTGTGTGTGTGTGTGTGAGCGTGCATGTTGTGATCATCCACAATTTTGGCCCAACCATGCCACTGCTGCCCACTCTTTCCCCCATGTTTGAGACTGGAGAAAGCCATTACCTGGACTCACAAGTCATTTCTTTCACCTATAGACTAAAATCAAATGCCACTTGGGAAGCATGACATAATGGATAAGTGTTGAGTTTGCCAACAGGAATACTTGGGTTCTGATCCTATACATGACACTTGCCTCATTTAATTTCCCAGAAAATTATTCTCTTCCCATAGTATTTGGAAATAGTAGAAGGACCTAAAATGGAGTCCCACTCAGTTTCTGACTCTCAGCATTTCACCATGATATCTCAGTTGTCTTCCCAGGGGAGAAAGTCCACCCTGCCCTAACTCCACTACAGCTTTCTTCACTGGAAGAGTCCTCCGCTCCTGTTGACCCTCCTCCTACTGGTGAGTTCCTCCAGGCACCACCATTTTGAGAACATGCCCAAGTGAACCATTAGTAATACTCATAAAATTAAGACTTTTATTTAAAAAAACTGATAACAAAAAAAGAATAAATTCTCAGGTTCTATTGAGAAATGGTATACAAAACTCCCATTGTACCTATGGCAACATGGATCAACCAAAGTAACTTTGATGTGTTGGACATGTAGAAGGATTCTGTAGAAAAAGCTCCAGATTTACACATTCTCTCCCCAATTAGAGTAAGCTCCATGAAAGCAGGAACTTTCATACTTCTATCCCCAGTACTTAGGGTAGTATGTCTTTTTCATGCCTGGCTTCACTTATTCATCCATGTCATCGTACATCCTTCAAGTTACCCACTTCTAAGCACTACTACAAAAAGTGTGCTTTTTGCAAAGGGGCATCTGGACAAGACAGAAAATGAAAACTCAAAAAGAAATACATATGATTATAACTGACCAAAGTTGGAAGAGGCTATAGTGACTTATCTAAGCCAAAGCCTTTATTTTACACATAATGAAACTGGTGAGCCCAAGGTCACCCACGTCTCAGGTGGTAGAGATGAGTTTCCAAATCATGTCCTCTGACTTCAGAAACACATGTACAATTCCATTGCTAGTTCTCAAATGATCATGGGGTCACAGAATGAGAGCTCTAAGACACCTTGGAGGCCCCCCAAAATCAACCTCATATTATAGATGAAGGAATACGAGTCCAGAGAGATTACCCAATGATATACTGAGGGGCACATAGCAGACAGGGTCCAATGCAGGGATTGAATACAGACCATCTTAACTAAAAATTTACCAATACATTATCTGTAACTTACTCTTATTACCAAGATAATGGAAATGTTCAGGGAAGTGTCTTTTATTTGAGAAGTCACTTTAAGAAATCAACACACACACTCACTCCATGTTTATGCAAAAGTAAAGCAAAAACAGCACAACTACATGGTGCAGTCAATAGAGTGCTAGGCCTGGAGTCAGGAAGACTCCTCTTCATGAGTTCAAATCCAGCCTCAAACACTTACTAGTTATGTGACCCTGGGCAAGTCCTTTTTACCTCATTTTGTAAAAATGAGCTAGAGACAGAAATGGCAAACCAGTCCAGTATCTTTGCCAAGAAAACTCCAAATGGGGTCATGAATGCAGACGTGACTGAAATGAACAACCAAGCTAAAAGAGAAAAGGAGTAAAAATTAGTGGGGGTGAGATTTATTTCCCCATGTCAACGGTAATGGAAGTTCCAAAAATGTCTTTGTTTTAATCTCCCAAATAGAATCTATTTCAGAGTTTTGGAGGGAGGGTAGCGTGGTGAAAGGCATGACTCATCCTTTGGAAGGGGGCACGCTACAGACTGAGAAACAAAAGAATGAGGAAGGAGAACCATCCCCGCGCCATGTGGTCCTGCCCTGGTTCCCAGCTCCTAATGGGCCAGGCTGCCGTTGGAGGATGCAACAAGGATGACCTCAGCCTTCCAAGCTGGGCATGCTGCTAGGTGCCAACCAGACACCACCCAGAGATTCTCCCAAGTCAAGAAAGTCAGAGAACAGGCTATCAGGATAGCTGCTAAGAAAAGGATGAGATGATAAGAAATAGAAGAGGGGAAATGGAAACGTGTACATGAATGCATGCACACACACACGTGTACACACATGTGTACATGCACACACACATACACACACACACACCCTCTAGAAAGCTCCTCTAGGTATATAATTTCTTTTTCCCCCTTCTTCCTGAAGTCACGAAGGCCAAATCTACCAGTCAAATTACACAGAGTGCAGTAAAGCATTAAAGTCAGCATTCAACAGGTTTAATTACTGTGTAAATGAAAGAAATTATTATTCATTCATGACATTTATTTCAGCTCCAACGCGAGCTGCTTTTATATAAAGTCACGGGGGGAGAGGGAGGCAGGAGGGAGGAGAGAGGGAGAAACAGGGTGTATAATTACAGCTATATTTCTTTGCCAAACATTAGTGAGCTTAAACAACAGAGACTTGTCTTCTCTCTCTCCAGAAAAGCATGTGACGCATCGGTGGTAGATCTGGAGCTTGCCTGACCTCACATTCTGACCCTGTGCCAGGCTCAGATAGGTAAACCAGTGTCTGAAATTCCAGGACAGTGGGCTCATTGAAGCCACAAGGCTGGATGCCCTGGCCCAGCCCATTAGGAACCCAAGCCTCCTAAACCATGGGAACCAATAGAGGCGGTCAGCCTCTGTAGAGTAATAGAGGCCACTCGGCCACATCACACAGAAAGGGCCAGAGATGCTATCAGGGTCCATCACACAATGCAGCTTTTCTCATGGATTTTCACAGGCCTTAAAACTCCCCCACAACCAGAAAGGATGGGAGGGAGGACCGCTCATTCCAATCAGATACCCATGTGTGCATACACACCATGGCCCAAAGGGAAATCATCACGGATTGAGGGGCCAACACAGAGAGCAGAGAAATTCCTCTCTATCTCTGCCTCTCTCTCTCTCTCTGTGAATCTCTCATTCTCTCTCACTTTCTATGTCTCTCTCTCAGTCTGTTTCTCTGTGTGTGTCTGTCTCTCTCTGCTTCTTTCTCTCTCTGATCTCCCCTCTGTCTCTCTGTCTATCTCTGTCTGTCTCTCTATCTTACCCTCTCTCTGCCTCTCTATTTCTGTGTCTCTCTGTCTCTGTGTCTCTCTCACTCTCCGTATCTCTGTGTCTGTTTCTCTGTGTGTCTGTCTCTGTCTCTCTCTGGCACCCCGCCTGTCTCTCCACGCCCCCCATATCTCTGTATCTCTCTCTCTCTCTCTCTGTGTGTGTGTCTCTGTCTCTCTCATGAATCCCTGCTACTTGTAAAGCTTTGGTGACCTGCTTTGGTTCACACAGTTCCAGCCATATCAGAACAGTCTTTACCTGGTCTAAACCAATTGAAACTCTCTCCTTTTACAGAAGATCTTGAAACAAACAAGAGGATCTAATCAAAACATGTCCTCTGTGTACGCCCCAGTCCCACACATACACATACACATGCACACATGCACACATCGATGGGGGGCTGAGCCTCCTCACCTCTCCCCTCCACCTTCTAGCCACTCACATCTACTTCCTTTGGTGCTGAGAACCAGAGGACTTGGCAGGAAAAACCAAAGCTTATTTGAAAGCCCAGGACCACACAAGTTGTGCACAAGAAATTACTGTGAGCCCCTGTGGGAGAAGGGAAGGCTGGAGAGCTAGCCTGAGAAAGGTGTGGTCACAGTAAGGGGTACTGCAGTCTTTCCAGGGCACTCATGGCACAGCTGCATCAGGAGAAGGTCTGGGGTGATAGGGGAAAGCTGGGGGTGGGGAATGGGACAGAGAGGAGGATGCATGAGTGATGGAAGGATCCATCTTTATGTGCATACATATGTTGATGTGCATCTATGCATGTGTGTGCATATGTGTGATGTGTATGTACACCTGTGAATACACAAAACTATGTGCGTGAGAATACACATTTGGCTAGCTATTCATCTATCTACCTCCTTTCTAGTCAAGTTACATATTTTCTGGGGCAGAAGAAATGAACAGCAGTTGAGAGAGAGAGATTGGTTGATTAGTTCAGGAATTATCCAAAACAACATTTTGTACAAGGTTAAAAAAAAATCAGAGATCTAGAGAGACCTTTATAAAATCATGAAAAGCCAAACAGGCAAAGCCAGCTGCAGAGATAAGACCATAAGATAATAATACAATAAGACCATAAAAGAAAAGGAACAGTCTTAGGAAGACATGGAGGGAGAGTCTGAAAACGGAGCAGGATCACTTCTATATTGGGCTGTTTCCCCTTGAATCAGAGGTCCATGTTCTCCCTCCAACATGTCGTGGTTGCTGCTCACCTGGTGGTGAACACGGTACTCCAGGAATGAATGGTGTCACAGGGAGGGCCCGAAGGCTGAGAGTGAGTCCCTGCCTGCCCTCAAAGAGTCTCCGACCTCTTAGGACAGAAAAGACAATATGATCCAGTAGAAGGCAGGGACAAAATGATTTAGAAGCAAATTCAATCAACCAGCAGGTATTTATTAGGCTCCTTCAGCATACCAGGGATCATAAATGCAGATGCAAACATGCTGCCAGGAAGCTAACATTCTACCCAAGATGAAGATCGTTCAGAAGGAAAGCAGCATGAGGTACAGATAAAAGCACTGGGATCAGAGGGCAGTGCTGCTCAGTATTCAGTCATGTCCGACTCTGAGACCCTATGGACCAGATTGTCCATGGAGTTTTCTTGACAAAAATAGTGCAGTGTTTTGTCATTTCCTTCTCTGGTGTTTTAAGGCAGACAGGGTGAAGTGAGTTGCCCAGGGTCACATAGTTCATAAGAGATCAGCAGATCGGGGTTCAAATCACAGACCACCCCTTGCCAAGAAGTGACCTTGAGCATACCATGTGAATCTCCTGGACCTCAGCATCCACATCCTCTGAGCACCCTGAGGTCACGTTCATCTGTAAAGCTGATGGTGCTAAGGTTAGACTTCTGCAGGCAGAGGCTGGCCTTCCAGAAGGAGGCGGCTTGTGAGTCTGTGAGCTCCATACCATAGGATCTAAACCGACTTGGGGACAGAAGGAGAAAAGGAGAAGGGACGTTCTTGATGGAGTCATCTCTCAATGTAGAATGGGGGCCTAGCCATACACATTAAGACCTCAATAAATGCTTGTGGACTGTCTGAGCAAAGCCCATGAAGAAAGGAACAGGGGTTAAAAAAAATCACAGGGAAGGTATGGAAGAAGTATGGAAAGGGGAATCCAGTGAGAGCAAAATCTGGAAAAAGAGTGTGGCACTGACCCCTGAATTCATAGGACTTGGGGTGAATTTAGGCTTTGACGCTTCCCACCTGTGGGACACTTGGGTGGCAGAGTGGGTAGAGCTCTGAGCCTAGAGTCTGGAAGTCCCAAGTTCAAATCCAGCCACATACATGAGCTGCATGACCCTGAACAAGTCACTTCAACCTGCTTGCCTCAGTTTCCTCATCTGTCAAATTGGCTGGAGAGGGAAATAACCAAACCACTCCAGCATCTTTGCAGAGAAAACCCCAGATGGGGCAATGAAGAATCAGATACAACTGAACAGCAACCAACCTCAGGCAAGTTTCTCTAAGTCCCTAGTCATGTTATGTCTTCTTCTATACAAGAAGGGTTGGACGAGATGATCTCTAAGGTCCTCTTCCAGGTGCAGATTCATAATCCTATCGGAGACACCAGGATGACCACCAGATTGCCTTGCAGGTCAGCTTCCTCTTTCAGAACTAACTCACCTAACACGACCTTCAGGAATCATGGCACATGGGCTCCACCCAGGATAAATATCCTTCAGCAGGGTCATCCTGGGGCCCCACATCATGGACCAGGGTCCTGTTGGTGAAAACCTCCTGATGCTTTCTTTAAAACATGCTGAGTAATGGGGATGGGCACGGAGGGACAGGAGGATGCAACAGGCCTGCCCCACAGCCTTACTGCACTCTGAGCATCCCTCCAACCAGGTCCTTGCTCTCCTGTGGTTTGGATGTGATAGGGTGCTTGGGTGCATGTACTTGGGCCGCAATTCTAAAAATCACATTTCTCTTTAAAAATCACATTTCTCTCTAGCCTCAAAATACTATCTCAGACAGTTTCTCCCTCAAGGACACAGTCTGCTCTAGCAACAACCATTACCTCCCTTCCTGCTACAGTAGCCAGCGGCACCTTTAGAACTCATTAGTTTGAACCACCTGTGTACTTAACGGGCTGTGCACTGGGTCATAATGTCATTTACTACTCACCGACCAATCATATGTATCCTAGACTTAAGACATTCCTACACTCTCTTACATTAATCTTATATAACAAGACATTGACGAGAGAAGTCTGGTTTTTCCTGGTCAGCCCTGAGTGCTGGTTGACTTAGGGCCTTAGTTTCAAGTCTACAACCATACCTCCAGGTAGCCCCCATCCTTGGGTTATTTCCCAATGAATTTTGGGTAAAATACCTGAACGGTAGATACCAAAAGTGCATGGTCTTTTAAGAACTGACCACTCCTTAACCATTCCCTAATCCCACCCCAAAACACCTGGTTAGCATATTTGGCACAAGTGATACTACAGAATATATCATATAAACTTTACCTGTACCCCTTTAAGGTTGCAGGTTCCTTAAGAAGTCTTGCCCACTGAAAAGCACAATAAATCTTTACCTTGACTTCAACAATGCTTGAGTCTGTGAATTCTTCTCCAGAAACCTTGCCCCTGGTACCCTGGTCTTTTTGGGGGTCTCACACCTGCTTTCCAGCCCTCATCAGATGGCTGTTCCTTGCTCTCCTCTAGAGGACCCCTCCTCATTTGCTGTTTCAGTTCCCATACTACCCTGCACCAAAGGGAAGCGCTGTGTTAACCCCAAGGAGAGATCACTAACTGCACCCACATAAAAAAGCCCAGAGAAAGGAAATCAGGTCATGTCTGGGGTTAAGACAATATTGAAGAGCACAGGTTCCCTTTCCAATAAAAACAGAGCCACGACCCCAGCAGGGAGAGGTCATTTACTTGATATACTGAATAGGAAGAAAAGCCAGACACAGATTTTAGTGGAAACTGAGTGAGCTCCGTCAGAAAGAACAAAAGGTGCCTGAGCACCAAGGACCGCCCTGACCCATTGGCACCAATCTGGGAGCTGACCTCTGTTTCAGGATCTCTGACCCAAATACCTGCCTATACTCCCCTGCTTTCCAGAGCTATGACCTAGAGCGTCCCTGGGCTACATCCCACTTCCAAAGCCCAGGGCAGCATCTTTGGCTCCCAAGGTCTCAAAGCTTTACATTCAAAGGTGCATCACCTTCTAAGAGAAAGATTATCACAGGATAATGTTCACAGGGCCAGACCAAAGAACTGCTCCCAACTGACACTTTCGGTGTGAGTTTTAGAGAGGTCAGATATTTCAATTAGATGGAGACAAAAGGGAAAAAGAATTCCAAGATCATCTGCTTCAGAAGCAGAGAGGTCCTCATGCCCTGGCTTCAGGAAAGCCAACTTCTCGAGAATTTCCTCCAAACCATCAGTTAGCTGGCACAGTTAATTGAGTTGGAAAGTCCTGAGTTCAAATCAGACCTTAGACAGCTGTGTGATCCCCTCTGCTGTAGCCCCCAATACTCCAAAAATAAAAATGGAAAGCCAATTTCCCAAAATATGCCACACTCTGCTGTGAGCCTTCTTTCCAAATGTTTTTATTTTCACATTATATACCTAGGATAAGCCTTTTCAGCTTTTCTCTTCAGACCTCAAACTGTTGCACCAAAGTCCTAAATAACATTAAGCTTAATTTCATGGTAGGAAGGATTAAGAACCAAAAAAAAGGAAAAAAAGGGATATGTTTTGACCTGAAACGAGCCAAGTCAAAGGCAAAACTTGGCTGACGTGATACTGGATTTCCAGGTCCCTGCTCCATCTCCTGGACTGAATAGCCTTTTTCACTAATTAATGACTTTCCCATGAATTAAACAAGAGTTCTCTTCCCTATTCAGGGGATATTAGAGCCTTCTAATAAAGCATCTTCTCTGCCTCAAATGCTTAGTGTTACCCTTGTAAAGTGTCCAGATCCAACCCAGAGGGCACCATGGCCTCTGACTGAGAGATCAAAGTATCACTTCTTTCCAGTTAGGGACTGATGTCCACTGCTCTCCCCTCAGGCTTCCTGATACCCAAAGAAGTGAAAGGTCAAAGGAACCATCAAGGCCATAGGCTGGAAGAAAGCTAAAGGGACCAAATGAAAATAGAACTGATTCCACCACTGCCAAGATGTTCTGGACAATTGGAATCACTAGCCATTATTTTTCCAGGGCTTTCTCTAAGAAAGAACTTACTTCCAGCCGCTAATCTTTCCATTTAGACCAGATTAGTATGTGTGTGTGTGTATACACATACCTGCCCACATACATGTATACATAGATGTATACATGTATGTATAAGTGTATGCATATTTAGGCGTTCATATTATGTATTATGATACAGCGCAGCTGGGTGGTTTAGTGGATAAAGTGCCAAGCCTAGAGTCATGAAGACTCATCTTCCTGAGTTCCAACCCAACCTCAGACACTGTGACCTTAAGCAAGTCACTTCACCCTGTTGGCCTCAGTCTACTCCTCTGTCAGATGAGCTGGAGAAGGAAATGGCCAACTCTTCCAGTACCTTTGCCAAGGAAGCCCCAAATGGGGCCACAGAGAGTCAAACAAAACTGAAAATCAACTCAACAATAAAGGGGAGAAGCACCGAACAGAAAAATCCCCATAATTACTTGGACTCTTTTCTCTTTTTTGTCTGCTTGGAGTCAACAATGCAAGGACAATCCAGGAAGAGGCAGAATTTTTGCTCTTCTAGCTGAGTCTTTCTTCTACACCAGGGGCAGCTAGGTGGTGCAGTAGACAGAGCACCAGTACAGGAGTCAAGAGGACCTGAGTTCAAATCCCACCTCAGACACTTGACGCTCAACTAGCTGCGTGACCCTGGGCAAGTCACCTAACCCCAATTGCCTCATCCTGGGTCATCTGCAGTCATCCTGATGAATACCTGGTCACTGGATTCAGATGGCTCTGGAGGAGAAGTGAGGCTGGTGACCTGCACAGCCCTCCCTCACTCAAAACAAAGTCAAGTGCAAGTCATTTCTCTGATGACATGGTCTTCTTCAGCAACGAAGGACACACACACACACACACACACACACACACACACACACCTCTTCGACCCCCGAGAAGTCTTATCTTCTTGCAGGACTAGTATTCCATATCCCTTCCAGGCCTTCTCTCAATCCACCACAACCACTTCCAATAATTTCCTCTTCCCACCTACCATGTCCTGGACTCCGTCCCCAACACCGGGCTCTTGTGATTAAGTTTCTGCCTCGTCTTACTTCACTTCTCAGTGCCTTGTCCCCTTTTCCCACTCCTCTTTCTGTTTTGTCTTTATCCATTAGCCTGTTAGCTCACTAAGGCAGGAACTATCTGGTTTGCTTATACTCTTACACCCAGGGCTTAGTACAGGGCCTGACACATAGTAAGTAGTTAACACATGCTTTAGCATTCACCATTAATTCATTGTGACTTAACAATATCTTCCCATTTCTTCTTCTGAAAATCCCCTCTTTCCTCCTCAGCTTAGTAAGAAAATTGTGCTCTCAGGAAGGAATTTGGTTAAAACTCACTGATACTATAGTGTGAATGACTGATACATCTTAATGAACTACAAGTATCATGAACAAATTCATTTCAAGCAAGATCCCCGCTACTTGCTAAGGAATTTCAGGTGTCCAGAAGAAGTAAAAACAAGAGAGGAATTTGGAGAAAGACAGGGGGATGGTCTTCACCCATTGACACTACACAAGGAGTAGCTGCCCAGATGTGCCCAGACACACGGTGTTGTGTATCTGTGACACATGATAAATGCTCTTGTGCTCCTATTTCTGATCAGGGGGCAATGCAGTGTGGCATTAAAAGCACTCTTGGGAGGATATGCTCCTGAAGGGGAGACTCCTGTCTCTGGGTTCCCATCATCAAGCTCAGTGCTTGGTACATAACAGAATCTTAACAAACTTTTGCTGCCTGATGGATTGGACTGAGAGGAAGCAGGCTTTAAAACCAGTCACCTATCTGACCTTAGAAAAATGACTTTCCTTTAGCCATCAGACTCCCTCCCCTGCAACCTGTTGAGACCTGCACCTTTCAACACTGCCATTCTAGGATTCCCTTATTGTCCAACAGGAGAAAAGAAATAAAAAAGAATTACTGGACACACCCAGATGGCTAAGCCATCCCTTCAGTGTCTTGGGTGAAAATGAGTGCTGCTATATGGGCCAAGGACCAAGTTTTATGTCATTAATAGAATTAAATTAGGCTTATGGGAAAGCACTTAACAGAACCCTGAAGCCAAGAACAATTTAAAGAAAGCATTAGTACCGGCTATGGGTTTTTATCATCTCTACGGTATAAGCTGGCTTCATACCATAGAGAAAGAGGCCAGCCGTTAGTTTTGAGAAAAGGTAAAACATTATTTTGGGCGAACGGGGTGTTGATTTTCAAAGGTGAATTAAGCAGTCACTTAGGCCAATAGGTCTGTGAAATAAATCTGTTTCTGCTGTAATTAACACCTCCAATGGCATGAAATGCTTGTTAATGAACCATCCTGATAAACGTGAAGCAGCTTCTAGGGATGACCCCTGGCTTGGGGTTCCGGACATTGTGTTCTGCCTCCCTCATCCTGATGCCTGAAGCTGAACCATGTTCTCAGTCAACATATATCCATTTTATGGGCAGCAGCCACTGACTGCAACTAAATGAAATGAATTAAGATTCGTTTCATGAGCCTCGACCTGCTACTTATGGAAAGTTGTAAGTTGGGTTTTATTTACTGATATAATAAAACCAGTACAGCTGATGGAGAAATGAGGAAAAGACTTGAGTGAAATGACCTGAAACTGCTTCTGGTCCTTTCTGCCTTGGCCATGTATCTTAATACAATTTAAACTTTACTGATGAACAAGAGAACTGAATTCAGTTCCAAATCATTTCATGTTCTCTTCCCTTGAGATCTTTCAAAAATGGCAAGGAGTGTCTCTGCAGAAATAGCTGTTTTTAATGGCTTTTTCTTGATTTGGGTTTTTTTATGTGTGTTTATTCCTGAATGGACTATAATACTGGGAGATCTCAAGGGACATATACTTAACTTGGGTTTTGCGATACAAATATCCAGGGCCTCATTGAAATGATCCTAATTTAGAAACCCAGATCCTTCTAACTCTGGTAGATGAACTGTTTAACAAAGGCAGAAACTCAAAAGGTTTGATTGGGCACGATTAAACAAACTCAAAAAACCCAAATATTATAAGATGACCCTGATATAGTCCATTAATCAATCTACTTTAAAAAAAATTTATTTTATTCTGAACTTAAGAAATAAATTTTCCTAAACATGGAGGTTTCCAGATTTGCAGAGATCAAGGATACATTAGTCTACAACTCAAGTAGTATTATAGACTATCTCATTAAGATCTCAAAGCAAAGCAGTACTTGATGCTCATCATTAAAGGCTAAGAATCAGAGGATGTATAATAGCTCTATTATACTATAAAAATGTGGGTGTCTAGGTAGGGTTCATTAATAAATGACACCAAAATGAAATGTATTCCTCCTGCTGACTTACAAAACTGAAGGCATCACCTTAAGTTCTATGACTTGTCAGAAAAATTGGCACTAGCCATTGGACCAAGGGATTGAAAGAAGGAAGGTTCCTTAGAGATGCTAGAAAGTCATCCCTCCTTCTCACTTTACAAAGGTGGAAACTGAAGCCTGGAGGGGGTTAAGTGATGAGCCAAAGGTCACGTGGAAAGCTGGCACAGGCAAGAGGGAAAGCCACGGCACAGGATCCTGTTCTCTTCCCATGGTATGACTGTGCCACAAGCCAGGATATTCTGTCTTGCAAGTCAGTAATGGAGACATAATGAATGTATTTCACTAACAGCAATCAATGTGGCAAGAAGGAGATGTCTTAAAACCCCTCCCTTTCCCCAGTCCTGTGTTCCATGGTAGGAAGCCTGGCCCATTATGTTACCTCTACAGAGAGGTACACTGGGCATGCCTTCAGCCTATCACAATGGAGACAGTAAAGAACCTGGAGGGTGGAAGTGCCTAAGGGTGACACCCCGGGGAGGCAGGTATGAAGCACTGGCTGCTTTCTGAATGTCCAGCACTTCTGGCACAAAACAGACATTTTCAACACCAGGGGATTGTTCAAATCATGAATATTAAGAAGTTAGCTTCAACAGGTCCAACATCCAGAAGATTTAAAGAAAGCTTCCAGACAGAGGAGAGAAGAAAGGGAGAGAGGGAGGGAGGGAGGAAGGAAAAGATTTCCCAAGTACCTCCTATGTGCCAGGCACTATGTGAAGCATTCTGCAAATACTATGTCATTTGATTCTCACAACAATCCTGGCAGGTCGGTGCATTGTAATCCGTATGTTATCGTTTAGGAAACTGAAGCAGGCAGAAGTTAAGTAACTTGCCCTAGGTTAGACAGCTAGTCTGAGGTAAAATTTGAACTCAGGTCTTCCTAACTCCAGGTCTAGCAATGTACCGCCTAGCTGTCTCCTGCAATAAGACCCCAAAACATCTCACAATGAATTGCTTATGAAATCCCTCAGCCTACTTATATGTTAATGGAAATCCATCAGAGTCCTCTACACCAGGAGAAAAAGCTTAAAAGAGACCAATATATTAGAAGACATAATCTGAATTTTTTCCCCCAGGTATGTGGAGAAGGCCTTGCTCCCAACACCTGGTTCCATCTTCACCAGTCTCAGATCAATTCCACCCAGGCAATAGCCATCAATCTCAGTCCAACATCCATGAGAATTTAAGTGGTATATTCTCCAGAAACATTCACCGATGCTAGTTTTACCAGGCTCTTCATCATCCAAGTCAGGGAGAGGGAGAAACATGGTTCTTGTCATTAAAATGCAAAATGGCGGCCCAGAGCTGATTCACCTCAAGCACGGAGAATAACAGCCAGCCAGTTTACAATGGCATTCCATAGGACCACAGGATCATAATAGAGAAATCACTGGAAAGGACCTGAGCAGTCATAAAATCTCTCTCCCAATCTGTGTGTGTATGTATGTATACACACATATACATATATACATACTATACATATATACATACTATACAGAGAGAGAGAGAGAGAGAGACTGCCCAACAAATGGTTATCCAGCCTCTACTAGCAGGCTCCACCCCACCCCACAAGGATGGGGAGACTCATCACTTCTCCAGTCACTTAACGATTAAGCACAGCTCTAACTGTTAGGAATCCTCCCTCAGCCTGCTGCCCAATGAGAGGCAATTTTCCCTCTTTGTAAATTCCACCCGGTTCCTGGTTCTGCTCTCTAGGGGACAGGTCATTCCATGAGGCAGTGGATAGAGTGCAAATCTCAGAGACATGATGCTCTCCTGCCAACACTTTCTAGTTGTGTGTTCTTGGGCAGATCACTCAACCTCTAAATACTCAGTTTCCCCATCTGCAAAATGTGCATGACAACGATACCACCTACCTCCCAGGGTTGTAAAAATAAAATGAGTTGGTATTTGTACTGTACTTTGCAAATCTCAATGTGCTTCACAAACACTACTTGTTATTGTCATTAATAATAGTAGTATTACAACCAAACAGAAAAAAAAAGTCTGATCACTCTCCTCCACGTGATAGGCCTTCAAATATCTGAAGATGCTAACATGTCAACTCTGAATCTTCCCTTCCTTCTCTGAGATAAATAGCTCCAGTTCCTTCAACTGTTCTTCAATTTATGAGGACTAGGAAGGTTAACGGAGACACTCACAACTGAAAAAGGATTAAATAGCAAAGACAGCATTTGAATGGAGGACCTCTGACTCGTGGTCTGTTTTTAGGCCACACGGCTTCCAGTGGACTACTCAACATCGCTCAAGGTCTAAGAGAGGGTTAAATCCAAAGGCCTAGGCCTCTTAAGCACGATTACACTGCCAACAGAGAGGAAGACTTGATCCAACAAATTCTCCTCCTGCATTCAAGAAATAGTTCCTTCTGCCTTCAGCTGAATGACAGGCATTTTAATGAAGGCAGCTCTCCAAAGCTTTCCCAAGAGAGGATGCAGGTCAGTTACCAAGCCCTGGATGGAACGATTGAGCTCCTGAATGGTCCCTCAATCAGGTGGCCTACAAGTGTCATCCCAGAATCCTGCTTCAGTCCCACAAAGCCCCCAGCATAGGGTCATGGGTCAGGTAAATAGGTCACGACATGGAGGGCACTGGGCAACATCACGGCATCTCTGCCGGCTGATTGGGTTCACCACTCTAGAGCAGCTGCAAGGGAGGAGAAAATTTGCTCCTGCCCCCTTTCCTCTTCCTTTTTCACCAGTGGGTCTTATTCTTTTGTCTTTTAATGCACTCTCAGACTTGCACACAAATCCAGGCACACACGCGCGGGTGCACATGCACAGTCTACAAAGACCTAAAAGAAAATCTGCCAAGTGGTGTTTAAAAAAGGAAAAAAAAAACTCATATAGCCTGGAGCAGGAAAAAAACCAACCAGAGCACAAAGGCTTTCTTGTGCTTTTACTCTTTCTTAGACAAATTCTACATTAGAGAATGCCTCAGCCAAGGATTGTACGCTGGTGTTAAACATGCCTGGGATCCCTTGGGATGGCAAGAATGTAGTTCCACTAAAGAAGCCTCTCTGTTCTGTTCTGCTCATCAGAGAGAGAGCTGAACAGGGCAATCATGCTAAAACCCACACGCCCCAGGTTGGGCAATTACTGGGCAAAGCCAGCCTCCTGCCTAGATGGTGAAACAAGGCCAAGATCAGTGGTGTGGGGACCCATTCTCACAACACCCAGGAAGGCTGACCGGAGGGATTCCATTCAACTCAGAGACATTTGGGGCACCTCCTGCATGTCTTATGCTGGGCTAGCTGTAGTGCCCTACGCCAACTCAGGAAAAGGGGGAAGGAGGAGAAAGGAGAATGGGAGGAAAGAGGAGAAGGAAAGAGAAAAAGAAGGGAAAAGGGGGGGCATATAGAGGAGAAAGGAGGTAGAGGAGGCAAAAGTGAGGAAAAGGAGAAAGGTGGAGGAGAGAAGGAAAGAGGAAGAGGAGGAGAAATGAAGCAGAAATGGGGGGGAATGAAGAAAGAATAAGATGGGGGGAGGGGAAGAAGGAAAAGTAGCAGGGGGAGGAAGGAAGCAAGCTCCCTGTAAGAAGCGTACAACATTATTGGCAAGGCAGGGACTTCGAGGTGACATAACAGGCCCAGGGTCAGGAGGACTCGAGTTCTCTGACTGGCCTCACTCACTCACTAGCTGTGTGACCCTGGGTAAGTCACCTCACCCTGTTTGCCTCAGTTTCCCACTCTGTCAAAAGAGCTGGAGAAAAAAATGGTAAACTTCTCCAATATCTTTACCAAGGCCCCACATCGGGTCATGAGGAGTTAGATACGACTGAAACAATTAATACAAAAACAACAAATGACAGGTCTCATTGACTCCAAAGCCAGCTCTCTACACTACACACAACCACTCTCCATCAGGATTCCATTTTCCATAGGGATTGAGGCACTTAGGCAACACAGTGGGATTGCGCACTTGGGAATGCACTGCCTTGGACACTTCCTTAGTCATGCCCCTGGACAAAGCACTGCCCTTTCTGAGGCTCTGTTTTCTCATCTGTAAAATGTGGCTAATAACAGGACCCACAGGGCTGTAGTGAGGCTCAAATAGGAACCTTAAGAAGGTGCTTCAGAATCCGTAACAACACAATAGCAATTCTAGCAACACAGATTTCACCTGGAGATGTGAAACCTAAGGATCAGACTTGATCACAAAAGCAGTAAGTATGAGACGGTGGAATTAGAACCCAGATCTCCTTGACTCAAGTACAGAATTCTTTCCACACTGCCTTTCCTGAACATACCCTGGTGCCCAGTTCGTTACCTAGCCAAGGACAAACTTTTCTTCAAGTTAAAATATTCTTATCCTGCCCATCTCTATCTCTCTCCCCTCTCCCTCAGTCTGTCTGTTTCTGTTTCTTTCTGTCTCTTTCTCTCTGCGTCTGCCTGTCTGCATGTCTGTCTGTCTGTCTCTCTGTCTCTCTCTCTCTCTGTCTGTCTCTGTCTCTCTGTCTGTCTCTGTCTCTCTGTCTCTCTCTCTCTCTGTCTGTCTCTGTCTCTCTGTCTCTCTCTCTCTGTCTGTCTCTGTCTCTCTGTCTCTCTCTCTCTGTCTGTCTCTGTCTCTCTGTCTCTCTGTGTCTCTCTGTCTGTCTCTGTCTCTCTCTCTGTCTCTCTGTCTGTCTCTGTCTCTCTCTCTGTCTGTCTCTGTCTCTCTCTCTGTCTGTCTCTGTCTCTCTGTCTCTCTCTGTCTGTCTGTCTCTCTCTCTCTCCCTCTCTGTCTGTCTCTGTCTCTCTCTCTGTCTGTCTCTGTCTCTCTGTCTCTCTCTCTGTCTGTCTCTGTCTCTCTGTCTCTCTCTCTGTCTCTCTGTCTGTCTCTGTCTCTGTCTCTCTCTGTCTGTCTCTGTCTCTCTGTCTCTCTCTCTCTGTCTGTCTCTGTCTCTCTCTCTCCCTCTCTGTCTGTCTCTGTCTCTCTGTCTGTCTCTGTCTCTCTGTCTCTCTCTCTCTCTGTCTGTCTCTGTCTCTCTGTCTCTCTCTCTGTCTGTCTCTGTCTCTCTGTCTCTCTCTCTCTGCCAATTCTTGCTCCCAGGATACTGAGAGCTAGGAGTGAAAGGAGTACAAGGAAAAAACCCAAGAGACAAACTATCACTAAAACTGGCCATAATTTAGAAGAAATGTCATCAATTTCCAGAAATATCTCAAGCTCACCATATCTCCTCCATCCTTTTCTTTCTATAAATCTGAGCTGGTTATGCCATCTTTCTAAAGCACATAGAGTCGTTTCAAGAGAGCAAAAGCAGAAGAGAAATTTCGATTATAATAGGACTGAGAAAGAAGAGGAGAGTTTTAACACACACTCTTGAGACACTTAACTAGGTCTCTGACTGGAGAGGCCACATCATTTTCTTGAGCCTCTGCTTGTTTTTCTCATCAATAAAATGGATATAATATCATGGGCCTTCAGGGTACCACCACCATGTCTCCAAGATTAACAACTTGGAAATCATCCTAGACTTTTCATTCTCCCTCAATTTCCGAGACTTGTTGACTGGACCTTCACAACTTTTCTTGCACCTGCTCCTAGGTAGTATAATACATCTAGGATGCTAGATTTAAGACCCGAGCTCAAATTCTACCTCAGAGGCTTACTAGCTGAGTGATCCTGGACAAGTTTCTTTACCTGTCTTTTGCCTCTACCTCCCTATTGTGAGGATGAAATGAGACAATACGTGGAAAGTCTTCTGCAAACTATAAAGTATCACATAAACGCTAATTATTCCTCTCCTGTCCCTCTCCTACTTCAGGATCTCACCAGCTCTCCCAAGACTGAGAGAACAGACTAATTGGTCTCCTTGCCCCAAGTCTTTTGCAGAAGACTTTCCATGTATTGTCTCATTTCACTGTCCCCTTCAAACCATCCCCCACAAAGCTGCCAACATGATTTTCTTCAGGCTGAGTTTGGCCCTGTTACTATTCTAATCAGTGACACTCACCAGTCCCTGTTCCCTCTATGGTTACACTGAAATGCCTCTGTTTGGCACTGACAGGCCTCCACAAACAGGCACCAACATGCCTTTCCTGCATGATATATTTTGACTCTCCTCTATATTAAGGCATGTGTCAAACACATCTTGTTGTTGTTCCATGAGCAGAACAATGTTATCTCTGACCTCGGGACATTTGCAAGGCTTGCCCTCCACTCCTTCCTCAATTCTAGTGACTTAGAATCCCAAAAGGGTTTCCTTCAAGACTCAGCTCAAGCACCACCATTCTCATCTTCCCTTCTGACATGCCTTGGCTCCTCAAGATGACCTGGAACTTATGTTCCAAACATGCTTGTGGCCATGCCATCTCCCTTGATAAAACTCCAATCTGTAATGTGTTCTCATCTCACATTTTACTCCCAGAATCCCTTGAAGACATAAGCAGGGTCTCATTCAAGATGAAGCCTTTTGTGATCCCCTCAAGAGCTAAGCTCCATCCTCCAGACCACTTTGTATTATTTTTTCTTTTTATACAAGGAGTCCCCAAAGTTTAGTGCAGTTTTCAGCTCATTAAAGCTTATTAAGCTTACTAATTCATTAAGGATTAAAGCTGTACCAAGACTTTTGGCCCACATATTTCTTCTGCATTTGTTATCTCCCCTGATAAAACTCTGAACTTCCCAAGAGCAGAGACTTTTTCTTTGTAACTCACATGGAAGGGATGTTTGGGTGCTTGCGGTAGGACCCCAATTCCAAGATCACTTTTCTCCCTAGCTTCAGAACACTATCCCTGACAGTTTTCTCCCCAAGTGTCCCCAAGGATACTATGCCTAGCAATAACTCATGAGTGGGCCCCAGTAAGACAAACTACCTTTCCCCATCACAAGAACAAGCTGACCTCTGAAGTAATTCTCTTGTAAAAACAGGAGTATCTTGTAACCAGATTCCATCATGTATTGATTCCCAAAGTTATCATATTCAGTCCAGAGATCAAGGTATTAGACATCAACTCTCAAAGCTACCTTGCTACAGAGGTAGCTCTTTCCCTGGTTTCCAGTAGTGAATGATGCCTGTGATCAAGGTTGTAAGTTATCACCTAATTAGCATATTTGTGAACATACTCCACTACTTTTCCAATATTTTCCGATAACTCCTATTAGGCTGCAAGTTCCTTAAGGAGCTCTGCCTGCCATATTGGCATTACAATAAACCTTTGCCACCTTGACTTAAAAAATGCTTGAGTCCATAAATTCATTCCAGATGACCCTGTCTAGTAGTTCAGTCTTTGGGGGAGGCGTCCTTGACCGTCTCAAATAGCATCATTTCTTTGGCATTCAGCACCCAAGCACCTCATCAAAATCATACTGTCGAACACATTACAAAAGTAACACTGAATTGGTTGTAACGGTCTATGGAAGCTTTTATACAATTTGCAGTGCAACGGGTCAGCTGTTTTTATGAGCTTTCACCATATCAGGGAGACCCTCAAATCAGAAAAGTACATAATTGCATATTGTCCCTCTTCAGTTGTGTCATTGAGTCCTGCTCATCTAGGGTACTGCTGGCAAAGATGCTGAAGTGGTCTGCCATTTCCTTCTCCAGCTCATTTGACAGATGAAGAAACTGAGGTAAACAGAAAAAAGTGACTTGTCCAGGGTTACCCAACTACTAAGTGTCTGAGACTGGATTTGAGCTCAGAAAGATGCATCTTCCTGAGTCTAGCTGGTGCCCTATCCACTGTGCCAACTAGCTGCCCTTAGTATGTCCAAGCTGCAAAGGCTTTGGTCAGTGACTGTTCCAAGGAATGAGTCTCCACATCTGCTCTCTGAGGATAAGATGCAAAAGGTTTAATTTTTGAGCCAAGAGAAAGTTCTCAAAGACCGGGGAGGAGGGTAGATGTGTAGAGGAGATTGTGTTGCAGGGGAAAAGGCAATGTCTGAAGTAAAGAAAGTCACGGATTCTCAACATTTTGTAACAAGAGGCACATGAGTCTGAGAACCTTCTGAAACAGTACCAGTGAAGGATCATTTTAAGATAAATTAGAGGTGGAACCGTTAACACAAATGGTCAAAGAGAATTAAAAGGAAAAAGGAGAACTTGATTGCAAGAAACCTTACAAGAAAGAGGAAGGCGAAGACAGAAAGAAAACACTGAAAGCTGTGTAATTCAATTAATGAAGCTTGTCTCTGGAGAAGAATTGGAGGAATACACATTGCTCTCATCTTGCAAAGGTGGTAGACTGTGGGTCTGAACACTATCAGCCTCTGTGGATGTATTGCTTACTTTTGCTGAACTCCCTTCCCCTTCCTCCCTCCCCACCCATTTTCCTTTCCAGTCTTTGTTATATGGAATTATGGCTCTTTAGAGAGGACAGCAGAGATCAGGGAGATATACTCAGAAATATAAGTGTTAGAAAAAATACATCAATTATTTTGAAATCCAATAAAGAGAATGTAGACAGACTCCATATCTAAAAATTCTCTATACTTACTTTTTCTTAAAAAAAAAGTGGCAGAGGGAAAAGATTTCAACTCAGAAAGACCTGAGTTCTGCTATGACCGCAGACATTTATGTGCTGTGAGACCCTGGACATGTCACTAAACCTGTCAGCCTCAGTTTCCTCATCTTAACACACAAGCAATAACATAATGTCCTTCACAGAGTTGTTGTCAGAATCAAATTAAATAAAACACATGTAAAATGCTTTGCAAATCTTAAAACACTCTAGAAATGCAACTTTTATTGTTACGTTACTATCATTGTTAATAAATGGTACAAAACCATCGTGGCTGCCTAAGGATCAGGCTAGTTCTATGGGACAAAGGATAGATCACTCTCCAAAGGAAGGGGAGCTCGGGTATTTTGTTCAGTCCTGGTAAAACCTCCTATACTTTGCCCCATAATGGCCCTGTAATGACAGTTAATATGCAAAAACTCAAACTGTCATAAAGGCAGGCCAAAAAAAGAAGAAAAGAAAAGAAAAAACCCTCTCAGGGCAATGAAGTTTCTGCAAAAGAATGAGACTACTGTTTAGAAGGAGAAAGGGGAATAATGTCTGAAAAGAAGGGGAAGGAAATCCCAGGGATAAACTTTCTCAAAGAACAGGGCTGGTGATTAAAGGATACAAAAATCAAGGTTTCTTAAAAGGTTTTTAAAAAGACCAAAATGTCAGTGTTCCTTTTTTCTCCCCCACAGTTCACTCACACCCACATTCAACAGGTCATAGGACTTTAAGAGTAAATCTGAACATAGGTGAAAAAGACTGAAGGAGCAAATTCCAAGTGTTCAAAGACAACCTTCACCAGGCCCTCTGAGGACGTCTATGAACCCCTCCTCAGAATAATGCTTTAAAATACACAGAATTCTTTCTTGTTGCTCAGTCATTTCAGTGGTGTCTGAAGCACTTCATGACCCCATTTGAGGTTTTCTTGGCAGAGATATTAGAGGGGTTTGCCATTTCCTTCTCCAGCTTATCTGACAGATAAGGAAACTGAGGCAAACAGGGTGAAGTGAGTCACCCAGGGTCACACAGCTAGGAAGTACCTGTCTCAGGGTTTGAACCCAGGAAGATGTTTCCTGATTCCAAGGCCAGTATTCTCTCCACTTGTGCCATCTAGCACCCTACAAAGGGAGTGCAGAGGAAACCAATTCTACTGAAATAAAGTTATTGAATACGAGATAGATGGAGCAAGGTGGGCACCGATCCCACTTCTGATATGGACGAGCATGTGAGCTTGAGCAGATCCTAAATCTCCTCATCTGTAAAATGGGTGTGGTGATGCTCCTAAACTCTCACCTAATGTTACTGGGAAGCCCCCATGATCAGAGGAGGGTCCTATTCTGGAGACTATCTGGTCTAAATGAATCACTAGACAGACAGGATCACAGAGCAAGAGGCGGGAGGAACCTCAGCCCAGCACATGGAGTCTAAAATGGTCATTTTACAGAAAAGAAAACTGAGGCCGAAGGAGGGCCAATGACTCACCAAGGTCACTATGGTCCTGTCAAATACAGAATCTGAATCCAGAGGCTACTGTGCTACTTTCGTTCCCTAAAAAGATAGTCAACCTCAAAGTGCTCCAGAAATGGCCAGCCTTAGCTATCACTATTCATATTCTCAGCATCACCACCATACCCTGGAGTAGTGCCTCCACAGGGTAAAAGAAATCTAACCTCTTCTCTTTCCCTTTTCCCACACATCAGAAAAACCCAAGGCAATTTGAGCTCCAAGGCCTTTGACAATCCTCTAGGTTAAGAGGTCTTCACTTTTCTTGTGCTCTGGCCCTTTCAGCTGTCTGGAATAGCCCATGATGCTCTTAAATACATAAACTTCTAGACAAAATCAATTATACTGAAAATAGCTATTACAATAAGAAAAGTAAGATTCTGGATCCCAGCTTAGGAAGCCCATACTTTAGTCAAACTGCCCCCCCCCCACTTTACTGATAGGAAAATGGGCCAGAGAGGGAAATCGATTTGTCCTGTGTCACAGCTACTAATGTCAGAAGCTGGATAAGAGGAGCATCCAAGTTTAGAAATCCATTGAAGTCATCTACTGTATCCCATCTCACGAGGATTTTCTTAATTGGAAAACTTAATAATACTTATCTTTCTCTTAAATGTGTGCCATGGTATAAGACTGCTTCCTGTCCTAGACTGGGGACAGGAGGACACTCAAGAGGATAGTTTGTTTTATTGAAGCAATTTACTGACTTTTCCACATTTAAGAGAAAAAAAAGCAAAGGAGACTGCAGGGTACGGGATAATGGCCCCAAGCAGTCAAACACACCTCCTATTCCCAGTTTGGGTTCTATCTTATATACATAGACATATGGGATGAGAGAAGAAAAGGTTTAAGAACAAAATACATTTAAAATGATCTCCAGAATTTCCAATCAAACATTAATCAGTGGGAGAATGCTAGAAGGGAAATAACTCTGTCCCCAGGAGAAATGAGCAAGTCCCAAACCGTACCATTAACTCTTCAAGATCTTGTAAACAGAAGTATAACATTGCAGAGACAACAATATCTGGGCCAGAATAGCTGTGCTGATGGAGATGGCGGGAGGAAGGGGTGGCGGGGGAGACAGAGGGTGAACCTTTGAAATAAAAATCCTCTTGTTCCATCGCAGGGAGCAAACCAGGCATGCCAGTCATGGTGTGCTCCCACCTCCAAGAAAGTCTCTTCTTCAGTGGGAAGGGTGATTTTTTCATCTGCCTCAGGGAGTCTGGACTACATCAAACCCTGATTCACCATTTTTTTTATCCTTCTTGATCTATAAGTCATAGCTTCTGTTTGATTCCACAGAGAAATCCTGATTGCCCCCAATAGGTGGACACAGCCCAGGGAAGGAATACCTCCAAGAAGAGGAAGTTCAGAGCCTCTCCACAGAATCACACTGTCAGTCCACAACCCTGGCCTCCCACCACAGAAAGGAATTCCTGGATGCTTCCGTGTGCCTAGATAACAAGAATGAAAATCTCCACAAGAAGAAAGTGCATGCTCTCCTTCAAGGATCAAGTTGGAGATAGAAAGCTGGTAGGGACCTCACACATCATCTCATTTTGCTGATGAGGAAACTGAGAGTCAGACTGCCAGTCTTTAAAAATTTATTAAGCATTTCCTATGTGCCAGGCACTGGGCTCATATCCTAATAGGAGAGACAACATAAAAAATAACCACAGGCATATAAAGATATAGGCAATGAAGGGCTAGTTCAAATGACTTCTCCAAGGTCATGAAAAATACATGCAATATGCTTAATAGTACAGAAGGAGAACATAGGGGAGTATTATAATAAGACCAATCAACCATCCATCAGGAAGCATTTGTTAGAGGCCTACTATGTGCTACACACAATGGAATTACATGATATGGATGACCCTCTCGGATTTAAAGCCAGAAGAAATGTTAGAGACCACAGATTCCAACCACAGCATTTTCTGGAGGAAGAGGTGGGAGTCCCAAAGATCCCAAAAATGGCTTGTCCATGATTACACAGATTAGGATCAGAACCCACAATTCCTCAATTCAAACACCACCACTTTTTCCACACGAGAAGGCCATGAAGACTTGGGGAAAGAGGAGACAGGCAATCTAAAAATAAAAATCAGTTTATTTTTCTTTAAAAGACATTAGATCACAAATAGTTAAGGCGTTTACTCCTAAGCTGAGTAGAAGTCAGGGGGCAATTCTCATCTTCAGAAACATCACCCCAATAAGATAAACCCTAGCACAATACAACCCAATTCCTGCTCATTCATCTTTCAACAAACACTGTACACACAACAGAAGCATCAATTAACTCTCCTTTGGCCAGAAGTTTAGGGTCCGTTCCCCACCACACCCTGATGCAAATGGCAGTACATGCCCAAATATGCGAAGAAACAGTCATTTCGGAAGACAAAGGGGTCATACTGCATACTGTGTTCTGGGGAAGAGGGGGCATCCCTTTTTTCAAGATTCTTCCCAATAAAACCAGTTAAACTTTTCTTTCTTGTTGCTAAAGAATTATATTTCTGTATATACGAGTATATGTGTATACATATATATGGATACACACATAGACATACATATGTAGATATATACAGAGATAGATACATATAGATATATACATATCTAGAAACATATGTAGATATATAGAGATGTATAGACACACGAGCACATATAGATATATATACACATACATATACAGAAACATACACATGTACATACACACACATATATATACATACAGAAATATACACACTACATATATACACACATATATAAACATACATATAAATACACGCACATATGTAGTATACAACACACTCACACACACACATACACATACGATTTTCAGTGCTCCTAATAAGGCTTCAGAAACACATCGGTAAGACCTGCTTCTTTATTTAGGTTGGCTCCAATTCCGGAGCAGGCTGGGCTATGTCAGATTCAAGTGCATAGCCCTGCCCAATGCTCTTCCATCCCCAGACCAGCCAGCCATGGGAAATAGATTCCCAAGGAAAACTCCTCAACCGTCTTAGTTGCCAGCAGCCAGAGGGACCTGTCAGCAAGAGGAGACTACAGGGAGACAGCAGGTCTCTGGTGGGAAAAGCCGCAAAAGAAAACATATTGACTTACCTTCTCCGCATACTTGAACTTGACATAAAACCAACTCGACTTTATCATTGTCTCACCTCCCGCCCTCAGGGAGATGGGGGAGGGGGAGCAGGATAGATAAGAGAAGGAGAGGGGGAAGTGGAGGGGGAACTCCAATGAACCCTCACTACTCTGAGTGAAAGGCAGCGTGGGTCTGCAAGGATTTCCTCTGGATGCAGGCTTTCCCCAAGGACAAGAAGAGATGAAGGAAAGAGAGGAAGGATCTCTCTGAAGGCTGACTTCCCTTTCCTGGTTCTGTGCCCCCCGCGCCACACACCTTAGCCCTTAACACTGTGTGTGATCTCGATTCTGAAACTACACCCTGTGAATGCCTTGCTTAGCTACTCTCTCTCTCTCTCTCTCTCTCTCTCTCTCTCTCTCTCTCTCTCTCTCTCTCTCTCTCTCTCTCTCTCTCTCTCTCTCTCTCTCTCTCTCCCTCTCCCTCTCCCTCTCCCTCTCCCTCTCCCTCCCTCCCTCTCTCTTTCTCTGTTTCTCCCTTGGCTGTCTGACAAGAGAATTCCTCAAATGGACTTCAGCTGCATTCATCACAAATGGCACATGTCAGTAGAGCCGGGAGGCTGGCCTTGGCCCTGGCACCCTCCCAGAAGGAGGGCCTCTCCATCCCACACCCCCCCCCCCCAACCCTACGGGATGAATAATGAATTCCAGAACTCTCCCTGTGGACACAGATTAACACCTGGCTAAACATTACTCTGACAACAGCCTCGTTTCCTTCAGGCCGGGGCCCAGGCCTTAACCCCTCAGCCCCCAAAAGAGGAACAGGCAGCAGCCTTTCCCTATATTAATTTCCCGGCCACTTCTAGACCCTCTAAAAAGAGAGAGAGAGATATTGCATTGCTTTAAAGGGGAGGGGGGCGGCTTGCATCTCTGGCATAAATTGAATAATTGAATGCATTTCTGTCTGAAATTCTCTTGCTGCAGAAGCCACTTTGAGGGGGCAGCTGGGTTCCTCCCCAGTTTCACCCTTTTCTCTTGCCCGCCACCATTAGAAAAGGCTGCTGGCATGCAGGGAACTTGGCAACAGCAGGTCTGGAGAAAATGAGGGTGACATTTTGCAGCCGCCGCCGCAGTTCCCGGGAACATTCTACAGGGCTCTTGTTCATCTGGCCAGCATTAGCTCATTAAGCCTCCCCAGATGGAAGCAAGGAAGATGAGGGGGCACCCCCTTTGCAGGGGGGAGCTTGGGAGGAAAAGGGCTGGAAAAAGCAAGAGGCCACTTTACACAGCCAGAAACCTCTTCAACAAATGTCAGGAGGCAAGGGAGGACCCTGTATGAAACTGAAGACATCATACAGTTTGAAAGCCAGACAGAAAAGTACAAGAACAAGAAAAAGAAGGAGATGGGTGGGCGAGAATGACAATGTGAACAGCAGCTTCGGAAACCATCGAGTCCTACCCCATCCGTTTCACAGAAGAAACTGAGGCCCACAGATGGGAAGTCATTTGTCTAAGGTTACTGGGGAGTGAGAATTTCAAATTCAGGTGTTCTGTTTTCAAACTCAGCCTCAGATTTCATGATACCCCTCTTCCACCAACATGGCCCCATCCCAAATTATGTGTTTGAAAATTTATATTTATTATACACACACACACACTCCCTTTGCCTGTGATTTCACTGACTCTGAGGTCATCGGATCCCACCCATAAGACTCCTGATTCAAACACAAGTCCTGAGAATCCAAACTGAGACCTTTTTTCATCACCCAAGGATTCAGCAGAATCAGGTGAGTCAAATACTCCCATGACCTAAAATGCTCAAAAACTAGAGTATGGTGACAAATTTAACTTTCAGGTTAATGGGAAGTTAAACAAAAAACTTTTTTTTTTAAATTCCATCTTTTAAAGCCTTTATGACATATAATTCATCTACTTATGCCCTTTGCAAGAGCAGTTCAACCTAGTGACACTCAGCTCAGTCTTTCCTCGGTTCCTGAAAATCTTCTTTACAGTTCGCTCGTGCCAGTCTCCTGAAGCTCAGTGGTTGGTGCGCAGCAGATGAGAGATAGAAGGTAGAGATAGAAAGGACTGTGTACTAACAAGGCAAACCAGACAATGGGAGTTTTACAGACACAGATTTCAGTTCATTTTCTCTTAAGAGTCATCTTCATTTTCCAAAACACTCTAGAACTATTTATTTGCACCAAATGGATAATTAAGAAATTAGTGGAGGGAGAAAGAGAAAGATGGGAGAATGGGGAAAGGGGAGAGGAGTCCAAAATAATATAGTTTTAGAGCTGGAAAGGACTGTGATGCAAGCTCTCATTTTTGACATAAGGAAACTTGTTCCGGGAGAGGTTGGCTGAATTACCCAGGGTCACACGGAAAAAGATTATAATAAGTGTTGAATATAATATATTACTAATAATTAGTGAAGACTTGTTTAAACCAGGCCTCTGAGTACACATCCAATTCTCTGCAATGACATCATGTTTGACTGAATGTTTGGCAAAACATAACTATAGTGTGTGAGTTTGTGTGTGTGTCTGTATGTGTGTCTGTCTTTCTATCTCCAATAGAATATGAGCTCTTAAAGAGCAGGGACAAATCTGTGTTTTGTTTTGTGCTTATTTGACATTTTTTTTTAAATCCCTATCACTTAGTACAGAGTCTGGACATACAGTAGGCACTCTATAAATGCTTACTGACTGACTGAATATATGTATGTATGTGTGTGTGTACCCACACCTGTGATTTCAGTGGTGTAAGGGGTTATAGGGGAGGAACTCCCTCTACCATTGTAGATCAACATCATCTTTGGAACATATCAGATGCTTGGATAACTGAGAATTTAGAGGACTGGACCAAGGTCACATGGTCATTACATATCAAAGGCAGCCCTTGAACTCAGGTGTTCCAGTTTGCATTGCCCACTCTATATCCACTATGGCACACTGCCTCCTGTGTTTTAATCACCAAACGCTTCTGTTCACTGAAAGAACCCAAATTATTTATTCCAATAATCATGCTCATTTAATGGAAGAGGAAATTGTGTGCTTGCTACATGTATGACATAACAGAAGGAAATGTCTCTTTGGTTTCATTTTTAAAGATACTTAATTCTTGTACCCAGACAACTGGAGAAACACAGAAATAACAGTATCATTTTGAATGGATATGAGTATCATCACAAGATACCTTATCAATAAGGATGACACTGTGTATTTACTGTCTTACATGAAAGATGCATTGAAGATTTTCCATATAAAGTCATTGAAGAAAAAGCCAATGTAATGACAGATGAAATTTGGAAGAAACCACAAGAGTGGGCATTTCAGGAAAAGAAAATTTCAGGTGGATAGAAAAAGGCAAGTGATTCATCTGTGTGTACTCAAATGAAAAACTCTAGGAATAAATCACCATGCTAAATTCTATCTCAATTAATAAAAGTACTGTCCACAACCAGCTGGACATTATCATTTTCATTTTCCTTACTATAAAAGTGCCATATTTCAAACAGCCAATTAAAGTTGAAAAGTAGGAATTGACATGAGTTCCTATTTTATGGTAAAAAACTGGAGGCCAAGTTTGTTGGCACTGAATTTCAAGAAGAAGGTCCTAGAACTACTGAAAAGGAAAGACATAGGGGTAGTGATGGGAGAGCCCTCCATCAGAGACAGAAAACCAAAACCATTCCAAAAGCCATGATATCATCAATATATGCGTTTCCACCATATTTGTCAACAGTACTGCCCCCCGACTTCAGCTCCTTGGGTTGATTTCACTATCACTGAAATCATAACAAAACACAGTCCAGCGTTTGGCTCTCTCATCTTGACTAAGACAGAGGGAGTTGTGTGGCCACAGAACTGGGAGCTGAATCTTTGCACTAGGAAACCTTGGGTTCAAAGTCATGAATAACCTTGGGCAAAGTACAGCAGGAAACAAAGAGTTTTTGCCAAGCTGCCAGATCCTCAATTAAATCACCTAAAATTCACCTAAAAACAAAGGGGGCTCCATAAGACTGCTTTTGAGATTCCTTCCTGCTCTCTATTTAGTATAAATTACTATGAAATATGTACAAAGATCTCCACTGATGGAGAGTTTTCCTGTTCAAAGCTACCTATGCTGACATCACAGATATGGACTGCTAACCACCAAGAAAAACCCTCCTAGCAAAAACCTTATTCCTACTCATATTTTTTATGTGAAAAAAATAAAAGTAATTTATTACAAGCTTATCTTTTAAAAATCACTTAAACTTAACCATTCTAATTAACCTTTTCCCCCAAGGAGGGAAAAAAAAGACAGGCAGATAGCTATCAGTTTATCAGGTATCTTTTCTCCCTCCCTCCCTTTGTACCCCCTTCCATTTCCCACTCCCCTTTTTAACTGAAAATTCCCTCTTAAAATAAAAGTGAATTCTAAGGCTGGATTGTTTCACCTGTCACTGCTGCTATCATGAATGGGCCCCAGGGAGGTGAGGACTGATGACTCTAAGGATGAATCACACAGCTTCCTCTGGCAAAGGATCTGAAGGTAAGAGCAGCTGAAAAGGTGGAATCAGCACTCCCATCTTCATCCTGCTCTCTGCAGACTCCTGGGCTCCTTGGCCCAGGCCTTCAGCATGGCTCTTGGTCCCAAAGACAACCAAAGTTGCCAAGGTAGAGGAAATCATGTCGAGGGTAAACAGAACATCTGTGGGCTAACTGAAATCGAGGAGGATCACACAAAAAATGCAGTTATAAAGTACAAGATGTGAGTTCAAATCCTGCCTCAACCACTTCCTGGCTGTGTGACCCTGAGCAAGTACCTTAACCTCTTTCTCTCTGTCTCAGTTTCTTCGTCTATAAAATAGGGATAGTAATATTACCTACCTCAAGGGTTGTTGTGAGAATCAAATGAGTGAATCCATGTAAAATATTTTGCAAACTATAAATTACATTAAAAATGATAGCAGCTATCACTATCCTCATCAATCACCATCAAACTTACCTAGCAAGAAGTTTTCCAGATATTTGGCAAAGGAGAATCTCTTGGGCTTTAACAAGCGATGACAGAATCCTTGAGCAATAATGATTTAGAACTGGAAGAAACCTTTCTACTTGATATATAAGTTTAGCAACTTCTCCCACAGACAGACAGTATGCAGGGCTAGAACTTAAAATCGGATTGCATGCAGTTTGTTAGAATATACGGCAGGATTTGAATTCAGATTTTCACTAACTCCAACACTGGAACCTTTTTCCTTACTCTGCCTTCCTAACAATCTTGGGGAATAGATAATATAAGGAATATTATCCATATTTCCCAAAAGAAGGAGGTAATTTAGGTAATGCTAATTTCCCACCAGCTCCCCTAGCTTCCAAGATCTTCAGATACCCATCAGCCTACAAGATGAACTCAACCTCAGCCCACACCACCTCAGCACCCTTTGCCTTGGGGCCTCTTCCTCCCTCTTGTTGGAGAGGGTGAAAGGTGGACATCTGAGAGCTTCCTCCGGATTCTGCACTGTTTAAGGAGAGGCCCCAAAATGTTCAGCTCATTCTTCTACACCTGGCAGATGTCCCAGATGTCCAGGTTATCACCATCTCCAGAAACTGATCATCCTACAGTAATACCTGCTCAGACCACTGCCCACTCTGCCTGGTTATAGGAACCTGATCATGCCCTCACACAGTGCATGACACATAGTAGGTGCTTTAAAAAAATGGTACTGACTCTGACCCCTAGGAATGACCATCATTTCACCACACTATCCTGTTCATTCCTGAATTACAGTCACACATGTTAAATCATAACAAATAAGTCAAGGCTTGACATCAGTATTTGAGAAACTGACAGATCCTGAGTTAAGATTCAGCAGGAGAATAAAAAGGTGACCTTTGCATGTTTTATTTTTGAGAAACAGTAGGGACTGATGGCAAAGGCATAAAATAATTAGCAAAATATAGAACTTTCACTTGATAGTATCAAAATGAAACTTCTATCTCCTTTATTTCTTCTAATAATAAATACATCTATTTTCCCCCCTTTTCTGCCTTTTAATTTATTTTGTTATCAGTAATTTCACTGGAAAAGGGAAGCAGCATGTGAGTTCAACATTTCAGGAAGACAGAATTCCTGCCAATTTCATCATCATCTAACCTCCTCCATACACCTACAAGGCACACAGCCCAGGATGAATGAAGCCAGGGCTCGTTGCCAAAACTGGAGACAAACACAGGCTTACTCCTCACTGGGTAAAACAGGTTTCCAGAGTCTCGGCCAAGACCAAGACCAGAAGGCTTAGTTGGAATTTTAGGGTGAGGGTTTTTAGACCCTAAGGTCAAAGATCTAGGGCAGCAAGGTGGCTCAGTGATGAAAGCACCTGATCTGAAGGCAGGAAAGACTGATCTTCCTGAGTTCAAATGTGGCCTCAGACATTTACTAGCTGTGTGGCCCTGGGTAAGTCATTTAACCCTCTTTGCCTCGGTTCCCTGATCTGTAAAATGAGTTGGAGATGGAAACAGCAAACCACTCCAGAATCTTTGCCCACCTTGCTAAATATTCTGAAGTGAAGGACGAATAACCACTTTTCAGTAAAAAATGCCTGTGGGAGTGTTATTCAACTCTACCCTGCACAAGACTGTTCCTAAGATCCCTTAGAATTTGAAAGAGACTGTTGCTATCTTCATGTGTGCATACGGGCATATAGCTATTCCTATGATTATTATCTATTCGTATAGACAGAACTCTGCAAGATAATGCAATTCCCTTTCTATAATATATAATGCCTCCATAAAAAACCTAATCTGAGCACTTCTTCCAAATCAGCATTCCTAGAACTATGGTAAAGTCCAGCAAACATTCTTAAACTACCATTTTTTATTTGAGGGTAAAAGTGAAGAGCTTAAAGAACAGATACATACACATCTGTCAGAACAACCAGAAAAGAAACCGTTCTGTCCAGACAAGATTGGCAAACCAGGTGAGCACACAGACGCTCCCAGGCAAGACAGGTCTGAGCCAAGATGATCAGCAAGGAGCCATTCATATGTTGCATGCTAGAAAATCAGGGCAGATTGCTAAACCAAAGAGGGATGCCCTTGAATTAGGAGACACAATCGAGGAAAGGGACATAGTCAAAAGACATGAACAAAAATGATCTGATACATCTGAGTTCCTGGAAAAGGCTATCACGAGAATAAGGAAGAGATTCCTAAAAAATTATGTAACTCACAAATTACAAAAAATGGGAATGATAGCAGGACTGATCCACAAAGAGCTTAACCTATGATGGTTCAGGAAACTAATTATACATTGATTCAAAAACAGAAAGGCATGATGGATGAGGGCTAGGTTTGGGGGTCCCAGGACCTGGGCTCAAATCTTGGCTGGGTCACTTCCTCTGTGTGACCCTGGATCTGCCCCCTCTGTGCACTTCACTTTCCTCATCAATACGTTAAGAGATGAGACTGAAAAATTACGAAGGTCCCCTAGAGTTCTAAGTTTGTGATAGTATGAGTCTAATTATATATGTTTGTGTGTACACACAAATACACATGAACACACATGTGCCTCATACCTACACATATAATGTTTATAAATATATATGAAAATATAAATATGTCATATGTAATACATATGTGTGTGAAGAATTGTTGCTGGTCAGTTGTTTTTCAGACATGTCTGGCTTTTTGTGACCCCATCTGGGGCTTTCCTGGCAAAGATACTGGATTGTTTTGCTATCTCCAGGTTATCTTACAAAGGAGCCAACTGAGGCAAATAGGGTGAAGTGACTTGCCCAAAGTCACACAGCTAGTAAGTATCTGAGGCCAAATTTGAACTCAGGTCCTCCTGACTGCAGGCTAGGCAGCTGCCTTTATGTGGAAAGAGTATAAAAACCAGTATTTCCTATCTATTTCAGGTGGGCTACTGCTTTAAGAAACAAGCCAGAGAAAAAGCAGCAGAATTTTTTCCTCCGAGTTCAGAGGCAGAGGAAGAGAGGGAGGATATCCATCACCTTCAGTTCTGAATCCTCCCAGAACTTAGACTAATATAATAAATTATATCAGATTAGATCAAGCAAAACTACTGACCAGGTTTGACCCACCCTAGACAAAAGAGTTCCACTGGAGGCCTCCTTTGGATTTTTTTAATCCAAATAACACAAACAGGACCTGATAATTAATTTAAAAACAACGTTCTACATCTGACAGCAGACAACAATTAGCTGTGAGTGGCTACTGGGTGCACAGTACTGATCTGTGCCCTCTGGAGAGAAAGCAAGGATGGGAAGAAAAAGCAGGAGAGGAGGAGGAGAAGGAAAGGTCTGGCCCTGAAGGACTTTGCTGTATGGTTGGGCAGACTGATTATACACTAATTATGCACAGGGGAAATGACTGAAGAGCTCTTATAAAGCAATATATCAGGAAGTGCCAATTAATAGAGTAAGTGTGCAAGCTGAGCTGTCAGGGCAAGTCAAGCAAAGGACTGATCAGCAAGGGAGAGGGAAGGTGGAGGGCTATCACGGGGGGCTTCCTGTAGGTGGTGAAACTCTGAAGAGGCTTAGAGATAGGACAGGGCTTGGTGAAGAGATGGAGGGCAAGTGCTGCCTAGGGGATGGAGGGCCTAGAACATCCAAAGGGTGGTGTGCCAACCTCTGGAATCCAAGGATGTGAGTTAGAATTCCACCTCTGATACTTACCCTTCTATAAGCAAATCATATATGGAATCAAGGGTGTGTGTGTGTGTGTGTGTGTGTGTCTATGTATACATTTATTTATATATATATACACATGTACATACATTTATATACATACACTGTATGTGTATATGCATACATTATATATACATCGTATATATCTGTATATGTACCTTGTTATTGCATATATTATAATGACTTGAACATTGTATTCATTATATATGACCTGAACAAGTACATACATATATACATAGATACACACACATATACACATACATACACACATATATGTATATATGTGTGTATATATATATATATATAAACAAACAAATAAGTAAATAAAATCCTCGTTGGGTTTCAGTTTCTGTATCTGTAAAGTGAGGGATTTCATGGCTTCTGAAGTCCCTTCCAATTTTATTTTTAAATTCTTCAACTGTACCTTTACCTCCGACAACCTCGTTTCACTTTAGCTGCTAGTCTCTGGATACTGAATCTCGGTGAAATGACCTCTTTCCTTAAGTCTGGGGAGCGAGAGGGCTGGGGACGTGCATAGCTATGAGGAATGGAAGACCCCAAGTCTTGGAGTTAAGATAGTCTGGTTCCAAGACCTCCCTCTGATTCAAGGTACCAGCTCTGTGATCATGAGCAGGTAAGCTCCTCCTACAAGGCCCCCAAACAGCTCTCTAAAATGGAAAATTACATTAGTGTTGTCCATCCACCTAAGCAAAAGAAATATCCACACCAGGAGTTCTTTATACTACTGAAATCATGGGTCCAGAGCAAGGGAAATGTGACCATGCTCACCCCTCCCTCTCTCCAGCAAGCATCCTTAAAGAGAATGACAACCAACCCATTGAACTCCCATCGCCATATGAATTGAAAATGATTATAATTACACCAAGCTTCGCTTCAGAACAAGGTTTTGTTCTTTAATATTTCTTGACTACTCACTCACTTCCTGTGCGCATACAGTACATTATTTACTGGGTGATGGCTCAGTGCATCAATTATAGTAATAGTTTGTGAATAACACTGGCATTATGGGAAAATGAGCCTGGTTACTTAGCACTACTCAAACCATCCCTCTGGAAAACTGTCACAAACATATGTATCATGTGTCTCTACTTACTCTCCACCAATTAGTAATTACATCAGTATGCTTTATTTTGATATTTTTTACAGACAAAGAGAAGGAAGGGTTACCACTGAGCTAACATGTTTCAAAGGCACAACGCATAAAATTACAGGATCAGAGGATGATAAAGAACTCAGAGGGAACCCAGGGACTGACTAGTCCAACTCCATTTTACAAATGAGAAAACTGAGGTCCAAGGAGCTCAAGGGTCTTACCCATGATTACAGAGCTAATAAATAACGAAGAGCAGATTTAAATCCAAGGAAATCTGACTCCATGTCCAATACTCTAATACTGGCTGCTACCTCTCAATTTAATTCAATTATTGCTTATTGAAAATTTCTGTGCCTGATAATGGATATATGAAAATTACTTTTAAAAACAACAAATTTGTCTTCAAGGAGCTTACCTTCTACTTCACGGAGTTACAAAATATATACAAATAAATATAATATGGGGAGAGGATAACAAGGAAATTGAAGAGATTGAGATAAAGACCTGTAAGAAAACATGAAGGTGAAGAAAGCTAGGAGCTGGGGGAATCAATGAAGGCTAACTGGCAAATCCTTTAACCTCTGTGGGTCTCAGCTGCCTCCTATGGAACATCTGAAGGTTAGACTAGATGGTGTCTGAGTTCCCTTCCAGTCACAGATCTCTGATCACAGATCCTTGGCATAACTGGTGACATTATGGGTAAAATGGGCCAGGGGATCTGCTGAGGAAGAACTTGAATTACTAAATGTAAAGCTGTTTGCAAATTTAAAGTGCTGTATAATCCCCAAAGTCAAACAGTGCCCAATATACAGTAAATGCTTAACAAATTCTTTATTTTTCGTTTTTTGTTCCTTATGAGAAAAGCTTTAATCTGGGTCCAGGAGCAGTTTTGTTTAAATATGTTGATCACCATGTTTCAATATAATTGGTTTCTGATGTAATCTTATGTATTTTACCTTATACATTTAAATGTATTATTTGGGGAAGGATCCATAGACTCCACTGAACTTCCACATGGGTTCATTTCACAAAAAGGTTGAGAAACTTTTACTTAAGAGGCATTTAGGCTTAGAGCACGAAGGTTGTATAAATGCCTAAGCCAGAGGACATCTCCCTCTTTTAAAAGGGGCCAAAATGGTGTCATTAAGGAAACAGCTCAGCACCAGGTCAGCAGAGAATATGGAGCTCCCTCCAATCAGCAAGTCTACATTAGGGGCTAATGGCATTCAGTGCAGGGACTCAGCCCCTCAGCATCATTCTCCTCTCTTCTCACCAGCTTCAATCTCTAGACTAAAGAGGTAAGAAACTGGAGTCAGGAAGAGGAGACATGGCCATGAAAGGACAATGGGGAGTCACATAATAGACAGGTCCTTCGTAGGCCTGGCTCCCTCCAGACACAGCTTGAGTTATTCATAAAGGCAGCCAAAGTAACTGCTAAGCTCTATACATAATGTACTTACTGGAAAATTCAGGCAAATCCACAGGGAATGAGGAAAGTACAAGCTGATAGGGGGACTAGTATTAAGACCTGAGTAAGCTATCACTACATCTGGGGGGAAGGGAGGGAAGGAAATAAAAAAAGAAAAAAGAGAGAGAGAAACATATACTATCACCCAACTTTACTTATTCAAAGGTTAGATTCCTTTTGATCCTCTAAAGCGGTCAGCTTCTCTGGACCTCACTTTCCCCATCTGTTAAATGAGGTAGTAGAACTAGGTGACCACTAAGTTGTCCATGTAAGAATCTGCTAAGATGCCAATCACTAGAAATGAGACCCCTTTCCACATCAGACGTAATTCAGGCCACAAGCTGATCTGATGGTTCAATTAGTAATGTGTTTTTTCCTGGGGCTGCTCCCCATCAGGCTGCAAGCAAGGGGGACGGGATGTAGGTGGCTGAGCTACCACTCAGGTGGCCCTTTAGGACCCTGACTGTCTAAGTATGTTAACTGATCATTCACAAAACAGTTGACCTTACACATTTCCTGGAGGCGTGTTCCTGGAAACAGTTTCTCTTGGCTACCAGGAAGTTGACAGGGCAAAGGCCTCAAAGGGACTGAAGGCATGAGCATGTGGTCTGCTGGACCTTGGGCAAGGGGAAGAAGCATAGGGGGATGGAAATATCGGGGCTTGGTTTACCAGTAAGGCAGAAGTTGGAAGTAAATCAAAGCCAAATGCAGAACAAATCCATGAAGAATTCAAAATCAAGTCATTTTCTGTTCCAAAGATTCAATATTTGAGAATCATGGGATCCCCAACTCACAGATTAAGAGACATGAAAATCCATCGAGGTCTACTGTCTCGTTTTATAGATGAGGAGACTGAGTCCTAGAAAGGTTCTGTGTAACACATAGGATCATGGATATCCAATGGGGAGGAACCTTAGAGCTCATCAACCTCAATTAGAAAATGAGGACACTGAGGCCAGAAAATTCCCTGGATTATAGGTTCATAGATTTGGAGACAACAGGGTCACAGTATCTTAGAATTAAAGCCAGAAGCAGCTCAGGAGCCATCTGGTCCAATCCCCTCTCTTAACAAAAGAGAAAACAATGACCAGTGGAGGTAGATGGATTTGCCTAACATTACGGTTGGATTCTTGATACCCACCCAGAGCACTTTTCTGCCCCTTCCCCCATTTCAGAAGAAGAAACTGAGACCCAGAAAGTAAATGCCCATGGTCCTGAAGGCAGAAAGTGGGAAACCCAAAATTCAAACACAGATTCTCTGACTACAAACCAAGCCCACTGGCTACCACACCAGGCTTTGTCTTTTACAATCCAGGTCCCTGCCTATGTAAGGGCCTTCAATCTGTTCATTAAGCATTAACTGTAACTCACCAAGTAATGGAAAAGCTAGAACAACTCACCCAAAAGTCTCCCAGACATGAAATTCTAATGACCTCATACACCCTATGCTTTCATTCATTTGCCTGAAATCAACGCTGTAGGCCAGCTACCATCCCGGGAAATGGGACGGGAACAGAAGGAAGGCCCTCCACAGCACCCAGATGTTGGAGAGAGCCCTGCAGCTGCCGAGCCTGGGCCTGTTTGCAATTTTCTACTCAACCACCAGAATGAAAACACAAACCTTCAGACAAACAGGCTCTCAACTTCCTCCTAACTGCTGTTAGTGGTGTCTTTAATCTTTTAAGCTCTTGGGCTTCATCCAGCAGCTGCCATGAAGAGTACTTACACAACTGCTGGAGATGGGTAGAAAGGGAGAACCAAATCAACTTTAGAAACATTTCTCCTGGACCCTGGCTCAGTCTAGGAAGGCAAGCGCCTTTAAACGTTGAAAAATAAAAATAACAACCAAAAAATTCTGATGGACTTCAGAAGAAAAAGATCACCTCATATTTAAGGCAAGTGATCCAGATGAGATCAAGCTTGCAGAGAGAATGCTTCCCACCCACCTCTGAATGAGTTCCAGATTAAGAGATTCTTCCAGTTCATTCAGACTTCCAAGGGTTCGAAAGAAATAAGAAATGATGCTGGTGGTTTTTGTGAAAAATCAACTGCAGACACATGGATACTATTTGCCAAAAAGCAAGGTGGTAGTTTAAAGGAGAGGGAGGGAAGAGGCATTGGGAAGAGGGGGTTATTTCAGAAGTGATTGGGGGGAGTGAAACTCTTGTGAAATGTTGATAATCCCAGAAGACATACATGTTTGCTCCTCTTAAAATATATACTCACCTTTGATGGTGGTGGTAGTGTATGAGTAATAAAAAATCCTTTAGAATACCTAGGATTTTGTCAATGTTGGTCTAGCAGCCTCCAGGGGTCTAATATATTCCTCCCCACCAGATATAAGCTATAAACTCTAGCTCCCCCTGTCCTTCTCCTATCCATCCATCAACCATTCAAAAAACATCTGGCAAACACCTTCTCTGGACCAGGCATAGTGCTGGGTACTAACGATACAAGGACGAACCAAAAACAGTCCTTGCCCTCAAGGAGACTGACTTCTAATGGGAGAGAAAGCAGCTGCACACACACACACACACACACACACACAACACACACATATGTGAGGAATACACAAGGTGGATGGAAGGCTAGGGGGACCTGAAAAGGCTTAGGCTTCATCCTAATCCAATTGTACAGAGAAGACATCTAAAATGTGCAGAATGAATTAACTTTCCTGACAACAGCATCTCATCCCTGACCTAGTCCCCACTGTCTTCTCCAGGTGCTCATAAATCTTAGTTTTTGGCCTTTTTTTCAGATTCCAAGAGTCAGTTACTTTGTAAATAACAATGCTGATTTGGTTTTTGTTTTTATTTTCCTTTTTCATATAGGCAATTTTAAGGTAGGATTTTGCTTCTGGAGATATATGTCCTTCTCCCTGGCCATACCATCTCCCTCTAGTTCTACTTATTTTTCCTAGAATTTTCTAATAATATCCCTTAGTTATTTGGTAGATTCTCAGGGCACCCCAATTTATGACCCCAGCTTGCCTGGTTGATCCTTTAAAGGTACCTAAATCTGTGGAACATATTCATCAGATTGGGACTATGTCTCTTACCTGAGGTACCTGGAATCTGATTCCTCCCTTCTATTCAAAGTCTGGATTTAAATCATAGAGCTGATCCAGAAATAACGTTAAAAACAACTTGGATATCATTCACTTTAACTTGTAAAGTCGAGGATTTATTTAGAGTTGGAAGGGATTTCCAAGGTCACCTGTTTCAAAGTCCTTCATATTACAAATGAGGGAAAGGAGCCCCAGAGAGTTTGGGAACTTGCCCAGAGTTATCCAGATAGTGGTGTTAGGTCTGATCTTGACATCCAATCAGACACACCTTCTAACCCACCAACTTGCCTCTTCAATTTGTTTCAACAAACATTAATGGGCACCTGCATGACAACCAATGGGTAAAAAATCATACCACTAATACTGAGTAAAGGGCAAGAGATTATTCATGACAGTTTAGTAGATGCAGAGAACTTTGAGAAGAATCTGCTATAGGTCACTGGATAATACTTGGAAAGGGGAAGAATATGAAGGTCTGGGCATCCTGGGACCCTAGCTAGAAAGAGCCTTAGAGGCCAACTACTGTAACTCCCCTCAACTGCAACTAACAGGTCAGAAAAGTTAATCCAAGAGAAAGAAAGCAACTTGGCCAACTTGACAGTAATGGTAAGCACCAGAAGGGCACCTGACTCCAACACTACGTGGTGTAATTCTAAACATTTCATGAGCACCAACAGAGCTCCTCCAGGGAAAGAATTATTCTGATTTTCTTTCAGCATGGCTGTATTCCCAGAGGTGTGGTACCTTAACTGAAGAATATTTGGTGTACTGAGTATGTATAACAAACTCTGCTATAAGTGATGTAAAATTAAGAAACTCAATGTGACCGCACAGAAATTTGTAGACTAATTTCTATAAACACCGATCACCCAATGCAAAAGCAGTTGTCAAGCACCCAGCACACTTCCTAGCACTCAGTAGGTACTTAAAAACTTGACTGAGAGTATTTATCTTCAATAAAGAGAGGATAATAACAAATAGCCAATTAGCACATAGTAGGTTCTTCATAGATGCAAGTTCTCAAAGATCCACTAATACTCTGGCTGACATCATAGACTGGGTGTTTCTGATCAGAGACTCCATGTGGTTAATTATAAAGGTTCCACAAGCACTATTATCTTTATGCCTCTAGCAATTAAACAATAAACATTAAGCACCTACTGTGTAACCATCACAGCATTGATTGCTGCAGATAGAAAAGCAAATATCAAATAGTGTTTGAATTCTAGCAGCTTACTATGTGAAGTCATGTAACGTATTGGGAAGGCAGGAGGCCATGGAGATCAGGAAATGTACGGGGTGGGAAGGGATTCCCAACATGAAGTCTGTGAATTCACGTCTTTTATATTTTGATAACTATTTTAATAATCATGGTATCCATGATAATCCTATGGATTTTATTTTAGGCACTGAAAGCCATAATTCTAAGGATAGGTTCATGGTCTGATTTGTTGACATAGTTCAAATAGTCAGCAAAGGCTCATTATAATGATTTCTCATTGGGTTAAACTAGTCCGATTTTTCTACTCTTCTGCCAAGAGGTAGTACTCGAGTAGCACAAGACTGCTTCAAAGGTAAATACGTACAAATATAAATCTACTTGCCCTGGAATGGTTCTGGAGGAGAAGGAAAAAAATTGTATTTAAATGCTATCACTTAAGAGAGAAATATACAGAAAGCTCGGGTGACAGGGCAGGGGGGATACTCTTAACAAAAACTCAGAAGGAAACTACATCTAAGGTAAACATTGGAATGACTTCTTGGTAAGTACTAGACAGATATCAAATTCAAGATGCTCAGAATTACCTCATTACCCATCCATCTCATCCAGCAAATACAAATGAAGCTCTTTTAAATCAATTTCTTGGTGGGAAGAGGAATGGAACCCTCAAATCCACCCAGGGTTTAAAGAAGTAGAGCTCTTAATAACATGGGTGTTTTTAAAGTCCGTTATGCTAACTCAACTCTCCTGGTTTGTGATAGCTCATTAACTAATGGATTCCCCTGATGAATTCCTGTTATGGGGAAAGATCAGCTAAAAGCCTACTTTTTGGAGTAGGTCCCCAAGGAACCATGAAACCCCAGCTGCCATCTTGAATTGGGCTCCTCTGATCAGAGACTCCCCATGGTCATTTACAAAGGCATAAATGGCTTCATTATCATACTGGCTGTTTCTCAAACAATCTTAGTTAATTCACAGTACAGATTTACTGAGGTCTCAGAGGGACAGAATGCAAGATGGAGGGATATTGCATTCTTTCTACTTTACTGCAATTATCTGGCCCCCACATTTGGAAGCTCTCACTGGACTGCAGTAGGTTTACCCTTCAAGGCTGGCTAGGAAGGAACATTATTTCTATGTAATTCTCTACATCTCCCCAACACGGATAATATCATTTTGTTCAGAAAACCAATAAAAGTAGGAACCCAAATCCCCCCCTGACATATAAATGACTACAGGTATTCTAATTCTACCCAAAGAATAAATAAGCATGGCCTGGTGGGAAAAGTTATGGCTCTTAGATCAGAGGATTTGAGTTTCAACCCTACCTGTGACATTCACTCCTTCTGCTTAGGCAAGTCACGTGATCTCTCTAGGCCCCTATTTCCTCATTTATAAAATGAGGTGGTTGAACCAGAAAGCAGGAGTCCTCACAAGGTTTGTGCATCTGCTTGTATCCATTCTTCATCATTTTTCTGTCTCTGATAGCATCTAGCACTAACCCCACATGAGAAAGTATCCATGAAATACCCACTGACTAGACCAACCGAGAGCATCTAGATCTCTTTGGTTTGCCCCCACCTTGGAACGCTCTCCAACAATGGGCAACTGAATAATACTTTACTCATTCCTCATATGGAGGAATGTGGCCAAATAACATTAAAAGATTTTTCTCATAAACTGCTGATGACTCACCACATTGTGCCTGGTTTGCTTGGCATTAAATTCCCAAATGCACATTCAGATTCTTGAGGATCCCTGCCCCCACATACACACACCAAAAACAAAAGGAATTTCCAGTGGTGCTGATTATATCTATAAGCAATAAATTCCTTATCTGCCTCCCCAACCCTCCCCATCAATTAAGGAAGCAAATAATGAACAGTTATGCATTAGGTGCCTACTATGTGCCAGGCATTGTGATAGGTACCCAAGATTAAAAAGTAAAACTGTCTTCAAGGAGCCTAAGCCTACCACTCAATCAAGTAATAAAGCATTTATTAAGTGCCTACTATATGCTGATCCCTGAGAATTAAAAGACAGAAGTGAGAGAGTCCTTATTCCCAAGGATTTATAATCTATGTGGGGAGATTCAACTCCTTGTACATCAAATTTCAGAGCCCAACTCAGACTCTGGCTTAGTGTTAAAGGGGAATCTGTAGGACATGTTTACAAAATAAAAACAAGGCACTGGGGAAGAGAGAGGCGCTCAGCATGGTAGGAGAAATCAGGAATGGAGTTAGGTTGAAAAAGTCCAACATGAACACTAATCTCCTGCTTCATTCCCTCCACATCACAATATCATCTGGCACAGACAGAGATTACACAGGAGGTAAGGAAAGCAATCTTGTCCAAGTAGCAGATGATGGCACGGTGAACTAATTGAGAATCTCTGAAGGACACTCAGTTTCAGAAGTAGAAGCCGTCTGGATAGATGTGATGCTAGGAACAAGTGGCCACTCACCGCCCCACACTATATTCTATTTCTCAGAGCTGCCGCAGCGACATAAAAAGTCACCTAAGAGAGCAAAGGTTTGGAAGTGGATGAAACCTCAGATGACCCAGCACACAGGCTGGCCTCTGTCTACAGAGGGGAAATGGGAAATGGCAGTTAAATCAATAAGCATGTATTAAACACCTACCAAGTGCCAATCACCTACCACGTGCCTGAAAAAGAAAGGAAAAACCAATGAACAGTCCTAGCCTTCAGGGTAAGAGGAGGAAATAACTATGCTCAAAGAAAACAGACTCAGGATAAATTGGAAATAATCTATGAAGGCAGCAAAAGAACTTTGCAAGACTTTAGAGGTCTCTGAAATATAAGCTATTAATATTGTTATTGACTGCTTGGTGTTAGTCAACGTGATGGTTAATGGCAGAAATACCATTTCACGATGAAAAAAAATGGAACTGGTTAATTCATTTATTGTCCACTACTGAATAAAAGAGATGCCTCAGCCATTTTACTGACTAGATGACTTTGGACAAGTCATACAATCTCTCTTATACTGGTTTTATTCATTCATTCATTCGTTTGTTATTTATTGTTAAAGAAGAAGAAAAATAGCATCTGCCTTCCAAGGTTGTGGTGAGAATCAAAAGATACAACCTTTGTGAAACCTTAAAGCATATGGGCCACAGAGTTGGGCATGGAGTCAGGAGGATTCATCTTCTTGAGTTCAAATCCAATCTCAGACACTCATGAGCTGTGAGACCCTGGGCAAGTCATTTCACCCTATTTGCCTCAGTTTTCTCATCTATAAAATGAGTGGAGAAGAAAATGGCAAAACACTCCAATAACTTTGTCAAAAAAAGGAGTCACAGAACTACATATTATTGTTATCTTTACTCTCCTCTGCAACCCAAGTAGATCATGGCACAGAAGAGCATCTCTTCTCCTCAGCCTGAAAGAGGACAGGAGGGAAGAGGTAGCACGTGTCTAGGCACACCCACAAGTCCAATGAAGCTTTTCTGGCCCAAGAATCCTATCATGGATGGAGGCGGTAAAGGATACCAGCTGATACTTACCTCCTTTGGGGAAACTTGGATTTTTCTGTGTCTAAATGAGTTATCACAGCCTTGCATTTCTCTGTCTATAGGTATTCACATCAGACTTGGTTGAGATGTGGAAAAATGTCCCTAAGCAAGACAAATGCCTCTGAGTATCACCAGTGACACTACTGTTATCTCAGGTCATTCATCCTTGAAAAAGAGATGCTGAGGTAGAGCCTTCCTCCAATGGCTCTTGTCGCCTCCTGATCTGTTTAACTCTCTGATTGGTACGCGTCTCTAAATCAGGAAGAGGGCAGCCCCGAGAAACATACTTGAGTAAGATACAACTGTGGGTCCAGCAGCTGCAAATTCCAGGACAAAACAGACACTTGTTCTGATAATACACATTCTGAAGGTGGTGATGGCACAGTAGTGAGGCAAGTCTGGGAAATCCAGCTTGGAAAGTGAATGGAAAAAAAATCTATATACAAGACTACTCAAAGTATTCCACAGAAATAAGGAGAAACGATCCTAGATCAGAGGTCCTTAACCTGGGATCCATGGAAGGAGTTGGTGGAAAGATTTCAGGAGTTCTGTGAGCTTGGATGAGAACAAAAGTTCTATCTTTATTTTCACTAATTTCTAACAGAAATATACCATTTCCTTCCATGAAGATGTAAGCAACTAACCCTTATTCCAAGAAGAGATGCTCAGAGTAAAGACAAGAACTCCCATCCTAGATCATGGGAAGAAAGGAAGAAAAACAGCAAAAACCTAGAAATATTCTATAAAAATCAGTCACATAGACCAATAAGAAGAAAAAAAAGAAAATGTAACGCTCTGTGTGTTGAATAGGTATAGGTACAGGTGGCGCCATCCATCTTGGTGTTTTTCACATCTTGCACGAATAGCAACATGGCCCTTCACAGTCTGCAAACACAGAGTGTTCTCAGGCAACTGATTCGACAAAGATTAACTTCCTGAGATGCCCCAAAGCCCCTGGAAAGGTACATTTCACATGGATACATTAAATAATATGCCAGTCCTCCCTGATGCTGCTCCAAGTCTTTGAAGCACAGGTGTGATTCTCCTCACTTCACTGCTCTTACTGTACTCAGTTATGGCAACCATCACCAACCATATGTGGTCTAAAGGGTCGATTCCTTCCACATTTCTGGTTGTATAGCTGTCAAGGCACACAGCAATATGGCAGCAAGCTTTTATAACTCATTCTATATGCAAAAGTTATGTTCCTACTGATCTATGCTTGACTATTGATTTACTTGGAGGTGGAGGATTCAAGGTACCAGTCAAGCTAAGTAATCATGCAGCCACAACTACCTTCAGGGTACCATAGAAGACCATTAGGTTTTAATGACTATGCAGTCCATTAGGATGTTTCACTGGAAAACATGACAAAACGTGAATGCATCTGGATTGCTGTTAGCTGCTGGGTTATGGATATAAGAATTCCTAATAAGTGGCATTCTAGACTGGCAGGAAAATCTGCTAGTTTATGGAGTCAGACTCATGAGGCAAAGACCATATGAAACCAGATGTAACAAGGCTGTGTGTAGGGCGTGGGGGAAGGGTGTAGGGATTTGAGCACAGTAAACAAGTAGGAACGAAACAGCATCATTTTCATTTGACAAGTGTTATTTGGACAACGGGGACTCCTTGAGTTTTATAGCTCACTCTCAGAAGGGCCTTGCCTGGATTTTGCTTGTGGCTGACTTCAATGAGGGTGGGAACAGAATACTGGTTCCAATTGCTTATCTCCAGTTGCTTCTAAACAGGCAGAGATGACTCAGGGCTGCCACTGCTCAGATTTAAAGGGTGTCAATACTAACACAATCGTCTGTACAAGATTCCTTTGCCTTCCATGTGCCCAATTTACAAGGAAACCATAATCACCTCCCCCTCCCCAGGGAAGGGTTGTCTTTAGTTCTGGGAATGAGGAGAAGACAATTTGATTGGGAAATATTTGCAAAGCAGTTAACAGAGAGATTGAAGGCAAGGGCTGAGAATGAGGCGGGGGTGGGAGAGAGACATGTTTCGAAGGCTGTTACCCATCATGAAACCCGCAAAAATAGGAAGTGAACAGGGTTGTCTGGGAATGATTTCTTTTTTTAAAAGGCAAAAAAGGGGGTGGGGGCTCTTGGAAATGCTACACATTAAAGAGACATTTTCTGACGACTGTCAGTAGCGCCGCTTGCCAAATTTTTATGCTCTGCATTCAACTGCTCAAACAAACAAGAGAAAGAGTAGGGGGGAGGCAGAAAACATGTTAGAAAACTTTGGCATGCATTCTCCATGACCACAATGGGAGAGAGTTTCCTTTGGACCAGCTGTCATAGCCTTTGGTGAGAAATAGACGAAGCCAGACGGCACAGAGAGAAATTCCACATAATCATGAACACATGAGAAAAAAAAATAATGGGAAAGACAGTGAGATGGAGAAAGACAGTGAGATGGTCATGTGAAACCAGGGCCTCCACATGTCCACTGGAGATTATACTGCTTACTTTTTGGACTAGAATGAAGTAATCAAGCCCTAAAACTCTCTCTAACTCTCTAACTCTCTCTCTCTCTCTCTCTCTCTCTCTCTCTCTCTCTCTCTCTCTCTCTCTCTCTCTCTCTCTCTCTCTCTCTCTCTCTCCCTCCCTCCCTCCCTCCCATACACACACACTCACACACACACACACATCTCCATATTCCGGCTCCCTTGGCTGCCTTCAAGTCCCAACTAAAATCTGACCTTCTAAAACAGGAGTTGGGGACCTGCGGCCTCAAGGAGACATGGGGTCCTCTAGGTCTTCAAGTGATTCAGTCAAAGGAATGCACCTGAGCCCTAGAGGTCCACATGTGGCCCCCCCCACCCCTATTCTAGAAGAAGCCTTCCCCAATCCTCTTAATATTAGGAAGGGCAGCTAGGTGGTACAGTGCATAGAGCACCACTGCAGGAGTCAACGAAACCTGAGTTCAAATCTCACCATTTGATACTCACTAGCTGTGTGACCTTGGACAAGTCACTGAACCCCAATTGCTTCATCCTGGGTCATCTCCAGTCATTCTGATAAATATCTGGTCACTGGATTCAGATGGCTCTGGAGGAAAAGAGTGACCTGCACAGTATTCCCTCACTCAAAACAATGTCAAGTTCAAGTCATGTCATTACTTCTCTGATGGCATGGTCTTCTTTAGCAATGAAGGACAAACACATAATACAAAGGGCAACAAACCCTGAGCTGATTTTCTCCAATTTACCCTATCTTGTTGTCCATTCCTATCAATCCCATTAGACTATAAGTTCCATGAGGACAACCACCATGGTTTTTTTTTTTACTTTCTTTGTCTCCCCAATGCATAGCACAATTTCTAGTGAAAAATTAAGGGCTTAATAAATGTTTGCTGACTTGAGGTGATAAAGGGAAAACTTGATCAAGTTACAAAAAACACAATACATCCTACATGTTGGTCAAGGTTCCCAGAGTCAAGGCCTCTTCCAAGTGAACTACAAAACAAGTTGCCATATATAGATTCCACAGTGTTAGGCAACTTAATGACCATAGACTGAAAAGGAAACATTTACTGGGAAATGACATATAAAAAAAAAGAAAGGAAGAAAAAGAACAATCCACCAAAATGTGGTTTTGTCCTTGATTCCCAGTGATGATGATTGCACACATTAGCACTCTTGCATAACTGGCAGCACCTTCAATTGGAAACATTTTCCACCAAAATTAGATCCTTTCCCTCAGCTCAGCAGGCTGAACTCATCTCCAGATTTAGAACAGATCAATGTCCATATTCAAACTCTGTTATACAGGGGTTTGAGGGCTGGATTTGAAATCACAGTACTTGAGTTAAAATTTCAACTAGACTATTCATTACCTTGCGATACTGGGCAAGTCACTTGACTTTCATTGACTTATTTTCTTCGCCTATAAAATCAGAGACTAGTTGATCAAAGTTGATCAAAGATCCCTTACATCTCAGTTTACATCCTTATGCTCTTACGAGCTTTCAACCTTTCCGTGGTCCAACAAACATTTTTTTCTTATTTGTGTATATGTAACTAATAGTTGCTTAATGAATTGTAACAGCTGAGTAACTACCTAAAAACATGGGCTTTGTTTTAAATAGCACATACTAGCCATTTAATTAGCCAGAAGACTATCTTTTAAAGTCAGAAATCTATGACCTTTGACAGCCACCACACCAGACATATTCGTTGGTACTAGATTTGCTTCCACCATTACTATGGGAATCCCTTAAGCAAGAACAATTTTTTAATATCCCCATTTAGCACAATGCTTGGCACCTAAGAATCGCTGAACAAAGAGTTGTCGAACAACAGTGTAAAAGCTGGCCGGAATTTGGATAAATACTACAATTCTCAATCCTGTTAAAACTACCTTGTATATTTATACTAAGCATCCATCAAGTAATACCTTGAAGCCCTTAATGGACATCCATTCATTTATTCATTCACTCCTTCATTCCTAGTGGCTTCTTAGAAAACTTGTAAATTTTAATACCAAACTGACAGAGGGAAGGTCCACCTCCTTCTGTCTCACATTGATGGGATCATAGCATATCACAGCTTAAAGAAACCATGATGGCCACCTAAACGAAGACATTCCTATGTGTTCAGTTTTTATTTATATCGATATTTTTGCCTTAATATCACCTTCATTTTGTAATATATTCTTTCCCTCCGTTACATGGAAAGTCATCCCTCCAAATACAGAATTTTAAAAGAAGGAACCAAAAGCCCTCCAGCAAAATTAGCAATCATATAACCAGCTCCATCAGCACATACAGGGCTCCTCAATCATAGCTGCCCACAGCTTGGCAAAGAAAGGAAGGAGGAACATTCTCACCTCTCTTCCTCAGGAGCATGTATCAACATTAAACATACAGAAGTATTCCATTTTTGCTGGGTTTTGTTTGGTTTTCCCATTTGCAAAGACATTTGCTTTAAAGAGAAAGACAACAAAGTCAAGTAAAATGACCAGCAAATGCCTCTACAGTTGGATCACTAGGCCATGGTGTGGAGTTCACTGTACCCCACCAAGTCTGATTTAATCAGCATGAATGTGCCTTGTCGATCCCCCTTTCTAACCTGTTCTCGATATACCCTGGTAATTTCCCTAACTCTAATCTGGACCAAAGGAGCCATGAAAAAGAGCTGATTTTAATACAAATCCTGCTCGTTCCTTGCACTTAACTATGTTGCCTTCAGTGTAAGGCAAATGAGCCTCCACTCAGAGTCTTTAATGAGCCTAGACATTAGAAGAGAAAATCAACCAGACAGGAAAACTTAGAATTCACACAGCCAGAGATTGTTCTAATAATGAAGAGCTGTGCAGAGCTGGGACGCTTTTGACTCAGGATGCAGAATGCTGAAATGACACCCAACTTTCTTGTAATATTTGTTACTTATGGGAATCTTTGTGCCCGACTTGTGGTAGAGCCTTCCGACCTTGTATTGGTCTCAGCAGCCACAGTCTGACACACCGTACTGACCCCAACGTAGTGGTATCATTTTGGTTTTCTTCAAATACAAAGACAACAAACCACCAATCTTCATTACTTCTGATACACTATTTACCTCTTCTCTTTTTCATTCTTTACTAAGAGAGGACCCTTGAGGTAAGAGGGAGGGAGAGAGGGAACACCCTAAGAAATGTAGGCATTGTAGAAAGAGAAGAAAACAAGAAAATCTCATTTTTAAAAGTCACAGAGAACAGTTTCCAAAGAAAAGAGAGAACTATAGTAGAAGACACCAAATCGGTGACCTAGGAGATAGAGAGGACACAAAAATTAAAGGTGACCAGGCCCTCTCAAGTTACACAAATAATATCCTTGAGAAGCAGTATAAGGAGAAAGACAGCTAGACTAGAAGTGACAAAGAGTTGGGTTCCGGTGCTGACACTATCAGTGCGATCGAAAAAAATTTAATCCCTTGAGGACAGACTGCTATTCCTTTTTTTGTTGCCGTTAAATCATTTTTCAGTCGAGTTCAACCTCATTTGGGTTTTCTTGGCAAAGACAATGGAGAGGTTTTCCATTTCCTTCTCCAGCTTGCTTGACAGATAAGGAAACTGAGGCAAACAGGGTAAAGTGACTTTCCCAGGGTCACACAACTTATCTGTATCCGAAGCTAGATTTGAACTCAGGAAGATGAGTGCTCCTGCCTCCAGGGCATCATCTGTCTGCCCCTAGCATCTGGCACAACTTGGGTCCTTAATAAACACTTACTGATTAATTAATTGATCCTAACTGGTTTGGCCTTCTCCTCTTCCTTACTGGTAAAAGAAAGGGTTAGGACTGCATTACCACAGAGGTCTCTTCCTAGCTCTAAAATTGCACAATTCTAAATGTTAACAGAATTTCTGAATGACATCCTTACCATCTCAAACACATACTTCAATTATTTTAATTAATTGTTAAGTAGCACTTTCCTACCACTAATTAGTATAAATGTTTTCACTGATAATTGAGCATTATGTCCTTCTCCTGTAGCCTCTGTCATCTCTTCATTTTCATTTTCTTACCTGCCATTCCCTAAGCGATTAATCTAATATCCAAAGAATGAAATGTATTTGTTCAGGAGAGACAGAGAGACAGAGACAGAGACAAAGGAAGGAGGAGGAGAAAGAGAAAGAGGAGGAATTTCAGTCCTTCAAACATCTATGATTTCATCAGTTTAGGTATTGGTTCCATTAATCAAACAAGTATTTATTAAGCACCGGGTGCTGAGTCGTTTCAGTCTTGTCTGACTCTTTGTGAGGCAAAAGATCCTGGAATGGTTTGCCATTTCTTTCTCCAGCTCATTTGACAGATGAGAAAACTGAGGCAAACAGGGTGCAATGACTTGCCCAGAGTCATAAAGCTCATAAGTATCTGAGACTGGATTTGAATTCAGATCCTCCTGTATCCAAAGATAGATGGTACAGTGCATAGAGTGCCAGGCCTGCAGTCAGGTTGATTCATGTTCATGAGTTCAAATCTAGCCTCAGACACTTGCTAGCTGTGTGACCCTGGGAAAATTACTTTTCCTCATCTGGAAAAGAAAGCCCCAAATGGAGTCACAAAGGGTCAGACGAGACTGAAAAATAACCTTCTGATTCTACGGATGGTGCTCTATCCACTCCACTACCTAGCTAAGATGTGCCAAATGGCCTAGGCACTGGAGAAACAACTCCAAAAAGCTGTAACAAGCCCTACCGTCACAGAGTTGACATAATAAGCATTTCTCAAGTCTTTCCACCCCCCCCACCATGTACCATCTTTTGAACTAGGCACTGAGGATAGAAATATAAAGACTGAATAGTCCTGGCTCTCGAGGTGTTTATATTCTAACTGATAAGCATTTATCATACCAAGCTTTCCATGGGCCAAAGAATGTGCTAAGCATTGGGTATATCAATTCAAAATAAAATTGAAAATCTCTTCCCTCGAGGAGCTTTGATTCTTTTTTGAGGTGGAGGGGGAGAGAAGAGAAAAGCAGGTATACAACGTCTATAAAGAAAAAAAAGCTATGGAATTATACACAAGGGAGAGAGACACTGATTTCATTCAGCTCTTTTCTCTCTCTGGCTTTGTGATGTTCCTTCAAGCTTCGTATCTTCCTAGATTTGAATTAATGAGATGATTGCTACCTCTTCATCCTTAACTTTTTTTCCACTTGGACCTGATGCACAGAGACACAAATGTATCCTGAGAAATCCAAACACATAAAGTGTGCCCATAACTCAGCGCAAAGCTCCTTCTTGTCTTTGCAGGTGATAATGGTATGGAAACAGGCAGAAATGAGCAATGCAGGAAATAAAATTCTGAAGGTGCTTAACAAATGAATTAATTTGGATTCATTTAAAAATGCATAAAACTGATATTGCCCAGATGGCATAAAAAATTTAGCTGCTGAGGTGTGTAAATGAGCAGCGGGTAGTTCTAACCCATCAATTGGTGCACGCCAAGTTGTGTAATAATCTCAAAGGTTTGTCGATTATTCTACGTCCCTTGATAACTGAAGTCTAAGCTTTTCTAGTAAGAAGAGAGTTTGTGGGAAATGACTCTACTATATGGCTGACAAAGGGAAGAAATACTTTGGTATATCTAATCCTCCATTAGTCTGCTGCCTCTTGGTGAATGGGAATGAACAAAAAACATGTATTCATATAATGTAGGCAAGAATGTTAGTTCATTTTCAAGTACAAGCTCACATTCCCACACCCCTACACACACACACACACACACACACACACACGGAGTTATGCTGGTATGTGTATATGTATGTATGTGACCATACATAGAGGTAAATGAATGCTCGGATAGATTTGGCCAGAGGAAAATGAAATATGCATATGGTCCCTAATGATGGGCATAAATCCATCCCCTTGACAATCACAGCTTTGCCCGCCTGTAAACACTGAAAATAATGCACACATCAGTGTTCCATGGGCAAGTACATTAAAAGATTAAATTGTTGACATATGTAAACTGATTTTCACAGCTCTGACTGATTGATGGAGATGGGCAGGAGTAACATAACAGTTCTGTTGTGACTTGTCATGTAGGAAGCCATACAGCACGCATAAATCGCTTCCTGAAACATGGAAGATGTAGCCATCGCTAATGTGGTAGGCAACCACAATTAGACTCCCTTGACTTCTGGGACGGGCACTTGAAATACAGACAATTAGCTCCCATGACTGAAATGGAACAGAACTCAATGACCATTTAGAACAGGCTTAAAAATACTTTTTCTAAATTGGGAAAACACCATGGTCTAACAGAGCCATTTCACCCAGTGAGTTCATTCTGTGGTTTTTCCTCTAGCAACACACTCAATCAAGAGCTCATTAATCAATCGCCCACTATGTGCTGGGCACTATACCAGGTGTTAGAGATACAAATGCAATAATGAAGCAATCCTTAACCACAAGAAGTTTATATTTTGTTACTTAAAGTAACATTTCTATGCATATGAACCTTTAAAATATTTATACAAAGCTAAGACAATTTCATTTCAGAAAAGAGACACTAACCAGGTAAACCAAGACAGTCCATTTAAGAAAATACATTGTCTCAATGGAAGGAATAAGAGATGTTCACATTCAGAGAATTTTGAATGGGTGAAGATCTGTCATTTTTGCTCTAATTATCTATTCTTATTTCCTCTCCCTTCAAATCAGAGATTAGTCTTTAGGGCTGATGGCAGCTTTGAGGTCACAGAAGAGCAACGACTCTTCTCACCTCCAAATCCACCCACTATGGGTCCAAAACCTGTCTCCTCCTCCAATTCACCCTAGAGACCATTTAAAGTTATTGCCATGTAATGGAAAGAACACTGAATTTGACATGGAGGTTCTGAGTTTGAATCTCATTTCCACTAATTATTGGCTATGTGACCAAAATGGTTCTTCTACCCCCACACTCTATGAAGTTCAAGATTTTTGCCCTGGTATTTATTCCACTCAATTACTCTGGTCTGATAAAGCTCTTTGGACTTCCAGTAATCTCAAGGGTAGGGAACATCTTCCCCACGCCATTCTCAAAGAATCTTTTTTGACCCATGGCACAATTCAGAAATTCACCCCACACCAGCGTGAGGGTCCCATGCAGAATGAGACCAACTGAGAAAATTTATTTTGATGAACAGGAGTCCAAAAGGTTCCAGGAAAGCTCAAAGCCCACATTCCTCAGCCATCTGCAATGCAGCAGCAAAATACTTCCCGTTGGGCCTATGAGGCCGAGGACAGCCGCTGCTGTTGCCATATAGATTGCGGTATAAACCCTTTCCATCTGCTCAAAATTTATCTCACCATACCCGGTACCACATGTGCCTGCAGAAAGAGCTTTCTTACAGCTGGGAATAATGAAAGCGGCACTTTATGGAGGAGGTTCTCTAGGAAGCAAGGCGGGATAGCTTAAGGTGAATTGCATTAACTCAGGAGAGAGATAAAAACAGGAATAGGGGCCCATATGGATAATTACCACCTCTCCCCCTACATCTACCCTGCAGTTTCGACGCCTTCTAGCGCTCTTCTCCTAGGCTCTGAGAACACTGTGTGTCATGGATGCTTTGGGGAAGAGGGCTTGGTCCCACAGGGAAGTCCATTTAAATGCTTCCCATCTGAAGATAGCAGATAAGGATGCAGGGGGCCTCAGGATGGAAGCTGTTCTACAACCCAGCTCCTCCTAACCCGATTATTCAGATGCAGGGAAAACACCATGCTGAGTGACATGGATACAAGGAACAAGTTGGGTTCCTAACAACAATGATACAAATGGGGCACCAGTGGGTTAACAAGACCCTCGGCTTTCTCACAGAAACATGACATCATGTCACCGTTGATTCAGGCAATGCTCATTGGGATGCGATTTTATCACCTGGTACACAGTAGGTGCTTAATAAATGCTTCTTGGATAATTAGGAGGTAGTGTGCCACAGTGGAAAGGACACTGGCTCTGACAGGTCCCTACTCTGCTTTTAATAATAGCAGCTAACATTTATAAAGTACCTACTGTGTGCCAGGGACTGTCCTAAGCACTTTACAATTATTATCTTATGTCTTCAGCTCCATGTGCCTCAGTTTCCACCTCAATAAAATGAGGGGGCTGGCCTAAATGCTTTCCAAAGTCCCCTCTGGCTCTAACCGTATAACTCCAACAACCAATCAACAAGCACTTATTAAGCACCTACTGTGTGCCAGGAACCATGCTAGGTGTAGAGGATACAAATACAAATTCTACAGCAGTTAAGGAGGTTGGACTAGAGAGCCCGAGGTCCCTTCTAGCTCTGACATTATGAGAGGTTCAGAGTGCTTCCATCTTGTGAACAATCTAGCCCTCTCCCATGTGATTTTTCTTGGCTTTACTTTCTCTTGGGACGGGCACATGCTGTATGTTTAACTGCATATGGGATGTGTTTTCTCCAAATGGCTTTTGATGAAGCAACCTAATCATTCATTTTACTTTTATGTGCAAGATCCAATGGGTCCCTGGTTCTGATCTCAGGAGTTTAGAGGGACCTAAGGCCAGGATCCCCAATTCTCTGGGACCCTATCTTGCTGGCACTGGCAACTTCCACCAGTCCTGTCAGTAAAAGGAATGATCACCATGCCTCAGTAGTATAATCTGCATACAACACTTGTCTAGATTGAAGTGTTCCTTAATCTTCTCTATGCCAAAGAAGGAAGGCAGGAGAACAAAGTTTCCAGCTGCCAGAGATGGAGATCACACTGAAGCCACAAGTACTATGTTTGCTCCCTTTGAGCATATAGATGAACAGGACTCACTCAAAGACCCAACAGCACCCTTAGACGCAGAGTAGGAGGGGATGAGTGAGTAACACAGTTGTGGAGAAATCTACTGGGGTCTCTCTCTCACTCCCCCTGTTAGAAGAGCATTTCAGTACCTCAGAAGAATCAGACCTTCTCTCAAGTCAGAGTCCAAAAGAAATTAGATAAAGACTCACAAAGATTTTGTCTTAATGCCAAACTGTTCTTTCAAAAACTGTATACACGTGGCATTGTATCACTTATCTCTTGTGACTGAAAACTGGGCTTAAATTTAGCTAGCTTATTTATGTAAAGGAATATTCCTTTGAGTCAAACCTGTTGTTGCTCCCCCGCCCTCAGAATTAGGAGAAAAGAAACTTCATGGCTCAGTGGAGAATTCTGGATTTTGAGTCAGAAGACCCAGGTCCAAATTCTGACTCTCTCTGTTCCTACATGTGTGACCTGGAAGAAATCAAACTGATGGAGGCTTCTTTTTCTCAAATCTAGATTGAGGGGATAGGAACAGATGACCTGACAGAGTCCTTCTAACTCTGATCCGATGACATTATAAAAACTTTTAATTACCCCCAAGTTTGTTAAACAAATATAGTTTTTCAGCGTACCTTCACTTTTACCATTTTTTTTATCCTTACAATGTCCTAGATCTAATTAAGATTTCAATTCTTCCCTCTGTTTTACAGATAAAGAAACTAGGAAACTGATACCCAGAGAAGGTGACCCTTGGCTAATATCGCACGGTCAGTCAGGTACAGCATTGTGAACAGAATACAGGTATGAAAACTACAGGCTCATAAAGCATAGAAGTCATCTCTTTAGTTCCTTGCCCTCATTTATCTAATAAGGAAACTGAGGTCTACGGGATACATGACTTTCCCAAGGTCACATTTGTAGTAAGCTTATACAGACAAGAGGTGGCAAACCTGTGGCCTCAAGGCCATAGGTGGCCCTCTAGGTTCTCAAGTGCAGCCTGGCTTTGTGTATTCTCAAGGCCATCATTTCCCCACCAATATTTTAGACTCAGAGGTAGAAGAAATCCAATATCCTCATTTTACTAATAAGGAAATGAAGGTTCAGTTATGTTTTCAAGTTTCTTCCTACAAGTCATGTTAATTTCTACCTTTTGGCTTTAATTTGGGTCATTCTGCCATGCAAAATGGCGTCCCTCTTCCCTTTTGGAACTCAATAAATGCTAGCTGATCAGATGGTTAAGGAAAGGAAGACCTCCTAAGTTTAAAACAGTTGGGGCTCATGAGGCTGAATTTGTGATCCTCTAGAATCCATCAAGGTAAGACTTCAGAGACAGGAAAAATCAATCCAGTTCAGAAGACTTTAGAAGACTTCCTAGAAGAGAGAAGCTGAAGCTTGCCCTTCTTGCAGATTTCAGATTGTTAAGGGAGGGGAGGAGTGGAAAAGAACCCAGGAGCTAGCAGTATTGGGCAAAGGAAAGGGTGGGTATAAAGAAAGAGAATGTGAGAGGCAATGAAGAAGATAGAATTTACAAAGTAGAGGAAAGGTAGGACTGTACCTTATATAAGCAACTACCTTAGTGAGGACCTTAAATATCAGGGAAAGGGAGACATGGCATTCTCACTTTCCTTGATCCAGTCCACTGCATCTAGACAGGGACATAGATAAGATGTCTCAACTTGACCCCACCCGACCTTTCCAGTCCTGTTACATGCATTCCACGGTCCTACCAAACTGGCTTTCTTGCTGTACCTTTCCACTGAAACTCTAGCTCTTACCTTTGTGGCTACGGCCACCATGCCTGAAATGCTCTCTCTTCTCACCCCTGCCTCCAAGAACCCCTCCTTTCCTTTCAGGCTGGGCTTAAATACCATGCTCAACATGGGGCATTCCTTCACATGTCATCCCTTTAGAACCACCTTAAAATTTACATTTTATTTATTTATTATTTATCATACATTGCATTTATTTTCTACAGACTTATTTATGGGTGTGTTATCTTCCCTGATAGAAAAGCTAAGCTCTCATTTTTTTTATTTAGTATCATCAGTGCCTGGAGCAAAAGCTGATTGGATGAACAGTCTCAATAACAGGTCCTGTATCTTTTCCATGAGGATTCCCAAGGCAAAAATATTCTTAGTAGGAGAATCTATGCCTAGCACATTCAATGAGTGCACGGTAGGAAATTAATAAGTACTGAAGGATCTGAGTAATGGAAATAGGATCTACTTCAGTTATAACCAAGATCAGCATAACTTAGATATAAGAAATCCCACCTGACAATGACCCAACTGTTTCCAGGACTCAAGGGCAACAAAAGAACCAAGAAGAAAATTCAGAAATGTTAGATCAAGGATGTATGGCTGGCAGGTGACTTCCCCTCCATGGACTCATTAGCAAAAGGGGTGGGACAATATGGCACCTATAAAATGAGGGTGTGGATTAGGTCATGGAGACCTCCAGACCCAGGATCTTCTGATGGTGACATCCAATGGAGGGACTTAGCAAAACTCCTTCTGTCATCTGCCGGGGACTCAGTTTCCTCCTCTAAGAAAATGAGAGGAGGTGGATTCAATGGCTCCAGCCTTCAGTGATCTACTCCCTTCTAATGGGGTTTTTAACCTCAGCTCTCTTCTTCCCCTCCGGGGAACCCGGCCTATGCAACATTAACAAGAATCTCTATAAAGATCAGGAGAATCAAAGTGAAGCCAGATGCATGAGTCAGCACAGCAAAAACTTCAAGGCAGCCAGATTTTAATTTATTCAGAGGGGGAAAAGGGAGGGAGTGAAGTTAGCTGCGCCCCACTGCCTGAGGCCAAGTGCCTGCAAGGCTCCCCTTGCCCCTGGATCAGCCTTTTATCTGCCTCTGTTAGCAGGCTCCAAGGCAGCCAAAAGTTCTTAGGCATGTTCATGAGGAATCCCTGAGAAACACCAGCTGAGGTTGGAGGAGGGAGCGGGAAAGAAGTGTGGCCTGACCATCACAGCTGAAGATCTCCATCTCTACCACTCCCCTCTTTTGTCACCATCTCCCAAACAGGCCCCTTTCGGCCCCAACACCGCTTGGTGAAGGCCCTCCCGCTTCAGCCCTGCACAATGGCTTTCTGAGGGGTCTGCCTGCCTCGAGCCTCTCCTGGCCCAGTCTGTCTCCATCCAACACTCAGCTGCCAAAGTGATTTTCCTAAAATGTTGGTCTGATCTGCTCACCTCTCCACCCCCTCCACCCCTCCCCCCAGGCTCCTGTTCAATAAACTCCAGGGGTTCCTCTCACCTCCAGGATCAAACAGAAAATCCCATATTTTGAAGTCAGAGCCTTTAATAATCCATCCTCCCCCAAGTCTGCTCACACTTTACAGACCCCACCCCTCCACCTGCTGAGCCATGCAGCCCATGGGCCTCCTTGTGGTATGAGTATACCTCACTTCTCCATCTCAGATGTTTTCAATGCCTGGAATATCTCCCTTCTCACCTCCACTTCCTGGATTCCCTCAAGACTCAAATCAAGTGCCATCTTCTATAGGAAGCCTCTCACCATCCTCTCGGATTCAAGGACCTCCCTTTGCCAGTCATTTCTCATTTGTCCCATGTACAGCTTCTTTGCATGGGTTTATTTAGGTACTGTCTCCCCCACTGGACTGTGGGACTTCTACCAATCTTTGTATCCCCAGTATTTGGCACAGCTCCTGGCACACAGCAGGTCCTTAATAAGTTAAAGAAATGTCATTGATTAGCTCTGCACACATCCCGGACTATCTTAGCCCCTGACGAGGCTAAGCCTACGTCAGCCAGGCTTGAACATTCAATGTGGAAAGAATCCTAAGGATCAAGGAATCCTACCCACTGGGGTAGAGCAGAAGAGAGCCCTGGAGTTGGAGTCTCAGGACCTGAGTCTGAATCCTGACTCTGCTATGGACTCTCTGTATGAAGGGGGCAAGGCACTATCCCCTATAAAAAGAGGTGATTGGGCTACTTCTACTCTAAATCCATGATCCATTCTGAACCTCAGTTTCCTTAAATGTAAAATGACAGCATTGGTCTAAATGTCCTCTTCATTTCATTCCAGATCTCAATCTGTGACTGAGCACAGGCCTTTGAGTCAGAAAGACCCAAGTTCAAAGACCTGAGACATTTCGCTATGCATGACCCTGGAAAAATCACAGCCTCCCTCAGACTCAGTTTCTTAATCTGTAAAGTTAGGATGGCTTCTGTAATCCCTTCCAGCTCAAAGTCTATGATTCTGGGATCTCTAAACTTCCTTGTAACAGGGACTGTTATTTTTTTATTCTGTGAACACAGTGGCCCAGGCAGTGAATTAGAGGGAGACCAATCTCCAGTACAGACCTGCTATGTTCCTCAGAGCAAACCTCCCACCAATCCCCATAGCATGCCCAACCGCAATCTTGTTCCTTCTAACTCATAAGAAAAGAAGGAAATAAACAATTCCTGGTCTTGCTAAGATAATCTGTATTTACATCTTATGACCAGAGCTAAATAACCACTGCTTTTGTTAACATTTAAGATTCCTCTCTTTCTTGTTTTACCAATAAAGTCTGCTGGTGAAACTATATTTTGCGAAATCACTGGCCTGGCATAATCTTATGCAAATTGATCCAGAAAGTCCCTTGAGGGGAAAAAATGATAGGCAGCCAAGTGGAATTCATCCGGCCCAGTGGACAGATGTTGCAGATGGCTCTTGCCAACTGAAAAATGATATGACTGACCAAGACAGGGCCTGGAGCATGCTGATGGGCACAGAAAGAGATAAAGTCTAGGGCTCCAAAGGAGAAAGTACATTTTCACAGTAGTTACTGCCATACCTAGACTACCCAGATCCTGGGCATTGCCAAATTGGAGCAGGGATGAAAGATCATTACCATCCCCTTGCCTGAATGTTAGATCCCTCCCTAGAAAGACTCAGCCTGAGCCGCACAAGGTATCCAAATCTCTAACACCGGTCTTTTGGCAGACTGAGTCAGCCACTGCACTCACAGGTTCATACGTTTAAATCTGAGAGGGCACTTAGGAGCAATATAATGAAATATCTTCATTTAACAGATAAGATAAACCAAGGTCCAGGGATGGCAAATCATCACAGATCTAGAATTGGAAGGCAACTCAGAGGTCATCTGGTTCAGCCTCCTTGTTTATAAAGGAAGAAAATGAGGTATATAAAGAGAAAGGGACTTTGACAAGATCCGGTAGGTGAGAAGGAGCTCGTTATTCCACTAAGTTTTTTCCTAGAGTCATGAGATCTGAGGATGTTGACAGCTGCATGAAGCAGTCAACTGCACCATTTGGGCTAAGCATCAAAGCCAAAACAAAATTGGATGTCAGTCTTCTCAGTTAATCAGGCTCCCTAATTTCCTTAGTCTCCACCTTGGCTCAGTCTACATCATCCACCCCTTGAACCAATACCAGATACTACCGCACCTCCCAGGATCCTACGCTCAGAATTAGCTGACTTATTATAACCTCCTTTTTCTAAAATTCTTATCTTACCTCTCCTCCCATAGTGACTGATGACCATTTTGGTTAAACTCACCTTCTGGATCAAAGTCTTGACCCTACAGCCAGCTAACTGGATAAGTGACCAAATAAGCTGCTTTTCTCCTGTCTCACTTTGGAGCAGTTAAGCACGGCTAGAACTTACAGAAACGTAACCTAACCTCCTTAACCTCCACTGAGGCCTCAGCAAAGCCCCATAATTCTCCTACCCATTTCGGATGGGACTCCCTATCACTCTCTCCATACCGCTTCAAACCTTTATTTCTTCTCCTCATTGGCATCTGTATAGCATTTACAAGTTTTCCAAGTATTACAAGTCATTAGGGTCTCACTTGAGAGCTTCTAAAAACTTGGTGCAATAGGAAATACAAGGCACAATACCCACTTTATAAACCAGGAAATTCAGCCTTAAGGTCTTGCCCATGGCCATATGGCTAACAAAGTGTCAGAATCACATCTGAATCCTTAATTTTAGAACTCCAAGTCCAGTGCTCTACACACTAGGGATAGGCTGACTTTCCTCATCTCTCTCAGATGCAATTAAATTTTACTTTGCTGAGATTGAATTTAAGCTGTGAGCTCCCTCAATTCTGGTTTACCACATCTGTACTCATTCTAACCAGTTCAATCCATATTCAAGGAACAAGATTGATCCTCCTCCCTTCCCCAATGTGAATCGTGCCAAGTTAACTCTTCAAAGGGGAAATGTACATCTGTTCCCTTCATCTCTTCTCATTAAAAAAAAAAAACACAAATGGAATGACTTTTCCCCCTTAAATCTTATTCTCCTTGACCTAAGAACAATATTTATCAATGTAAATCTCTTCCTCTTTCTTAATATTTTTTTCCTGTAATTACTCTTTTCTGGCTTACTCCATACAAGCCATTATTAACCCAGTCTCCTTGGGTGTTTCTTCACTCTCTTTCACTTCAGATACAGATTCTCCCAAGGCTCCTTCCTTGGCCCTCTAAGACAGGAGACTGACGAAGCTGGAATTGCAGGATCTGGGTTTGAATTCCAGTTTTGGTAGTTACTTCTATGTGATGTTAAGAAAGTCCTTTCACCTATTCAAGGATGTTTTATCATCTGAATAATGAGCGGATTGGTTTAAATGAACTCTGTTTGCTTCTAGCCCTAAATGTGATATGTAAAATCCTTTCCAAGTCTAAATCTATGAATCCACTTCTCCATTATCTCTACCTTGGAAATCTTAATCACTCCTTGTGCTTTGGTTATTCTATGAAAATTACTCCCCAAACTATTATTTTAAACCCTCACTTTAACCCTAACCTCCAATCTCACATTTCCAACCTGTAATCAGCAGCTGGAAATCTGTACCACCCGCACATTGAATTTAACATATCCCAAACTCCATAGCCCTCCTCCCAACTTCACAATGTTCTTCGGTGGCATTGGCACTTTCCGACAGAAGGAGGAATAAGCTTTTCTATAGTATCTACTACATTCCAGGAACTGTGCTAAGTGCTTTACAAATACTATCTCATTCAATGCTAAGTTAAAGGTTTAAAATGTCATAGTTACTTGTAAAGTCTCAGTTCTCCCCCTCCAACAAAATGCCAAGACCTGGTGATTCCATCTTGATTATATCTCTAATTTCTATCCATCTCACCCTTCAACGCTCTCCTGTACACTGTGCTCTCCAAAGGATATAACGCAGGCCACCTCTAAATGGTCTCTACATGCTCTTCTGTTCTCCAATTCATCAATCATAGTTTCTAAATGTATCTTCCTAATAATAGAGGCCTGACCATACCATTCCCTTACTCAAAAATCTTTGGTTGCTCCATACTGCCTGGAGGATAAAATACAAACCTCACTGCCAAGGCCAACATTTGACAGCCACCACAAGTGGACTTCAGTTGACCTTCCCTACTACACTTCACATTAGTTCCTTCTTTTTTTTCTTTTCTTTTTTTTAATGAATTGGGTTATCGGTTCTTTCCCTCCCCTGGCATGCACTCTACCTTTTGTACATTTTCAAAGGCCAATCTCCAAGGCTCCACTGAACTCCTATGTCTACGCCTGTTGAAATTATTCTTTTCAGGACTTCCTCCATGAAACCCTCTCTGATTGGACCTAAACAAGCATCTCCTGAGATTCTCTTTATTCTTGGTCCCTTGGACCCATAAAAGTCTAACCTACTGCATTTATTTGTATATCTGTCCTATTTCCTTCCTCTGACTTAACAGATATTTGAACACTATGTGTTCTTGTTGAGGAAGGAGTTTAGAAATCTAGCCCTAGGACACCACAATCGGTATGAAGAACAGGGGTGAGACTGTTACGCCATGACCCTTGCTGACCGACTGTTCCCACCCCAGCCACTTTAGCACTTTGTAGTTAACATGCTTTGAAAATTCCAAAGAGTGGGGATGTCTCTGGGGTATACTATGCTAATCTGTCAATGCCCTGCTCAGAACTCTTTGGTTCATTCCAAATGCGGAGAGGAAAGAGTACAGAATCCTTAGTTACTTTAAAGGAAGAAAAGAAAAAAAGGGAAAGGGCAGACAGGAAAAAATGCAATCTTTTCCTTGAAATAGGGGGAGGGGTAATAAATACCACCAGAAAGCCAAAGGAAGTGGTAGCAGGACAACCCCAGAAAATGTCACCAGGAGGCCATCTGAGTGTGGACTAGCTAGAAAGTGATGCTTTGTCCAGAAGTAGGGACGCATTCAGAGAGTAACTGGTGAAACACAGGCAGCTCCCAAGGCCCAACAATGTGCCAATGCAAAGCCCTAGGTGCTAAGTGTGCAGAAGATACAGTTCATCCTTTCACAGATTCAGATGTATCCATGAAACGCTGACAGTTAACTACCACCAGACAAGCTGGTAGCAAGAGAACACACCACACAGGGGAGATGTTGGTCCTGCCTTGTCTAGCATGACAACCCGATGATGCTGTTGTCATAATTTCATAGATCCAGAGCGAGGTTAGGCAGGAGTGATCATCTAGTGCAATTCTCAGGCAAAGATGGGGAAACTGAGGCCCAGGAAGCTTAAGCAACAATGGAAGACCAACAGAGGTACTGACTCCAACAAGTATTTGCTAAAGATATGCTGTGTCGCATGGAGTGCTAGATGCTGAAATGAAGTCAGTTTTCTCATCTGAGAAATGAGCATGATAACACCACTTCTCTCCAAGGAGAGTTCGGAGGGTAAAAAGGGGTCCTATTAGGAAGTGCTTTGTAAACCTTAGAGCAGTTTATTGCTAGCTTCTGTACTGTTTATTTTCCAAGCACCCTGCTGTTTAAAACTGAAAGGCAGTGAGATACTACACTTAAAAGTCAAAAGACATGGGTTCAAATAGCACCTCCTATACCCATGATCTTTGTGACTCTAGGTAAGTCACTTAACCCTCTCCATGCCTCCACTTCTTGATGTGTACAATGAAACTGTGTTAGGCTCAAGGTCTTTTAAGCTCCAAATCAATCATCCTATGAATACCAGATCTAGAGTCGGAGGGGACTGGGTTCAAATACCAGTGCAGTTACTTTGCAAGTACACGAGTAACTCACTTCACATGTCTGGAAATCAGTTTCCTCCACTGGTCAATGAGGGGTTTGGATTAGAGGTCCTTTCCATCTCTCAATAGATGATCCTACTGGAACAAACAAAGGCAGTGGCGGCACTCCTTCACTGCAAGAGCAATGGGAAATCCAAAGCAACCACCATGATGACCCAGGGTCTGCTGGACCCAGGGAAGGAGGAAAGAAGCAAACTCCCCTTTACTAGAAAGGAACCTAAAGTCCCAGGTACACTCTCTTCTCCAAGTGGAAAGAGATCAAACAGCAGCACACAGAATGCCACAGGACAAGGAGCCCACAAGTCCTTTAACTTTTATAAAAGGAAAGGAAAAGAACACCGAAGTTGGGGCCAGCGCCCAGCGTGGCTGGGATGACCGCCAGGTCCTGCATAGTAGCCGTGTTTGTTTGCCGAGGAGCCGCCATGAAAGCATCTGTCATGGCATGCGTGAGCAGGGGACTCAGGAGCTGCTCAAAACCGTAATGCGATGCACTCGATGACCAAGATGTTGGCAAGCAAACAAGGTGGGTTTTCACATCCCTTCACAGAGAAAGGCACAAAGCCAAAAGTACAAGTTTTCCCTTTTTTCTTTTTTAATTTTTCTGCAATTCTCCTGAGCTGGTAAAGTCCAAGGGTTAGGAGATCTGTCCTGAATATACTTGGAGCATTCTGAACCAATACTGGACCAAAGAGAGCTTCTCTGTTTAATTTCAATAGCTCTCAACTTTCAGGAATTCTAATTCTCCTTCTTCCACTGCCTGTTGTTGAAACTTTTGATGAGAGGACCGGTATCTAGATTTCATCCTCTTTGTAGAATGAGGCAATGATGAGAATCTTCGGCTCCACCTGAGAGATGTGAACACCTCTCCCCATCTGGGGTCTTGGTGCTTGCTTGAAACAGGGCCCTGTGAGCATGTTCCTGATGGCTTGCGTTCTGTTTTTACATGACTGGTGGATAACAGTGACACCTGTTGGAAGAGTCAGGGGAGAGGAAGCAATTTTCCATCTCTCCCCCCCCATGCCTATGCATTCAGAGTGCCAACTTCTACAGCAGAGTATTTACAAGCAGGACACAGTGGGGAAAGTCCTGAGGGACCCAGGCAAGAAACAGGGAACAAGCTGATTTATTCCCGGAAAGAATCAAGAATGCATGTGATTCTATTATCTTTAAACATACACAGATACACACATACACACACACACACACACACACACACATAAACATAATCAAGAAAGAGCAGAGGTTAAGAGCGATGATCTTAGAGTCATGGGAGCCAAGAGCTATTCCATGCTCTTCCATTGACTAGCTATGTGACCTTGGGCAAGTCACTTAACTTTTACAGCTTTACTTTGCACACTGATTTTTTTTTTTAAGGAGGTTTGGACTAAATGATATCTGAGGTCACCTTTCAGCTCTAAATTTATGATGCTATAATTGCAATGGGAAGTCGTCTGATCACTCTGGGACTCAGTTGTCACATTAATACTGAATGCATGCTAAAATTCCCTCTTGTTCTAATCTGTAAACTTATGATAACAAAATGTCTAAAAGTCCCTTCATCTTTACTGTTGAATGGGCATCAGTCACATTAAGAGAGGACCACATTTTTCACTTGGTCACTTCCTTTTCAATCTCTAAAGCACAAAGCTTGGCTTTCTTGCTTACACATTCTTTCCGGGCCTTATGTTCAGGGCCATAATGATGCTAAGAGGCAAGTGATCGTTAAACAGGAATACTCATGGGTCAAATACTAAAGCAGGATGATGAGACTCTTTGCACAATCCTTACTTTCATGTTCTGACACACACCCCCACCCCCGCACATACACTTTCATGTCAAACAGGTCTTCCATCATCCCTGAAATTCCATCAAAACTAAGAGATACTCCTTGAAGATACTGACATGGAGGCCAGCAGAAGCCTTTCCACCTAACCCTTGACCCTTGAAGAAAGGATGTGGAGAAAGAAAACAACATGGGAAATGAAAGAAAAGGGCTGTTTTGTAGGTCTGAACCTCCGCCGCACCAAAAATATCAGCCGGGATCATCAAAGCATGTTGGAAGCCTTGCTTTATGGGACCCATGCGCTCTCCCCGACTTTATAAGAATGGTGATATAAATAGAAGTAGGTACATGTGGTCGCCCCGTTAAAAAGCAGCTACTTTTAATGCGCTGTGACTTAAAATGAGGCCCACATTAAACCGGGTCACACCACATGCCTCTATTTTTATACATGTGTGCTGTCCCATACATTAGATAATGCTTTTATGCCTAACGTTCAAAGGGCTGTCTCCGAATGTATGCGATATCAGTGCATGGGAGAAAAAGACATAAGAGGGGAGCTGGAGAGGGGGGAAGACCTGAGAGCGCTAGTTGAATTTCCCATCCTGGAATTCTCCCCAGGCTAACCTAGCATCAGATAATGGCCAAAGAAATAGCAATTCTTCAGTGCATAAAGGATGTAACCAGTACTTCAAGTCTTATATTTTCACAGAGAAATAAAGGATCAGCCAGTGACAATTTTTTTCCCCTGAGTGAAGCACAAAGTTGAGAATGCAAGGCCAGATCTGGAGTCAGGGAAGCTGGGTCCAAATGTGGCTCAGACGTTAATTACGTGACCTTGTAGGGAATGGTGAAACTCTTTGGGCCTCTGTTTGTTTCCGTGCAAAATGAAGACAAACTGGGCTATAGGTCAATCTAAAGTTCCTTCTGGATCTAAATCTAAAATCCCATGAAGCTCTATGGAATCTTTCTGTTCAGTCATTTCAGATGTGTCTGAGTCTCTATGAGCCCATCTGGGGTTTTCTTGGCAGAGATGCTAGAGTAGTTTGGCCTTTCCTTATCCAATTCATTTCACAAAAGAGGAAACCGAGGTAAACAGGTTCAGTGACTTGCCCAGGGTCACAGAGCTGGCAAGTATCTGAGGCTGGATTTGAACTCACGAAGATGAGTGTTCCTGATTTCCTGACTCCAGCTCTGTGCACTATGGTGACACCTAGTTGCCATATATGAAATCTGAGATATTATCTAATGTAACACAGAATCATTGCTAAAAAGCTGTAAGGGAAGAAAGGCATGTAGCACAAAGCCTATTATTTTAGTAAATAACAATAACAGCCATAATGATAATATTTATTTAGTGCTTTAAGGTTCACAACCTGCTTTGCAAACATCTTGTTTAAGCCTCCCAAGAACCCTAGGAGCTAGAGGCTACTACCATGAGCATTTTACAATTGAGGAAACTGAGGCAAGCAGAAGCTGAAACCTTCCAGGATCATTTAATCCAGCTTTTGGCTATCTGCAACAGAGAGTGAATGCAGGTCTTCCTGACTCCAGGTCCAGAGCTCTCTATGCACTGCGCCCCCTAAGATCTAAAGTGCTTAAGTGATTTAAACAGGTCATTTCATAGGTAAGGAAACACAGACCTAGGAGGTCCCAGGAACATTGAACAGGAAAGAATATCTTCATTAAACAATCTGGAAACAGCCTCATACAAGACAAGCAATTGTCCAGTGGTCACAAAGATCCTCAAAATACAGGCAGGAAGAGAATCCAAATCTCTTGATTTGCCGTCTATCAATGACAGGATTATAATTCTAAACCTGGACAGAACTTCTTCTAGTCCAATCACATCATCTTCCAAATGAAGAAACTGAATCCCCAGAAAGAGGTGTCTTCCCAGGATCACACAGAGAATCTGAACCTAAGTCCCCTGGTTCCATGACACTTCCATTTAAGTGGGACCCAGAATGGAATGGATGTCTGTTAAGAAATAATTCTCTCAGGATAAAACAGTGTCAAAAATACAAATACTACCATATCTATATCTATCTAAAAGTAGATATGTAGAGCTATATTTGGATCTCTATATACATGTACATCCGTAATGGACTTATATACACTTACTCAAACAGATCTCTACATATGTGTATATACTCATATATATATATATATATATATATATATATATATATATATATATATATATGCGTGTGTGTGTGTGGATATATACTTAGATATACATGTATATGTATATACATATATATGGACTTCTACACATATATAGATGTTTATATATCCATATGTGTGAGTGCATAGGTATTTATATCTAAATCTCTATTTATCTAGGTATCTGTATATGGTGTGTCTGTATGGGACTGACATACATAAACACACACACAGAAACAGGGAAAAGGAAGAGAGAGAATTATCTATATTTAAATCTATGCCTATCTAAGTATCTTTATACCATGTATATGTGCAAGTCCATATGTCTGTATATATATATATGTGTGTGTGTGTGTGTGTGTGTGTGTATATACACACAATATATAGTTAAAAATACACACACACACACATACATACATATACACACAGTATTCCAAGAGCCTTGGTGTAATGTTATGCTTTAGAAGTTTACATTTGTGTGTGGGGGGGTGGGGGGGTGGGGGGGGGGTGGTAGTCAAAATTCAATGAACCTTTAGGACATGTTGCATTTACTGATATTTCTACATAATTCTCATCTGTAGAAGGTGGAAATGAGGAAACGGTGGGAAGAAGCACGCCCACATTTTTACTTCTTGGGATAATTTTGTAACTGAGCTAACATTCCACAATATGGAAGTACATGGGACTATCTCCCCAATGTCCAGACTCGGAGGTCCCTTCAGCCCTGTGTGCACCTCTACGAGGCAGGGTCTGACAAACAACACACTGCTCCTCTGAGGAGTTCAGCATGTACCCTCAGACCCAGCTGAACGCCACAAGCTGTAAGTCTGTCTTCCCATTTTAGAACCAGACTTCTTATATGTACTGGACAAGAAGCATTTTTCCATCCGGGGCTGCAGAGGGAGCCAGAGCCATGCAACAGAAATAACGATCTTGAGATTTCTGCAGCCAGATCCACGCAAGGCACACGTTACCAACGAAGACAAGCCCGGGCCAGTCAAAACGGGCTGAAACTCTTCTGGACGTGGCAAAGCCCATTGTAACAGGACTAAAATTGTTTAGACAAGTGTTTGTCAAATCCTAGAAGACTTAAGAGGAAGCAGGCTCTTGGGGCCACTTGATCCAACCGGCAGAGAAATGCAAAATCTCATACAATGTTCCCCATAAATGGGGGAACTAACTTTTCTGCAGTGACAGGAGACTCACTCCTTACTTCAAAAAAGTCAACTCACACATTTGTAATAATTTAGCTACTGGGCAGCAAGGTGGCACAGCGGATAGAGTACCAGCCCTGGAATCAGGATGACCTGAATTCAAATGTGGCTGAGACACTTAATAGCTGTGTGACCTTGGGCAAGTCACTTAACCCTGTTTCCCTCAGTTCCTCATTTGTAAAATCAGGAGAAGGAAATGACAAATAACTCTAGTAACTTCACCAAGAAAACACTAAATGGGGACACAGAGAGTCATACACAACTGAAAACAACTCAACGACCAAACTGTTGATAAGTCTCATCTCACATCAAACTTAAAGTCAGGGAACTGCCACCCAGCAAAAGAGGATTTATCGGCTTTGAAGGTGTAAGTACTTAAAGACAAACGCTGCTCTGAAGGGTTTAAATCTAAATCTATGAACCCCTTTCTGTCTTCTTTCTCATAGAATAAAAAGCTCAATTTCCTTCAAATAATCCATATGAGGCAAAAATTTCTCAGCCTCCTAGTCATCCCTCTCAGAGCACACACTAGTTTGCCACATTCTAAAAATACTGTAACCAGAACTAAATACAAACATCCAAATCTGATGCGACAGGGGAGCGAACAGGGAAATGATCATTTCCTTTTCCAAACACTGTACTTTGATAAATAGAATGTAGGATAACATAAGTATTTGTGAAATGTGATGTAAAAGTTGATTCATGCTAGGAGAGGATATGACAACAATCTCCTAGCTCATTTTTCAAATCAACTGCTGTCTAGGGAGACCTGCCCATCCTCTACGTGTCATGTTGATTTTTTGAACCTCAAAGACGAACTTTACATTTAGTCCCAGCAGATATCACCTTGTTAAAGTCAACCTATCATTCCAGCTTAGCTTTTTAGATCCTGATTGTGTCATATAGTATGCAAATTATCCCTTCCAGTCAAAGATTATTTGCAATTTTTTTTAAAGTATGCCAGTCATTCTTTCAATCAGGTCACTGAATAAAGATGTTGAACGGAACAGGACCAAGGACAGGTCCCCGGGGAGCTCCAGTAGAAATCTTTCTAGCAAGCAACCATTAAATTCTTTGGGTCAGGCCATTAATTCAGTCTGAACGAATCTGACATCATTGAAAGTAACAAGAACTGCCCTTTACCCTGAGTGATCCAGTAGAAACCGATGGGGTTTGAGCTATATTGGTCAAAACCAAGCGAACTGACTGAGACTGGTTTGAACTGATGAAAGTCAGTTGGAAATTTTCAGAATTATATCTGTATACATAAAGGTACCACAAAATAATAAATGTGTGGTGGAACTCTTAACATTTTGGAAAAACAAATTTGATTCTGCTAGTACTAGTATGATCTGGTTTGAACAAGTAAAAGAGTGGAACTTGGATCTAATAGGATGAACCCAATTAAAAAGAACACTGAGTGATTTAGTCTGAGATCTGACTTGAAATTCTGGTTCTACCCTTTACTGCCTGGGTGACCTTCGGCAAGCTTCTCCAACCTGTTTGACCTTTGGATGCCTCCCCTAGAAACAAAAGGGAGGGTCTAAACCATTTCTTAAATCCCCTCTAGCTCTTAAGCTGGAATCCCATAAAAGAATAGTCTATATTCTTTGGAAGTGATTCAAACTTATTTTGATTTCGCCTGAACTAACTAAATTTGGTTTGGTTCAACGTGAACAGGTCAGAATCGGCTAAAATGAATCCCAACCAAATGGAGTTGGTCACAAGCTTTTTGAAATGAGTAGAACCTACTTTGAATTTTGTTTGATCCAGTTAAACACCTGGTGCAACTGGCCAGAAGTAAGCTGAACCAGTCAAGAAATGCAGTCTGCATAGCTTATAACTTGTCTGTACCAGTTGGAATCTGGGTGGGATTGCCAAAACCTGTTTGAGCTGCCTGAAATCAGAATGCTGTTGTGTTGTTCTTAAATTAAGTGGTCAAAATCATTTTAGGTTAGTTTTAACCTAATGAACCTAGACAGGAACCAGCTTTTACCAGTCACTTCTGGTCACAATTGCCCAGGCTTCATGCATAGACTAGGCTGACACACGGGTAGTGAGAGAATTCTGAAAATTACCAGTGAAACAAACGTAGAAATATTTCCATCATTTTGATTCCAAGGGAAAACATACCAATTATTAGTAATGAATGAGAAGAAATAGTATCAATTACAAGTACACAGAACCAAGCTGTTGCGTGTGAGATTTAGTTTTTATACTCAACGAAGGAAAACTAAAGATAAGACATATTTAAAAAACAAAACAGGAAATCTCTAAGCATCCCTCCCATCTTGCATCTTCCTATTACAGGAACAAGGGTCGAAGGTGATAGTTCCCTAGTTCAAATGGACAAATGGCCACATAATCTCTGAAGACATATATCCAATTCACATGTGAAGGCCTGCCACTTTCATTCTTGGGTAGAGTTAAGAATACCAGCTGAGAGCAACACCTGAAAGACAGTACAGGGAAACAAAGGTGGGGAGGTATATATAAGGAAGATGAAATAGAGAATAGCAATTATTAGGACGAGGTGGGGGGAAAAGCAACTAACTGACCTCCATATCAATCAGTAATCTCATATTTGGAAAAGACAATCAGAAAATCTGAGGCACTCAAAATAAATATACAAAACAGACATGCTGATGCACATCAAGGAGACACTTGGAAGTGACTTCAAAACACAGGGAAGGAAGGCCACACAAAAAGCACAGCAAGCCAAAAGAATTCTAGAGTCCCACAGCTGCCTCTGTAGCTTTCCACTGTGCCTTGTTTCCCAGGGCTGTGTAATATGCATTTCCTAATTTTCTGATTCTCCCTTCTGAACAAGGTGGAAGATTTCACTGATTGATCTGGAGGCCAGTCTATTGTCTGTTTTGTGCTGTTTTCTCATCTCTCCTTTCCTGATAATTATAGGACTCTATTTCATCTTTCTTTCTCCCTTCACCATCATGTACCATTTTTTTGGTCACCATGAAAAAAAAAAGAGTGAGAGAGAAAAGTTAATAGGGAAAACAAAGATATGTACTCACTCAGTCAATCAGTGTTTACCCCAGAAACATAGTCAGGACTATCAGGTTGACAAAGAAGGAAATTCTCTAAAACCATTGAGACAACCGTTAAAAATCACCAGGGAGATATTCCAATTGAACCAAAGAGTCCCATGATACTAACAAGTCCAGGCACCTCACAAAATGCCCAACACTTAAGTGGGAAATTATTCCCCTGACAATTTCTAAACCAATATTAATCACCACTGTAAAACTCTGCTCATTACATCAGATAGTCACTCAACTACCAAATATTCATGGAACTCATACTATGAAGGACCCAATGCCCTCTAGGAGATCCAAGGACGGAATCCATGAAAAAATTAACTTACTTTCACCGTTTTTCTTTTAACTCTCTCGTAGAATAATGCTCACTGGAGCCTTAGGTAAGAACTATTCATGTCAAGCAAGGCAAAATTTTGGGACAAAAGCTGGCAACCCCAAACATGCTTCCTTTCCACTAAACAAACCACCACCTTTCTGGTCCCCCCATAATCCTTAGGTTCCTAGTCCCAGTAGACTCCCTAGCACAATAAAGAGAGTTCACCTTAATGAGGAGAACAGCTCTCAATGTTCTAGCATAGCGCGTGCATCGAGGAGAGTGTAAGCATAGTTAATCTTTTCTTTCTTTTTTTTCCCCAAGTCATCAAGCTATATTCTCCTTCAGAAAAACCAAACACTTGCAGGATCAAAGTCAGGAGCACTCAGAAATGAAATCCAATCTCCTAATTTCTTTTCTGCCTTTTCCTTAAATCTCTAGAGAGACCAAGTAATACCACTGCTAGCTTCCTCTGCTCCTTCAAGAGAGAAAGAAAAATTTAAAAAAAGGAAATGAAGAGGAAGAAAGTATGTGTAGAATATTCAAGATACAATATGAAACCAACATGCCTCCAACATGGCAGATCCAACTCGTCTTCCTCATGGACATCCCCAAGCCTGAGGCTGCCACGTCGACCAATTAAAGTAGATCCTAGACAGTATCCCTGCTGCTTATATCTATGTACAAGGGCAGATAGGAAGAGGTAATGAGCACAGAAAGAAGCACTTTTTCCTACAAATAAAAGATAAAGTCACTTTAAGGTCACACAAAGAAAATCAGTGTTCCTAACTTGACCTGCTAGCAGCCTTCATTTCACTGAAAATTAAAACGAAAGGGTACCCGCCACTGAGAAAACACTTATGTAAAAAAACTCTATAAGGCTTTCAACCAACACTAATGCTGACTGCATGAAAACTGCATTCATCAATTCATTCTTTCATCAAGACCAACCTAGGAAGACCTTAGGATATCCAAGGAGATGAGGAAACTTCGATGCTAGACAAACCACAGGGTTTAGAGTTAAGAAGACTGGAGTTTGATTCCCACTTAAGATGTTTATTAGCTCTGTGGCCCTGAGCAAGGTACTGACCCACTTTGGGCCTCAGTTTATTTATTTTTAAATGAGTGGGTTTAACTCAATGTATTCTGAAGTCCCTTACAGGCCTACATCTATTGACCTAGGTGTTAATATAGGAAGATATGAAACAAAACAATAGTGAGCCCTACCCACATGGGGTTTAAAATTCTGGCAGGTGGAGGTACAAGCCTATGAAAGCAATCATGATAATGTAGAGGAAATATAAAGAATACAAAGTGAAGTCTAGGAGGGAAAATTGATTGTTGGGGTTGGGGGGAGTAAAGGAGAAAGAAATCCAGGAAGGATGCATGAAGGAGGTGGCATTTGACTGTGGCCATGAAAAAAGAGGAGAATTTCTGAAGGAGATGGATTGGGGAGAGGTGGAGTTGGGAGAAATCCTGAAAGAAGAGAGGCCAAGGGATGAAGGCAGGAAAGTGCTGACAATATAAGGAGGACATTCAGTAGTGAATGTGGCCCCTGAGGAAAGGTGGCATAGGAGATTAAATTAGAAAGAGAAGGAGTTGACTGGTCCTTAAGGGCCTTAAATTCCAGACTGAAGAATCTTGGTTTTGCACAAGGAAAAGGATCAGCTGAAGTGTTTGGAGTCAAACAGCCACACGGTAAGAAGAGTGAGTAAGAGATGCCCAGAGCACAGGGAATATTTTCATTTGGATTTTGTAGCCCGGTCCCTAATTTGTGATATGAAAATACTTGCGATACACTGAAATAATTACTGTGAGAACGACTTAAAGAAAAGAAGGGCTAATGATGCGCCAAGAACTCCTGAAACACAAACAGGAAATAGGAGATGGTCTCTGCTCTCAGAAAGCTCGGACTCCAAAGGGGAGAAACAACATGCAGAAGGAAGTTCGGCTTCTTAGCTTCTGGGTAGATGGAAAGGCCTAAAGTCCTAAGGTGCTTTACTGGTGAGAAAGATAGCAAGGCCCAGGGGCATCGGGATTATGTCACTGGATCAGGTGACTCTGCAGGGCACAGAGGTAGGGCAGATGGCGGGTGTGGTGCTCATCCATCCCATGGGGCAAGGACAAGTCCAAGGCAAGCTGGACTTCAGGTGCAGGGGGTGGGGTAGGCAAGGTGACTCAGAAAGGTGGCAAGGATTAAACTATGAATACTTTCACTAACAGGCTCCTTTTGAGAATGGCCTACTTCATTCATATATATCCCTGGTGCTGTAGTTACTGAAAATAAACTTAGAGAGCCCTGGACCACTGATTAATCAACGAGTTCCCAAAATTAAAAAATGAATAATTTCAGTAAAGATACAGGCTCCTTATGATGAAGAACTATTTCATTCATTGCATATATAAATTATGTATAAATATGAATGCAGGCATATATACATTATACATATATATGAATATACATATATGTATATGATATATATATACACACATACATATACTGGAGAAGGAAATGGAAATACACATGGACAGTAAGGTCTATGGAGTCATGAAGAGTCAGACACAACGGAATGACTAAATACATACACACACACACACACACACACACACACACACACACACACACACACACTCATCCCTCCTCCCTGAGCCTTAGATACTGGAAGTAAACTTAGAGACCGCTGGACCGCTGATTTATAGGTAGCCAGAATTAAACTATCAATAGTTTCAATAAAAACATGGGCTCCTTTCCAGGAGGGACTATTTCATTCACTGTATATGTCTCCCTAGTGGCTGGCACACAGCCTGGCACATAGGAGACGCTTCATAAACACTTGCTGACTGATTAACCTGGTCAGCAAGTTCTTAAATCGGGTTCTTAAAAAATCGAGTGGCCTATTCCAAAGAGCACAGATTCTTTCAGATTCGGAGGACCTAGGATCGAAACACCCAAGAGCTTAGACCTGCATCCATCAGAGAAACATCTGCTGCCTGCATTTCCAGCATATCCCTGCTACCTTCGCCCTAAATAGATATGAAAGGTTTGTGTTGTGTTTGGGGAGTTTTTCCTACGCTCTCTAAATATAAGGAGCTACCTGTACTTGATCTGAAGAGCAGTTCTGGCTGCCAAAACAAGGAGATGTCCATGCCTGCAGGCACTCACTCCACATCTTACCTTCAGAGTCATGCCCTTTGTGCCCAGAAGAAATATTCACACTTTACACATTTTTCCTTTTTTAAAAAAGAAAGAAGTCAAATCAAAGTTAACCCCAAAGTTAAGTAAAAACAAAGTCATGCTAAGATATGTCCTCCCAAGAAAGCTGCCTATGACCAATCCAGAATAACAAAGCCCAGAAAACGTCCCTAGGAGGTGGGAATCCATGGAAAGCTTTGGTGGTAGGGGCTAATGAATCCCAGGCACTGAACCACACACCCAGCTGGGACAAAACCCTCTAAAAAAATAACCACCATCATCCACACCGATAGGGAGGGTAGGGGAATCAACTCAAAACATATCTACCATTCAAGGATTTTTTGTTTTAAGGGGCCTTTAAAGAACTGTTTATTTTCTTTCTGTTCTAGAGTTCTGCTGGATCAGCATTTCTAATGCAGTAACAGGCTGTCTAAGCACAGAAGCAAAATAAGTTTCCCCTCAGAGTGGAGTCCTATGAAAAGTAATTGAGCATGAAACAAAACCAGGGAATGCTGCATCATCATAATGACCAAGCTTAGCTCTGGAGATGAGGTCAGTAAATCCAACTTTCTCTTAGCTGCAGAGGTGGGGGACCACGGGGGTGGAGTATGGCACATGTCTAACAGTCATGGCGACCGTCTTTAATTCCTTCCTACCAGGATCATTAGGTAGGGAAGGTAGCAAGGGGGATGCTAAACAGAAATGGGTCTGCCTGTTTAGTATTTGGTTCATTTTTAAGGGAATCAATTTAAAAAGAGAGTCTGAAAAAATGAAAGTAATTAAGGGAAGCCAAAATAAAAACCAGGAAAAAACTAAGGAAGCTTCACACAGGTGGATACAAACACTACTTCCATCCCATACCATTTTCCAGTAACTGGACTGTCCCTATGTATATAAAAAGATATTCAATAGTGACTAAGGTACTAAATGAGGAAAGAGAACTGAGAAGAGGGCATGAGACCTGTTGGACTGAACTGAAGTGAATCAAATTGAATTCCACTAAACACATACATATTTTTAGAAACCTGCACATGGAAGGTCCATTTTCTAGACACAACATCTCAGTCTCTAAGACTTTTACACTCTGCCAGGCAGAAAGACAACATCCACACAACAAAGAGATACAAGGTACAGAAGGAATCGTACAAAGTAACTTACAAGAGCCATGTGCCGGAAACATCTGGAGAATCATAGAGTTGATTGTTAAATGTTCAAGGTGAGCTTCTACACCTTGGAAAGGCACAATACATCAAGGCTAGATTTAGTGTTTTGTTGACTGTCTAGACTTCAAAAGTGATGAAGAGAATGTTAATAATACACATTAAACTTAAAAGGATGTACGTTGACTTATTTTCCCCCAGAAAGCTGGTTGTTAAACGTATACAAGCAACCTCTAAAAACAAATGTCCAGAGGAGGATTGAGAAAAAAGTCACACAGAAAGGGGCACCCAGAATAAAGGATTCTAATTAAGGAATCCTAACTATTTTGGGGGGAGAGAGACTAAGCCTATAATTTCATTGGCATCAAGAGCCTTTCCCCCCAACTTCTGGTGAAGGAATTGCTTCTGGCAACATCAATTCACACATCTGCTTTACAAGTTGCTCTCAAAGGTTGCCTGGGGCTCTTTGAGCTTAAATGACTTGTTCAAGGTCACACAGTCAGAATGAGTCATTGGACCCTGCTCTTCTTAACTCAGAGACTAACTCTGGATCCACTATGCCATGACTACCACTGGTTATAACAGACCCAAGGAGAAAAGGATGGCCTTAATCACAATAGGCTGAGTAGGTATGGGGGTCAACTTCTAAAAAAAAAGAGGAGGGGTTCTTATATAAAATAACTGGCAAAACCTAAAGCTTACTATTAGAATTTTAAGAATACATATACATACTAAACCCCTGACTATAGTAGAGGGGTCCAGCCTGGTCTAGAAAAGTCCATGGTTGAACATCTATACCCTGGATATGATTCCATGAATTAGTCAAAGAAAACAGATTTTTATGATTTCAGTTGGAAAGCTCTAGAAACGACAAGTCACAAATTGCTCTGGACCAGTATAGCCCATGTCGAACAAACAGGTCTCACAGGGCTGCATTCTTCTATCAGCAAAAGGTTTCTATCACTGGCTGAAAACAACAGGGGGAGTCTACTATATGAGAATGTTTTCAAAACAATGCAGTCACCACTCTCTACAGTAACCCAATCAATAACTGCATGAATGAGAGAATGATACCCGAGCAGGTCCTTCCAACAAAGCAGAGGCTTCCCAGAGGATGTCATTACAATTTATTACGTAAGTTCATCTAGAACACTGTAAAAGCCAAAATGGTACTAAATGTTCTCACTACTGATAGGAAAAAGAAATATCAAAAGTACTTAAAATAACTTGGAAGAACATTACCTTTGAAGTAAGAGGACCTGGTTCAAACCTGTTTCCAATGCTTGTGAGCATTAGGCTTTCTGAGTCTCTGGCTCCTTACCTCAAAAATGAGTGGGGAAGAAACTCAGAGGAGCCAAGATGGCGGAGTAGAAAGACTCATGTATGCTAGCTCCAAACCCACAGCCCATAAATTTCCTGTAAAAAGAACTCCCCACAAATTCTGGAGCAGTGGAAGCTGCACAGAAATGCATTGGAAGAGATTTCCATTCCAGAGAGCCCTGAAAAGCCGTCCGCAGGGGTCCATCACGCACTGGACAGTGGAGCCCAGCCCTGGCCATGCGGCCGCAGAGGAGCAGATCCCAGCAGGCTTCAGGGAGGGAACCTCCCACAGCCGCGAAGGACCTCCACCCACAGGCACTGCAGGTCACTGAGAGACACTTCTGGGCTGCCCGAGAGGGGAGCGGGGTATCTCCGTGACTCAGGCCTCCTTGGGAGGCAGTGGCGGCCTGGGACTCCCGGATCAGGCAGGAGCTCTGCTCCATTACTGAAGATCTCTGCATAAACCCCCTGAGGGAACAGAGCCTGGGAGGAGGCCCTGCCCCAACCTGAGCACCAGAACTTAAGCTCACATTGAATAGCAGCCCCACCCACCGCTGAAAGCCCTGAGGCTGGGGAGCAGCAGTTGAATCTCAGACCCCAAGCACTAGCTGGGCAGATCTAGGTGGGGGTGGAGAGGAGTCTCAGAAGTCAAGTAACTGGCTGGGAAAATGCCCAGAAAATGGAAGAAAAATAAGACCACAGAAGACTACCTTCTTGGGGAACTGATGTTCCTGCCTTTCATTTCTGATGAGGAAGTACAATGCTTCCCATCAGGGAAAGACGTGGAGGTCGGGGCCTCTGTATCACAGACATCGCAGATGGATGTCCGGTGGGCTCAGGCCATAGAAGAGCTCAAAAAGGATTTTGAAAATCAAGTTAGACAGGTAGAGGAAAAACTGGGAAGAGAAACGAGAGAGAGGCAAGAAAAGCATGAAAAATGGGTCAATACCCTGCTAAAGGAGACCCAAAAAAATGCTGAAGAAAATAACACCTTGAAAAATAGGCTCACTCAATTGGCAAAAGAGGTTCAAGAAGCCAATGAACAGAAGAATGCTTTCAAAAGCAGAATTAGTCAAATGGAAAAAGAGGTTCAAAAGCTCACTGAAGATAATAGTTATCTCAAAATTAGAATGGAGCAGATGGAGGCTAATGACTTTCTGAGAAACCAAGAAATCACCAAACAAAACCAAAAGAATGAAAAAATGGAGGATAATGTGAAATATCTCATGGGAAAAACAACTGACCTGGAAAACAGATCCAGGAGAAACAATTTATAAATTATGGGACTACCTGAAAGTCATGATCAAAAAAAGAGTCTAGACATCATCTTTCATGAAATTATCAAGGAAAACTGCCCTGAGATTCTACACCAGAGGGCAAAATAAGTATTGAAAGAATCCATCAATCACCACCTGAAAGAGATCCAAAAAGAGAAACTCCTAGGAACATTGTGGCCAAATTTCAGAATTCCCAGGTAAAGGAGAAAATATTGCAAGCATCTAGAAAGAAACAATTCCAGTACTGTAGAAGTACAATCAGGATAACACAAGATCTAGCAGCTTCTACATTAAGGGATCAAAGGGCGTGGAATAGGATATTCCAGAAGTCAAAGGAACTAGGGCTCAAACCAAGAATCACCTACCCAGCTAAACTGAGTATAATACTTCAGGGGAATATATGGTCTTTCAATGAAATAGAGGATTTTCAAGCATTCTTGATGAAAAGACCAGAGCTGAAAAGAAAATTTGACTTTCAAACACAAGAATGAGAAGAAGCATGAAAAAGTAAACAGCAAAGAGAAGTCATAAGGGACTTACCAAAGGTGAACTGTTTACGTTCCTACATGGAAAGACAATATTTGTAACTCTTAAAACTTTTCAGTATCTGGGTAGTTGGTGGGACCACACACACACATACACACACATGCACACACGCACACACATACCCACATGCACGCACATACAGAAACAGAGAGCACAGAGTGAATTGAATAGGATGGGACCGTATCTTACAAGAAATTAAGATAAACGGTGAGAGAGAAATGTAATGGGAGGAGAGAGGGTGAAATGGAATGGGGTAAATTATATGTCATTCAAGAGGCAAGTAGGAGACTTTTTAGTGGAGGGAAAAAGAGGAGAGTGAGAAAAAAACATGAAGTTTACCCTCATCACATTCAACTAAAGGAAGGAATAAAATGCACACTCATTTTGGTATGAAAACCTATCTTACAATACAGGAAAGTGGGAGAGAAGGAGATAAGCAGGGTGGGGGGATGATGGAAGGGAGTGCAATGGGAGAAGGGAGAAATTTGAAGTCAACACTCTTGGGGAGGGACAAGATCAAAAGGCAGAATAGAAACAATGGGGGGAGGATAGGATGGAGGGAAATAAAGTTAGTCTTACACAACACGACTATTATCCAAGTGATTTGCAAAACTACACAGATATGGCCTATATTGAATTGCCTGCCTTCCCAAAGGGAATGGGTGGGGAGGGAGGGATGGTGAGAATTTGGAACTCAAAGTTTTGGAAACAACTCTTGAGTATTGCTCTTGCTACTAGGAAATAAGAAATACAGTTAATAGGGAACAGAAAGTCATCTGGCCCTACAGGACAAAAGAGAAGATGGGGATAAGAGAAGGGAGGGATGATAGAAGAGAGGGCATGTTGGTGATAGGGAAAATTAGAATGCTCAGTGTATTCGCATGGGGGAGGGGATAAATGGGGAGAAAATTTGGAACCCAAAATTTTGTGAAAATGAATGTAAAAAGTTAAATAAATAAATTTATATTACAAATAAAAAAAAAAGAAAGAAAATGATTGGGGAAATTGGAGAAACTGAGACCTGGAAAGGCAAAACTGACTTGGCCTCAGAGAAAGTTGGGAGCATAGAGATTATCCAACAAAAGTTTACCTCATTATAAGAAAATGGGTCAGGAGTGGAGGGCTGGGGACCAGAGATGGGGAATATCAATGTCATCTCCTCCATTCAACTTTGTGATCCTTTCGTGCAGGGACTGCCTTTTGCCTTTTCTTGTATTCTCCCTATTTATCCCAGTGCCTGGCACATAGTAGGTGCTTAATAAATCCTCAATGACACACTCTCTCTCACTCTCTCTCTCTCTCTCTCTCTCTCACACACACACACACACACACACACACACACTCTGATGTCTAATAAGAACTTTCTATAAAAAACTCAGCGGTCACAAAATCTCTGAGATTACTCTTAGATTGAGAGCCCAAAGGGCTCCCAGAAGTCAATGAATTTTTCAACAAAGGAAACTGAGGCCCAGGGAAGATAAAAGTCTTTCCCAAGATCAGTATAAGCAGTAAAGAGAAGTCAGGACCGGAACTGAGACCCAGATCCTCTGACACACATCAGTGCTCCTTCCAAGGCACCATATTGTATTCCTAGTCAAACCCCTGACCAAGAAAGCTGTCTCTCTACAGCCTTCACAATATGTGGTCTCATGCCCTCTGCTCAAGGCTCACTGTGAGGGAGCTCTAATTGTTGGGAAATAGGTGCTGACATTAAGCCTAAATTTGTTCCTTTGCAACCTCTACCCATGAGTCCTCGGGCAAAACAGAAAAAATCTATTCCTTCACCCACACGGCTGCCTGCCAAGGATTTAAAGAAATAATATTATCTTCTCCAAGAGAAACATCCCCAGTTCCTTCAAACAACAATGATGTTGATGATGATGATACCATCTATTTATGCATCCCTTTAAAGTTTGTATATCTATGTTCATATATTGGTTCACTTAAGCGTCACAACCACCCTGTGAAGTGAGTGCTACTAGGATTCCCAGTCCAGATGAGGAAACTGAGGCAGAATGAGATTAATTCCCTTGCAGGGGAACACACAGCTAGTCAGAGTCTGAGGTTGGACTGAAGCCTCGAACCCTGACCCAAGCTCACATTCCATCCACTGGCCACCTTGGTGCCTTCTGCCTCAATTGTCTCTCCCTTTGCTGGCCATCTGATATTTTTGTTTTTGAAGTCATTGTCAGTTACAAAAACAATCCTCTTCTCCCTGGAAAGCCATCCCTTACTCATAACAAAGAAATGAAGGAAAAAGAAGCAGCTCAGCTAAACTAACACCTCAGCCAGCTTCAACTTCACATGAGATATGTCCCCTGCCCAGTCTGGCCCCCACCTCTGCAAACAAGGGAGGAAGGAGCATTTCCATATATCTCTTTTGGGCCCAGGCTCAGTTATAATTACATATAAATATCCCTTCCAGACACTGTCAAAGTCCTCCCTAAAATGAGCTGCCCACCTTAGTTTCAAAAGAAGTACTAGATTTGGAGTCCGAGGCCCTGGCTTCCAATCTGGGCTCTCCCACTTGCAACACCTATATAACCTTAGGCACATCACTCTTCTCTAGACTTCAGCATCACCTGTGAAATAAGTGGGGGTGGCTAGGAGTCACAAGTCTCCCTGGGAGCTCTTAATCTTCAATCATATGGGTTCTGGGAAGCCCAAAATACACCATAAGGGTCCCTTCACTAGTCACAAAGCAACAGGGCGAACTCTACTTAGTCCAATGAATCCTTTATTTCTTTTTTTCTTGTAAGAACAGAGGGTCAGAAAGCTAAATCTTGTATATCTCAGAATAGTTTAATGAACCAGTAACATCAGTGAGAGGGCAAAAAGATTCATTAACTCAGTCTTTCATTCACAAGTCTTATCCTCCTTCTCTCTAGACAGCCTTGAAGGAGAAATGGAGAGATACACCCCAAGGTTAGAATATTAATTTAAAAATCCCCAAGTAACCACTACTTTTATTCTGATAATAGCACCAGAGTCATAAATCATTATCTCTGTTCAATCATTTAGTCATGTCCAGCCCTTTGTGACTCCACAGACCATAACTGTCCACAGGGATTTCTTGGCAAAGATACTGGAGTGGTTCACCATTTCCTTCTCCAGTGGATTAAGGCAAACAGAGGTTAAGTGACTTGGCCAGGGTCGTACAGCTAACATAGATATGAGATCAGGTTTTTAACTCAGATCTTCCCAACTCCAGGCTCAATTCACCGAGCCAGCTAAATAGCATCCTCTAAAGTAAAGCAAGGTATTCAAATTAGAGTGTTCTACTTTCATTCAAGTATGACTTCAGATAAAAGACTATCTCCCATAGCTAGTGACTCCAGAGCAGAACCCAGACAGTAAGCTAAACATCTAAGTAGCATTTAATAATGATGATAAGTATAAAAAACACTGATAAAAATACTTTGAAGGTGTGCGCAGAGTCTTACAAATATTACCTCATTTTTTCACGATCACCCTGGGAAACAGATTCTGTTATTATTTCCACTTTACAGATGAGGAAACTGAGACAAGCAGAGGTTGAATGCTTTACCCAGGGTCAAACAGTGTCTGAAGTTGGATATGAACTCAGGTCTTCTGGAGTCCAGGTCCAGTACTCCATTCACTGAATCACCTTGCTGCCTCTCCATTTGGAAATAGTCATTCACATGTGGAGACAATAAATCTAAGGTAAGTTTTAGAAATTTCCCTGCTGGTGGAAGTCAGAACCAAAAGCAGAATTTAAACTCATTTGGGATGAAGGAGTTAACCAGATCCAGTTCAGCCCAGAATTCCCTTCTGAGGCAGCATATTACATCTTAGCCCCTCTGCAAACTGGAGACCGAAGGCTGGTTTAGCTGTGACTGAAGTTTAGCAGATGGCTGGATTTGGAATGAGAAGACCCACACTCAAATTCCAAGTCTCTCACAACTTGTATTACCTTGGTTGGACAAGACACTGGGCACCCAGGGGTTATTTCATCCTCTGTAAATCAGTCAACCATCACTTATGGAGTGTTCCCTGCAGGTAAGGCCTCCAAGGTCCCTTCTGGCTCTCAACACACAACCCCACTGCTCCCCAGCTACTGACCAAGTGTCCAGATCTTGAGTAAGTGGATCTGGGTAATCAGATCCACAAGCATTTATTAAACTGACTATTCACCAGGCACTTTGCATATAAAGAATCCCCATCTACTAGCACCACCAAGAAAAGACCCTCTTCCTTCTAGAAAATCCCAGTCTAATGGAGGAGACACCATGACAGCTATATACAAACCTACTATAAATGAGACAGAGATAATCCCAGGGGAAAGGCAGTGGGAGTAAGGGAACAGGGAAAGACTTCTCACAGAAGGTGAAATCTTACCTGGGGACTTGAAGGACACCAAGGAATCTAAGAAGCAGAGATGGGGAGGGAGAAAAATTCCAGGACAGGGGGATGGCCAGCAAAAAGGCACAGTCTTATCTGAATAACAGCTAAAAAGGAGGCCAATGCCATCATCATGGAAAACGATAAGGCATAAGAAGATAGGGCGGGCAACCACAGTGCATTTCAATTCAAATTTGACTTCAGACAACAACTGTGTGACCCTGAGCAAGGCACTTAACCCTGTCTGCCTCAGTTTCTTCATGAATGAGGTGGCAAAGGAAATGACAAACCACTCCAGTATCTTTGCCAAGAAAATCCCAAATGGGGTCACAGAATTGGACAGGACTGAAACAAGTGAACGGCAAGGAGAATAAGAAGGCATGGTGTAAGAAGACTGGAAAGGTTATGAAGGACTTGAGAAACCAAACAGTAGATTTTATAGTTGATCTTGGGGGCATTAGGGAGCTATTTGTGTCCACTGGATAGGTAAGTGACACAATCAGACCTGCACTTTAGAAAAATCAATTTGATAGCTAAGTAGAGGACATTTGGGAGTGGGCAGAGACATGAGTGGGTGACATCAAGCAAAAAGTCAGGGCAAATATGTCCATCCATTTTATTTAAATAAACCTTTCAGTCCTTTAGTGTCCATTTAACAGACTGCTTATAAGTCTGTAAGACCTTTATGTCAAAATTATAATTTATCATTTCACTATTAATTCTAATGAGATTTTTAGTACTAGAAAAAGTCTCAGAAACTATCCATTTCTTGCTTCCTTTGTGTTGGGCTGGTGCTGGGCTAAATCGTCTCATTAAGGTTGATGCTTGGATTTTTGTTCTGGACCTGGAATCCCAAAAGGGTAGAGAAACTCTCAGGGTGGAAATCCCTTCATTGCTCCAGGTCAAGCCTCTCAGGGCCACACAGTCCTTATGAGCCAGAGTCTGGACTTCACACCAATGTCTACCTGGTCCCAAAGAGGCCCTCTACCCATACAGCAACTTCTCATGGGATGAAGATTCATTGAGATTTTAAACTTCTTTCTCAAATATAGTTCATTCTGGTCTCTCACCGAGGTACAAGAAGAGCAAGGTGTAAGAAGTGGAAATTACCAAGGAAGACCATCACTCTGAAAATGCTTCCTCGAGTCTAGCCAACCTCTGGAAAAAAGGGGGTGGGAGAGGGCTGTTTCTCTTTCCTTCCTCCTTTCACAAAAAAATCTGGGTCTGAAATTTTTTAAACACCAACTATAATCGGTTCAATTGCTACACTCAATTATAGGTTAAACACACTTGATAAACTGACCAGGGAATAGGACTGTATTTATAACTATATGACAAGAGGCTTCCCCACTCCCAAACAACTCATAAAAACATGCTGTGGTTTGGTTTGGTTTTTTAATCTACTGTAAGTGGGAGGGGGTGTGAGTTAGCAAAAAGATCCTTGAAACTGTAAGTAGGAGGGGGTGTGAGTTAGCAAAAAGATCCCTGAAGTTGTGGCCAGCAGACTTGGGCTACTACTATATGGGCATAGATAGGCTGCTTTATTTCTTCAGGCCTCAGTCACCGCATCTGTAAAGTGAGAGAGTAAGACTATCTCTCCTGAGGTCCCTTCTAGCCCTAGGTCTGTGATTCTTTCCTTTGACTGAATGCTTTAGACAAACCATGGAATATCTCTGCCTCAAGTTTCCTCTTTAGTAATCCAAAGGATGGGCATAGCTTGCTGGCCCTGGAGTCAGGAAGACCTGAGTTAAAATCCAACCCCAGATACTTACTAGCAGTGTTATCTTAGACAAATCACTTCACCTTGTTTGCCTCAGTTTCCTTATCCATAAAATGAGTTGGAGCAGAAAACAGCAAGCCACTCCAACATCTCTGCTAAGAAAACTCCAAAGGGGTCACAAACAGTCAGACACAATAAAAATCCTAAAGGACTGGCTTAGATAATCAAAGAGGTCAGGCCACTGATCGGAAGGCCCACCATCCCTCAGAGATCCTGGCCCTGAAGAAGGGGATCTCCAAAGCAAAAGAAACAGGAGGAATCTCCACCTGTAGGCCAAGCCCCAGATTTCAATGGAGTGAACAGAAGACTAAAGGTGCTCCCTCCCCCTGCAACAAAGAGGAGAAAACCCAAACTAAATTAAAATAAATCTGCATTTGAAAAGACTCGGGAGTTTTACAGGCATTGATCCCGTTAGACCAAAGCCAGATACAGCCTGGCTTCTGATCTGATTGTGTTTCCTTAAGGCTTGCTCTGAAAAATAACTTCCACGGGTCAAACAAGAGGGACCAGGAGAGCACAGATTTCAATTTGACACACTTTGAGTCAATTCAAGAAACATTTTCTAAACTCAAGTCCACTGGAGCTATTGGGAGTGCTGAGAGACCAAAGATACAGCAACATGCTAAGCGACTGATCCACAGTCATTTTATTCACGGCCTACTATGTGCTAGGCACCATCCTAGGCCTGAGGCGCTACAAAGACAACTCATGCTTTACAATCCATTAATCCACAGGCACCTCCTACCTGGGCAATCTATGAACAAGCATTTCTTAATTATTTTTTACAAGTTGCCAGGCCCTGCCGGAAGAGAGAGGCAGGACTCACAAAGACAAAAGGTACTAAGTTCTTAAATTTTCAAATAACAGAATTAAAAAAAAAAAAACAGTCCCTGCTTACATTCTACTTGGGAAAAAGCAGTATGCAAATAGACAACCTAGAATCTGAGTCAAAACAAAGTAAGTTGGGAGCTGGGAGAGTACCTGAATGGCTAGGGGAATCCTGGAAGGCTTCCTGTAGAAGGGAGTGCCGGGGCTGTGCTTTAAAGGAATCTAAAAAGAAAAGGTGAAAAGGGGGTGCATTAAAAGCACAAACAGACAATAGACAGGGCAAACATATGGAGACAAGACCTCAGAGAATCTGCCTCCAGTAGGTGGGGACCAGCACCAGCTAATTACTACTGCAGAGAGACATACAGGGGAATGATGAATACTAAATTGGAGAAGGTTCCATGTGAATGTGAGGAAAAGGAGAAAAGAAATGATTAAAAAACAAAAAGGCAAACATCATTCAGAGAAGACCTCACCCAGTGGTCCCCATCCTTTCCCAAAGACCTTTTCTAATGTCTCATTCTTTTGACAACCAATTACTAGCAACTTTATAGAGAGAAGGAGAGATTCCTCCCAACAATTCCTTCCAGGACTTCAGGATCACTGACTGGTAAACTACTCATCCATTCTATATTCTGTGTATCTCTTCATCTATCTAAATCATCTATTCCAACCCCTTCATCATGGCACAGGGGACAGAGTTCAGAACATCAAGTCAGGAAGATATGGGTTCAGACTCCAACTGAGACTCTACCCACATGACTTTGAACAAGTCACGTGTCTCTTCAAATGACTATTTATAAATGGGGACGTTGGCCTGGATGGTTCCCATGGTCCCTTCCAGATCTAAATCAATCATCTTTTGGCTTCCAGATGAAGGAATTTGGAAATAAAGAGATAGATGATTACCCCAAGTCACAGAGAAGAACTGGGTCAAGTCAAGCCTCAAGCTTCCAAGCCAATGTTTCCTTCATCCATGGCCTCCTAATAATGAGCCTTAAGTTACTGGCCTACATCTGGGAAAGATACTTCCTAAATAGAAATAAAACTATTGGGAGCTCCCCAAAACACTTATTTACAAGGAGTACTTAAATATTTGATGGCTGATGGATTTAGAACATTCTAAACCTTCCCTTCACATCTGGGAGCTCTGTGTTCAAATCTGGCCTCTGAACAATTGCTAGTTGTGTAACCCTTGCCCAGTGATATAACCTCGTGGAGTCTGCTTTTCCTACTCTATAAAATAAAAATATTAACACCTATAGCTCCAACCTTTTTAGGTTCTTATACAGATCAAATGAAATAATAAATGTAAACAGATTTGTAAACTTTAAAGCTTTCAATCTATGGCAGTCATTAATCTGTTTTTGTTTTTTTTTTACTGTAATGCCATATCGAAGGCCAGAGTTTAAATCCTGTCTCACATGTTTACTAGCTGTGTAAACCTGGGAAAGTCACTTCATGGCTCTCTGCCTCAGTTTCCTCCTCTGTAAAAATGGATTTGATAATAATAGCATCTACAGGGGATGAGCCAAGATGGCGGAGTATAAAGACTCACGTATGCTAGCTCCAAACCCACAACCCATAAATTTCCTGTAAAAAGAACTCCCCACAAATTCTGGAGCAGTGGAACCCGCGCAGAAACACAATGGAAGAGATTTCCATTCCAGAGAGCCCTGGAAAGCCATCCCCAAAGGTCTGTCGCGCTCCAGACGCGGAGCCCACCCTGGTGCTGCCATGGCCATGTGGCCCCAGAGGAACAGATCCGAGCAGGCTTCAGGGACGGAACCTCCGGGGGCAGCGAAGGTCCCTCCACCCACAACCGCCACAAGTCAGTGAGAGAGACTTCTGGGCTGGCCGAGAGGGAAGCAGGGTGTCTCTGTGATTCGGGCCCCCTCAGGAGGCTGCGGCAGAGGCAGCAGCAGAGGCAGTGGCAGAGGCAGTGGCGGAGGGAGCAGCAGTCCGGCACTCCCGGAGCATGCAGGAGCTCAGGGCCATTATCGAAGATCTCTGCATGAACCCACTGAGGGAACTGAGCCTGGGAGGTGACCCTTCCCCCACCCCAGCACCAGAACTTAAGCTCACATTGAATAGCAGCCGCGCATGCCCCTGAAAGCCCGGAGGCTGGGGAGCAGCATTTGAATCTCAGACCCCAAGCACCAGCTGGGCGGATCTAGGCGGGGGTGAAGAGGAAACTCAGAAGTCAAGTAACTGGCTGGGAAAATGCCCAGAAAAGGGAAGAAAAATAAGACCATAGAAAGCTACTTTCTTGGGGAACAGATGTTCCTGCCTTTCATTTATGATGGGGAGGAACAATGCTTGCCGTCAGGGAAAGACGTGGAGGTCGGGGCCTCTGTATCCCAGACATTCCAGGTGGATGTCCAGTGGGCTCAGGCCATGGAAGAGCTCAAAAAGGATTTTGAAAATCAAGCTAGACAGGTGGAGGAGAAACTGGGAAGAGAAATGAGAGAGAGGCAAGAAAAGCATGAAAAACGGGTCAATACCCTGCTAAAGGAGACCCAAAAAAATGCTGAAGAAAATAACACCTTGAAAAATAGGCTCACTCAATTGGCAAAAGAGGTTCAAAAAGCCAATGAGGAGAAGAATGCTTTCAAAAGCAGAATTAGTCAAATGGAAAAAGAGGTTCAAAAGCTCACTGAAGATAATAATTCTCTTAAAATTAGAATGGAGCAGATGGAGGCTAATGACTTTCTGAGAAACCAAGAAATCACAAAACAAAACCAAAAGAATGAAAAAATGGAGGATAATGTGAAATATCTCACTGGAAAAACAACTGACCTGGAAAATAGATCCAGGAGAAACAATTTAAAAATTATGGGACTACCTGAAAGTCATGATCAAAAAAAGAGCCTAGACATCATCTTTCATGAAATTATCAAGGAAAACTGCCCTGAGATTCTACAAGCAGAAGGCAAAATAAGCACTGAAGGAATCCATTGATCACCACCTGAAAGAGATCCAAAAAGAGAAACTCCTAGGAACACTGTGGCCAAATTCCAGAATTCCCACATCAAGGAGAAAAGATTGCAGCTAGAAAGAAACAATTCCAGTACTGTGGAAATACAATCAGGATAACACAAGATCTAGCAGCTTCTACATTAAGGGATCGAAGGGCGTGGAATAGGATATTCCAGAAGTCAAAGGAACTAGGACTCAAACCAAGAATCACCTACACAGCAAAACTGAGTATGATACTTCAGGGGAAAATATGGTCTTTCAATGAAATAGAGGACTTTCCGGCATTCTTGAGGAAAAGACCAGAGCTGAAAAGAAAATTTGACTTTCAAACACAAGAATGAGAAGAAGCATGAAAAAGTGAACAACAAAGAGAAGTCAAAACACGACTATTATCGAAGTCATTTGCAAAACTATACAGATATGGCTTATATTGAATTGACTGCCTTCCCAAAGGGAATGGGTGGGGAGGGAGGGATGGGGAGAATTTGGAACTCAAAGTTTTAGGAACAACTGCTTACTATTGTTCTTGCTCCTAGGAAATAAGAAATACAGTTAATGGGGAATAGAAAGTCATCTGGCCCTACAGGACAAAAGAGAAGATGGGGACAAGAGAAGGGATGGATGATAGAAGAGAGAGAAGATTGCTGATAGGGAAAATTGGAATGCTCGGTGTATTGGGGTGGGGGCATGGGACAAATAGGGAGAAAATTTGGAACCCAAAATTTTGTGAAAATGAATGTAAGAAGTTAAATAAATAAATTTATATTTAAAAAAAGAAAAAAAATAATAGCATCTATAAAACATGGCTTTTGAGATGATCAAATGAGATACTATCTGTAGGGAAATTTGCAGATTTCAAAGGCCTATAAAAATGGCCCTCATAGCCATTCATATGATTTTGATAATATTCAGTGGTTTCAGTCACATCTGACTTTCCATGACTCCATCTGAGATTTTCTTGGCCAAGATACAGGAATGATTTGGTTTGCCATTTCCTTCTCCAATTTGTTTTGCAGTTGAGTCAAACAGGATTAAAGGACTTGCCCAGGGTCACACAGCCAGGAAGCATCTGAGGCTGGATTTGAACTCCTGACTCTTTCCATGGGGCCACCATACATACAATAACCACAAGAATATTGCATATCTGTGTCATGCTGTGACAATTACAAAGTACTCTAATGATCTTCAAGCACTTTGGATTTGTATCTTCTGTCGACCTGAAAGTCTGGTTAAGAAAAGGCAAACAGGCTAAACACATACAATTTATTCCCTGTAAACTGGTGATTACATGATCGTGGAGCCAGAAAAACTTCTGACTGCCTAATATAAGAATGACCAGGCTTAAATCTGTTTAGGTTGTCTGTGTCCTTCAGATTTACAGTCTCCATGACTGATGAACTATACCATGAAAAAGGAATTTCTTAACTGGATAGGTTCTAAACACAATGAGATAAGAGAGCAAACAAGATGTTGGTTGAAATTACAGCTCAGAACATCTGTGTTTTCTCTATCATGTCATAGAGACATGTTATAACATAGTACATGTCCACAAGATAAAAAAAAAGGTCCACTCTTCAAGATAGTGTCTAAGGTTAAGGGTCTTGTAAGGAATGCAAAGTTAGCCCCATCTGGCGTTATTGACATAGAAGGAGATATTCTCTGAATTTACTTCAGAGAACAAGGAGACTGTTAGGTCCAGGCTCTTCTTCGGATTGATTAATTCAGGCTCTGGCCCTTATTAAAGTCCAAAAATGATATTAAATATTATCACTTTTCTCACTAAAAAAGGCCAAAGATGGATTGTTCTCAATCAGTGCTGTTCTCTGTGACCTGGAGAATATGGATTACACTTCTTATGTAACTCCTGAGTCAGAACAGAAAGGAGAATCAAAGTTCAACCCTCTTGGTTTTTTGTTTTTTTTCCAACTCCTTTGATTAATGTTTCCTTTCTCTCTCTCTCTCTCTCTCTCTCTCTCTCTCTCTCTCTCTCTCTCTCTCTCTCTCTCTCTCTCTCTCTCTGTCAACAAAGAGAAAGAATTAAATCTAAATGCAACAAAAAACTCAGTCATGCAGTATATTCAACATTCCATATCCACAGTCCCCCACTGTCCTCCAAGAGGAGGAAAGTATATCATCTGATCACCAGTACCCAAAGCAGTATACAAAATCCATCTGAATTCAGCAGCATTTAAGTAACTCCTCTCCATTTTTTTTCTTTCCAGACAAGAAAAGTGAAGTCCAGAGTTAAGAAGTGATTTACTCAAGGCCACATTGGAAATTTTCTAAACTCACACTTTAAGGAATGTGATCTGACAAAATGATATTCCTTTTGCAAAGCCATCCTAAAAGTACAATTTCTTAAATTCATTTTAATGTAAATAAATGAATTATCCACCATTTGCAAGGCACCATGTCAGGAGATAAAGATATAAAGCTGAAAACAAAATAATCTTTGCTCAAGAAAGTGACATCATACTGGAAAACTACAACATGTACACATGTTGTACAAAGTACTCTGCCTTTGGAAGGGGTGCTATATGATGGGTTTGGGGGTGTCAGGGAAGGACTTGAAGGAAAAGTAGCCTATGTGATGTGCTTCTTTGACAAGGGGGACTCCCTCAGAAAACTCAGTAGGGAGGTTCAAGTATTTGGATTACATGTCATATCTCTAGAAAAAGTCGGGGTCAGGGGAGGACACAGCACTTATTCTATGCTGCCTTTACCTTTTTCTTGGTTTTTAATTCAAAACACCAGAATAGAATGAGAGGCCAAGAAAATCCATTGTTGGGAAACAATCCGCCTTTGAATAAGCCTGAGGTCTCCATCGATTGGAACAATCTCATTCCCCTTATCATCTCGGTTTAACTGACTGCAAACACAGTCCCTGAATGTCTTTACGTTCTCCCATCAGAGAAGCAGTCTCCTGGACCATTTTGTCTTCCTTTCCATGGCCACCCAAGGCAATGAGCAGGTGGTCATGTGCTCCACTCCAACGCTTATTAAAAGTTTCATTCATAAGGTGGGGTCATTTTATTAACAAGTATTCTGTAAATCAGGGGAAACAAAAGCCATTTCTAAAGCTGCCTGTGTCAAAACTCAGCAATTTTACCAATATCCAATTCTACAGGCCACCTCCCTTTTCTTTGGTATTTGGTCCGACTTGGCTGTACAAAGGAAAGAGTTTTCTTTGATGAAACACCTTTTTGCTAATTCTCACTAAACAAAACACAGAAATCCACAGGAGCCTACATTTCAAGCTCAAAGGAGAATATTGAGTCAAATTTAACCCTGCCATTTTCAAAATAGAGACTGGGAGTTGGAGAGCTCATGTGAGGTGTGAGTCTAACCCAGGTCTTTCTCTCTATTAACAGTTATCTACCTCAAACCATCTTTTAAGCGAATTTAACTCAATTCAAATGAATATTAAAATAAACACCTCTAAAGAGTGGAGAGGGGGGACTATCCTGGGCTGGACCACTCAAAACTGAAGAAGTCAATTCATTTCTATTTTTCTATCAAAACACTCAGCTGCTTGGTAAATCTTAAAACACAGAAACAGATCCATGAAGAAAAAGCCCGAGGGTCCAAATATGAGTCTGTATAGGCTGGGGAAGATGGAATGGAGCAAAGAATCAAGGAAAATACTTATCTTTTAATACAGGAGACAGGGTGCTAACGAGCCAAAAGGGCTGAATCTAGAAGCCAAGGGAAAACCAATGACTTCTCCCTAGGTGAGCCTCACACTTCTCATCTACACTTCTCCTCTAAACAGAGGTGCAATAAAATAAGAAAAGGATGGGAAGTCTGAGGATTTGGGTTTGAATCTCAGCTCTTCAGGCTAGTACAGTGAGAAGGCAAAAGATCTTAGTTTGAATCCTGACTGTAAGGTGTACTACCTGGGTTAACCTGAGCCTGGAGAGGGCAGGTGGACTCTCTGGCCTCTACAGTCCCTTCCAGTTCTTCATCCAGGTCTGGGCCTACTTCCTTGTCTTTAAAATTAGGGAACTGGACTAGATGATCTCTAAGCCCTTGTAAAAGGAGGGGATTATTACACTACATGGCCCCTAAGGTCCTTTCCAGATACAGATCCACGTTCCTGTGTCCTCTTTCAACCTTGGTTTCTTCCTGTATTAAAAAAGGGGAGAAGGGTTGTACTAGTTGACCCTAAAGGTTCCTATAAAATGAGGAAGCTTAGAAAATACGGCCTTTGGGGGTCCCTTTCAGTTCCCTATGATCCTATGGCCTCAACAGGACAAAATGGTGTCTTGGACATCTGGGATCTTATGACCTCTCTCAGCTCTAACTCAACACTCAGGTCACTGTGCAAATAGCAATCACTTGCAATGTGTGAATCATTTTTGATTTTACATCCAAAATGCACAGAATCATTTATAACAAATATTTAAGGTCAACCAACTTGTCTAAGAACCAGAGACCCTCGAGGAAGCGAGGCAAGCCCAGCACACGTACGGAGCAATATGAGGGCCATAAGGCAGGAGGCTGAAGCAGATGAATTTCACACAAGACATGTTGTCAAGGTGTTTGAATTTGTCACGGCTCTGGCTAATGAAATGTCGTTTCCCTCCCTCTCTTCGTATACTACGAAATGACTAGATTACAGTGGCCTATATCCTGTGCGATGTTTGTACCAGCCCCAATGAGGGCAGCTGATTGCTTCCAAACCTAATTACAGTCGAATGGGAGTCCCTTAGAACCATCATTGGCAATTAGGGCCTGTCCAGCTCCGTCCGCATTATCTTATTTGGAGATGGATGATGGAGGCTCTCATCGAAAAAGGAGCAGGTGCAGGGGGTGGGGGGTGGGAGGAAGGGCAAAGAAGGAGCAGAGACAAACTCACTGCAGGCAGTCATCCAGAGGCGTAGCGGCAGCCTGGGAGGCTGAGATCAATGAATGCAGACATATGAAACATGGCTTTGCTCAAGATAGTTCCTGAAAGGCCCTTCCTCCAGGGAAATTCCAGTCCCCCTCCCCCATGGGGGTTGGGGGAATAAGAGGGAAGGTGTGAGCCATGTACACACATATGGACGAAGAGAGACCTTCCAGGAGTGGAAGAAAAACCATGCAAATAACAAAGCAAACTGTGCTTCTGCACCAGGTCTAGGACATTCACATCCTCGGTCTGTGCAGTAAGCACAACGAAGCCTCGTTAGGGTCCAGCAGCACCTGGGATGCATTCAAATGTCTGAGTTCCTTAAAGAAAGTGGGCCTTGGGCTTAGTGATAGAGATTAAGTGCAGTGAAAGGCTGTGTGTGTGTGTGTGTGCGCGCGCACGCGTGCGAGTGCAAGTCCTAAGTGCAGAGTCTACCTACAAGTAAACAGCAGCTCAAGTCACCCCATGCATATAAAACAGTTCTGTTTGGAGCCATTTCTATTCCCAAAAACATCCAAGGAAAAGGCAGGGAGGACACACAGCAATATTATGCCCTTTTTCATTTTTAATTAAAAAGAGAGAGATAACAGCCCTTCTAAAAGAAAGAGCATTAGTTGTTTGGCACAATACCCAATGTTGCAAGGCCCTTATGAAAATAAACAATCAAAGAAACCCACATACATGCCCACTCCCAGGTACCAGGGGTGAGGGCTGGGAGCTTGACAGACACATCATTATTGCAGCCAGGACAAGCGAAGGAGAGCCAAGATAAATAAATCAACCACCAAGTTTCTACTTACAAATCTGGTCAAAGTCCAGCTCTTGAGATTAGGTAGAGTGCTACATGCAGAGTCCAGCCAACCTGGGCTGCCATCCCCACTCTCAGCCACTCCCTGGATACTTGACCCCAGAGATTTCTCTCATCTCCTTTCAGAATGCTTTCAAATATCCAAGTCACATCATGTGAGAAATGTTCTGAGAAATGAGTGAAAAAACAAAGCAACATGGTGGACACCTCTGGAGCAGACAGGGGGCGTAGTGAATATACTATCAGGCTAGAGACAGGAAGACTCATCTTCCTGAGTCCAAATCCTGCCTCAGATACTAGCTGGGTTACCCGGGGCAAGCCACTTCACCTTGCCTGCCTCAGTTTCTTCCTCTATAAAATGGAAGGGTTGGAGTAAGTGGCCCCAGAGGTGCCTTCTGGCTCCGTGCCCCACCACATAACATTAACTGGTAATAAAGGACCAGATAGAAGCACTCTGGTCCAGCACATAGATAGCTACGGTCCCCCTTGGCAATTCTTCTGCCCCAACACCCTGGCCAAAGAGAAGCCACACAGCAGGAGTAGAAAACCAAAGCTCCATTATTCCATTGGACACATCCAGGCAGGAGCGCTGGCTCCTTCTCCAAGCCCACCCACCATTTCCTTTTCAATTAGCAGCTCATGGAAAGGAAATAATGAAGGCAGCTGCTAAAGAGTACTCTGATGTCAGTGAAATACTGCAAACCCCAACTGTAAATAGCACGTTGTAAATCGCTTGTCACCAGCACCGTCAACCCTCCTCGGAATCACCCAGCAAGCGACAATCAAGCCCATCTGCTCTGTTTCCCCCACCAATGCCCCTGGAAGCCAGCAGCCTCTCCACCCAGTTCCTAGCTGGCTCCTTCACATCACCTGTCACGTCTGGGCTCAAAGGAAGAGGCAGAGGGCCACCTGATAAGCATGGAGGAGGGAGTAGAACACAGGACAAGGGCCAGAGAACACTGCACAAAACAAGGGGGCCAGGCAGGGGAGGGAAACAGTGGAGACAAGATGAGAGGAACAGTGGACATTTCTTGGACGTCCTAGTCAAGGACATGGGTCTTCTTCTGGCCTCTTGGAGGACAAAGAGAAGACCTGTTGGGCTGCCATGCCACCAAGGCTGTCTTGATAAAGAAAACCTCTTGCCTTTGTTTCATCCATCACTGGGGATGTGAGAGTAGAGAAAGGAGCTCCCTAGACCATAAGAGCAGGATTACTATTTATTTTTATATTTCATTGCTATTTATATATTAAGCTTTAGTCTCCTCATAACATGAAAAAGGAGCTGGATTAGATAGTGTCTGAGTTACCTTCCAGCTCTGGAGTTATCCTAAATTTCCCCTCCCTAGGCCTCAGTTTCCCTATGTGTAAAAGGGATTTCAATGTCAATGACTGGGGAGATTCCTTCTTTCTCTATAGCTATTTTTCTACGACTGGGAATGAGGCATCTCAGGGGACCCTGAAACTGCCCTCTGGAAAGATGTCCCAGCATTTCTGCACATGGGGAAAAAAAATGAGACACAGAACATGAAAGAGAAGTAAAAGAAAACAAGGAAATATTGTTCCAAAAAAGGCACACTCATACATTGTTGGGAGAGTTGAAAATTGGTTGAGCCATTCTAGAAAACAGTTTGGAATTACGCTAGAAAAATCAATGGATTGTGTATCTCTTACGACCTAGGAATACAATTCCTAGTTGTGAACCCCTCAAACGGTCAAAGTCAAAAAGAAGAGTCCATTATATACAAAAACTGAAAGACTATTTGTGTCACCAGAGAGGACCCCAGTCAAAAGGGCACTGCATGAATAAGCTGTTTATAGTCACAAAACACTGAATAGTCATTATTCAACCAGGTATAACTCTCCTTGACCCTTTTTGGTGTTTTCTTGCCAAGGTACTGAAGTGTATGCCATGTCCCGCTTCAGCTCATTTTACAGATGAGGAAACCAAGGCAAACAAGGCTAAGTGACTTGCCCAGGGTCACACAGCTATTAACTGTCTAAGGCAGGATTTGAGCACAGGTCTTCCTGACTCCAGGTTTGGCACTGTATCCACTATGCCACCTAGCTGCCCTACTAGAATAGTACTGAGCCATTAGACTACGGAGAATTCAGAGAAACTTAGTAGTCATGAAACCTACTTGAAATGACGTACAAAAATGAATGTAAGAATTGTTTCCAAAAAGAACCTGATTCAGACCAAAGCTAAGCAAACCAAGAGAAGGGAGAGTCAATCCAGTCACCAACATAATCTAAGCATGACACTGTCAAAGCCGACCAGAATTTAGCCAATGCAGCGATGAGGTAATCAACCAACTAGACTTTATTAATTGCTTACTATGTGTTAAACACTGCAGACACAAAGGAAAAGCGGAAGCAATCCTGACTTCATGGTGAAACATGCCTTGCTCCACAGAGAGATGGTGGACTCCCATGCAGAGTGAGGCATACATTGTCACGCCAAGCAAAAAAGTCTTCTTAACTCTGCATCTTTGTTACGAAAGAAAATTTTATTATAGGAAAGAGTGGAATCCTACTAAAAGGACAGCAATCTGATTAAGGGGTGAAAAAATCTTTTTCAAAAGGGAAAAGAAGGCCCTGTCTTACCCTCACCGGAAATGGGCACATTTAGCCACTTAATGAGATGGAAAGAGGCTCTTTGGATCATTTCTACAAATTAGCCCCGCTTTTCTCTGCTCCTTTATTAGGTTCTCTTTGGTTTGGCCAAAGGTTCAGTATAAGGAAAAACATGAATTTAAATAGTGGTCCAGGTGCAAACAACTACTGTTTATAAGAACCACCATACACAATCCTACCAATTGTTTGATGAGAAAATCAGAAATCTGAGCCCTCTAATGACCCACTCCCAATTAAGTTTTTGAAATCTTTAGTGTTTAGTAAAAATGTTTTCACTTCAAATCACATTTTCAAAATAAAATCCTAGTTCATGTCTCCATTAAAAAGCATAACATGTGAAAACTGAAAAAGCCCACAGAGCGAAAGTTCAAATACCTCTTTGCCAGTAAAACCCAAACTTGAACGATGTTACTGCCTCCGATGTTTGGATTTCCAGATGCCTGCAGACATTACAGCCGTGCTAAATAAATACCTGGGTGAATACTGGATGGATTTCCACCAAAAACTAATTAGCGAGTTTTCTGATACCTGACTTCCGCTGAGCCTGCTAGAGGAAAGGTTCAGATGCTCAATATTGCTGGGATAAGTTAATTTGAGCAGATAAATTTCGTGGTGAGCATATCAGAAAGGATGGCTCAACACCAGGGAAACAATGAACATTATCTCCAGGAAAAGCAAGTCTCCCATCAGGGATGCACATGCAGGATTATTGCCGAGCGAAGGTAGATGTGAAAGGAACGCTGGTGTAGATGATTTGCGCATTCCTAAAACAAGTCAACAGTGAGGCTGAGGGAGGAAACTATGCAACTGTTGGACATTTGTCTTTCTGGCCCCGGTTCCTAAAAAGGGGGACAAGGAAGCTTGAACACATCTGGAGCTTAGTAAATGTTCACTGATTGACTACACATCTGGTGTTTAGCAAATGTTTAATGACTGAATACCTTTAGGATGTAATAAGTTCCCCAGAGGACAGGACTATTTGATTTTATTGTTGGTATTATATTATGAGCCTCTAGTTCACTAGCTATGTATGTGGTGGGCATGTAATATATGTTTTTTGATTCACTATCTACCCATATACTCCTTGATTTTGTTGGTGTTATATCATCAGCCGCCAGTATACTGTCTGGTATATGGTAGATGCTTAATAAATGCTTTTTGACTGACTATCTTCCCATACAGAATGCAAGGTCTTTGAGAGGATATATTGCCTAGGACAGTACCTGATACATAGTAGATACTTAAGAAATGCTTGCTGATTGATTGAACTGAAATCACCCACTTGCTTATGTGAACGTAACGTAGTTCTTGTTGCTCAAATAGGTTGTCAATCAGTTCCTAAGGCACATTTTCAGCAAATCTCCAGCTAAGTTTTTTTTTTCCCCATCACCATGGCAATCTATGCCATGAGCATTCACCAGACACAAGAGGGTCACTAAAGCATACCTTCATTGTGAATGCCCAGAAACAAGACCACCTCAATCAAAAACTTTCATTCATTCATTCACAGAGCATCTCTCAAAACAAGTGTTGCACAGAAACTTAATCAGATCAGTCATGTCACCTCTGAAGCAAGATTTACCCTTAAGGTTCAAGTCCAAGGACTGATTTCAAATCCTTTGTAAGACATTGACTGTGTGCTGTCTGGGCAAGTCACTTAATATTTGTAGATCTCTGTAAAATGAGGCCTTTCATGCCCTCCATCTGTGATCTTAGATGTCCTCTGTAGTCATTTCCAGTCACAGATAGATAGACAGACAGACAGATAGATAGATAGACAGATAGATAAATGGATAGAGAGAGAGATAAATAGAGAACAGATGGATGGATAGATGGCTGTGAGAGAGAAGGGGAGAGGGAGGAAGGGAGAGATAGAGAGCTGCAACAAACATTTTGTTCTGAAGAACATCTTTGTTTTATGATTTATGGAAATCAGATAGCAATGCAATTTTGCAGCATGGGAGATATCCAGTCTGGTTTCTCCACCCCCGATCTCTTCTCTGGGCCGCTCAAAGACAGTTGAGTTTTTAACCAGCTAAAAGCACAACCAACCACTTCCCATGACGAGCGTCAGCTTAGGATCTTCCAAGTCAGTATCTATTTACACTTAAAAATACATTCACACAAATAAACTCCATCAGGGTGGTTAAGTGCCAGCTAAGAGCTTTCATTTTACAGCATGATAAGTCACAGGAACTAAGGCTTATAATCAGTCAAGTTAAGGGTGAAAAATGTGGTTTGGTTTTTCTGAGGCGGGCCTGTCTCTTTAAACTTAAAAATAATGCCAGTAATTGTATACTTCTAGTTAGCTTCAATGAATCCTCAAGAAATCCTACTGTTTCCTCTCTACTAAGAAGTAGGCAAGCATCTTCCTGCTGGCTAAAGGAAGGCCTGGCATTAAGTTCTTCCAGCATTTCCAGATAAGATGAAGCCTTAATCCGCTCTCCATCAGCCATGGGGAAACAAAGGCTCTAGTCTTCACCCTTACCTCCTACGCTCTTTCATCTACAGTTCTGCTCAGAGCTCACTCAAGTCCAGGACTTCAGACCCACTCATTTCAGAATTCTCCCCCAGGCATCGTCTAATTTCGCCATTCCATTCCCAAGGAGGGCTCACTGGCTGAAATCTCAGAGGATCACCAGCCAGCAACCTCAAAGATCTGAGGAGAGGATGACACGGTGGGGAAGAGAGAAGGGTAAAACACAAAACCCATGTCAAGAAGAAATTGCAAATACTCTATGCAAAACTCAGAAGCCATCTAGTCCAGCGCCCTTGAATTTTACAGACAGGGAAGCTGGGGCCAGAGTGACTGGTTTACTAACTGTAACTACCTGTGTCTTTATAAATAAGAGGGTTAAGTGACTTGAGATGTCTTTTTGACAGTGATCCCATCATTTAGCACCTAACTAGGCTGAGGAGAGGCCATTTCTCAAGTCTGTCCATCAGAGTCCTACAGAAGATTAATCTAATCAATCGATACACAATTACCAAGTACCAGCTCTGGGAGAGGAACCAAGATTCCAGGTGTTTGCCTTTGTATATATTTAGACACAATGGCAATTAGAAAGCACCTCCTTCCTTACCCTCTGTCCTAATAATACCCTTACTGGGAATTCAAGCCAAAATGATGTCCTGCCATACGGGGCGTCCCAAATCCATCATGCTCCTTCCTTTACAGCAGCACCCTTCTCTGGCTCCCTAGAACTCTTCTACTGCCATGCAAGCACTGCTTCCATATGCAATGGCATTGAATTTCTTTCCTCCTGTCACCTCAAGATTATTCTTGCTCCCTGCTCAGCTCCACAGCATGAGTGAAGTTCTAATATTCCAAGATAGAAATGTTTTGATGTACGTGCACCTAACCCCCAGGACTGTTGTGAGATCAAATAATATTATATTTAGAAAGTACTTAGAGAGGCAAGTAAAAAATACTTGTCTGGCAGCTAGGTGGCACAGTGGATGGAGCACCTGGCCCAGAATTAGGAAGACTTGAGTTCAAATCCAACCTCAGACACTTACTGTGCCACCTTGGGCAAGTCACTTAACCCCATTTACCTCAGTTTCCTCATCTGGAAAATGAGCTCCAATATCTTTGCTAAGAGAACCCCAAATGGGCTCATAAAGAGTTGGGCACCACTGAAAACAAAACAACAAAAACATCTGTTGTCCTGCTCTGCACACCTCCCCTCCCATGTGTTTCCATTGAGAAAACATCATTTTTTTGAGGGCAAGACTATTCTAACTTTCTTTCTGCATCCCTAGCACTGAGCAGAGTGTTTGGCACATAATAATTAATTAGTACTCATGGACTAAATCGTGATCTCCACTTTCCTAGTGGCACAGTATTCCTGAGGAATTTAAATTTAAGACAATTCCCTTCTGTAATTGGCTCCCTTATCAATGCACACAGAAATAAGTGGTCTCCGTTTAAAATAGGGGTCGTTGTAATTGGACCTCTTCACCTTGGACCTTGCCAGATAGCATGTATTTATTGGACCCAACATGCTGTCAAGGAAGGAATACTGGATTTGACATCAATTAAGATACTGGGATCTTCAAAATAGAGTTGAAAGGGACCTCAGCAGTGATCATATACTCCAACTCCAGCTCACTGCCATATTAAGAAACTGAGGCCAGGGACTTAAAATGATTTTCTCTAGTGTACACAGTTAGTGATGATCAGAGATGGGATTTGAACCCGAGGTCTCTTAATTTAGAACTAATGTTCTTTTCACTTCAACATGAGGGCTTGGGTTGGAAACGTAAAGAAGTCACTTTATAAGATCATTGACTCAGAACTGAAAAGTCCCTGAGATGTTAAGTTGAACTTTCTTATTTTACAGATGGGGAAACTAAGGCCCAGAGAGGTACAGTGATTTTCTCCAGATCAAACAGCTAATAAGTATCTGATCCATGATTCAAACCTAGGACCTCATGATTCTACATGTTGCCTCTCACATCTCGAGGCACCCTACCTGGAATATGCTTTTGTGGTTGTTTGACTCTCCGTGACCCCATTTAGGGTTTTCCTGGAAAAAACACTGAAGTAGTTTACCATTTCCTTCTCTGGATCATTTTATAGATGAGTAAACTAAGGCAAGTAAGTTAAAGTGACTTGCCCAGGGTCACACAGCTAACTGTCTGAGGCTGGAATTGAACTCACGAAAGGTTGAAATAAATGATCTCTGAAGGTATCTCCAAACTCTAAATCTTATTAGCCTTTAGCCTGTCCTACAACAACCAAAATCACATGCACATGTACATACACACGCAAACCTAGTACATGATGAGGACAGAATCTTTTTATCTTCCTTGAATAGCAATGTTTCAGTCTCACTCTTAAAATTTATTGAATATTTTCATTTCTGTGGAGTACATCTTTTGTCATTAAATTAAAATGTATCAGTGTTATTACAGACAATTGTTTTGCTCTCCAAACCCACACCTGGAAAGTGACCTAGGTATTTCACAGTCATCCGTGGATCACACTTTGCGGACCACGACACTACAGAAATGATGGCAGTCTCCCAGTTACCTGTGAGGCTTCTAATTAAAACCACCTGCTCTCGAAACTAATAGCCAATCCTCAGCTGCCTGAAAATCACCACAAACTATCCTTGGATGGCACCTCTAGGAGCCAAGGAGATACCACCCACCGCTGCTCTAGGGACATCTCCAACTGCCTAGCTTTATCCCAGAGGAATCTGAGAATCCCCTTCCCTTCCGTGTATTAATCCTCCTTCCCTGGGGATTTCCACAGGAGGAAAACATCTGAGAGAAAGCGGAGGGAATGGACTTGCCTGCAACCTTGGCGGAAACATAATTACTAAACCAAGTCTTTGCCCCCGCATCATCCCAACCTCACAAAGAGGGACTTGAAAGATGAGGCCAGTCTAGCCTCCTCTCTGCACAGCTCTCTCGCCCTGCTCACCTTGAGGGCACAGCAATGGTTTCCTAAGAATTCTAATCTCATGCAAGCCAGTAAAAGCTAGCTCAAGGTAACAGCAATAATTAGTAACCCAGGAGAGGATGCAACAGCACCTTAGAAAGAACACACTACAAATGAGCTCCGGGTACAGCAATTAGTCTTCCAGACCCATCTGTCTTGATTAGGCAGGCCCCCTCCAAATCATGTCCCTCCTCTTCTCCCACCAAAAGAAAAAAATAAGCCATCGTTCCTTTGCCTAGTTCTGCATGATCAGAAACCAAGAACAGCCATAGTGATGTGATTCCCAGGGAGGGAACCCAAAGACCCTAGAATTCCTATCAGAGATTCCTGTTGGATTGGGGTCGAGAGACTTGGTCAGGCCTTCACACAAACCACTCCAACAGTCAACCAAGGCCAAGACCTCACCCAACAGCCAAGGACAGTATGGCAGATGCTAAGACAGGGATTTCAAACCACACATAGCCATTCCCTCTTCTGCCCCACCCCCGAAAGCAGGTCATGGCGCCACCTCAACCCGAAAGGGGTCCAGAACAGCAAACAAAGAGGCCAGAGGGAACTCACCTGACGCAGTCCTTTGGGGAGCTTTTTCCGTTTCCCAAGATGCTGGCAGAGGTTCCGGTCGTTTTCTCTGTCTGAGCTGTAGTGGTGGTGATGATTCAGTCGATTCTTCTTGGAGTGGTAGGAGAGCCCATTGGTGAGGGCTTCACGTTTCTTCTTGGCTAGTGGGTTTTGGCGTCTCTCCACCCGTTCCTGAGGCTTAAGTGCGACATCCTTCTGCAAAGGAGAAGAGAGGAGGAGAGAGGATTTGTGGTTAGACAGGAATGTGGGACCAGACCTGTAACATCAGCTAAACAAAGGGGCTCAAAAAATTCCAAGGAGAGAAGATAAGGAAGAAACAAAGAAAGCAGGCGCATAGCTGGGCTGCAGCGTTCTAACTTTTCACCCAACTTGTCAGATGGTCACACATCATCTCCTTCCTATGCTGAGGAAGAACTGTTCTCAATGCCCTTTCTTTTTTTAAAAAAAATTTTAGTCATTAAATTTTATTTTACTTTCAAGTGAAGATCCATCTTCTCTCCCTACCAACCTTTTTCTTCCCCCTCCTTGAGAAAGCAAGCAAAACAAAATCCTTTTTACAAACATTGGTTAGTCAAGGAAAAAAAATCCCATGCTGGCCATGTATATACATACATACATACACACACATACATATGTGTGCCTATTTATATTATGCACACATACACGCACATGGATATACATACACACATGGGTAGGCTCATGTATGTGTGTATAAATACACAGAATGTATATAAATATATACATACTTTCATGAGTGCATATGGATATATACTTTAATATAATACCTATATATACTTACACATATGTATATGCAAAGTATACTTACATACATATACATATAGTTATATTATGTATATGTATGTACACACACTAATATATACTTTCATATAATACCTATATATCTACCCGTGCGTATATGCAAAGTATACTTACATACATATACATATATTTACATTATATTTATGTATGTATGTATACACACACACAAACATACACATACACACTAAGTCCATCACCACTCTATCAGGAAACATCATCATGGTCCACTGGAATAGTGGTTGGTCATCATGATACCCTTTCAAGGTCTGGCATAATGCCTCACAGACTAAAATAATTAACATTTTTTCATGCATTCTTCATCCATCCCGAGATGGGACACAACAGCTGCATTCTGTCCTTTGCCCAGCACTGTGCCTAGCCCTGCGCCTAGTCCCCTGAGCACCCTCAATTCACTGCCCCGATGAAACTGATCTATAACGCAAGTTCTCTCAAACGACGGAGAAGGGCATCTACTCAGTTGAGCAAGAAATATTCCAGGATGGCCAAAGTAAGCCAGCCAAATGACTCTATTAGCCAGGAAGAAAAAAATGTTGACCGACAATTAAAAGGTTTCTTAAATGAATTACCTTATTTTTTTTTAAACACTGCTCCTCTGAGCATCCTTAATTTCCAATCTCCATCTCATCTCCTCCACAAACTCTAACAATAATATTATCGTCATGATCAACTGTAACCTTTCATTCATATTCATGGGAGGCTAGTTTGGCTGAGCTGGAAAGAGGCAGTTAGAGAGGATGCTGGGAAACAATGGATCTGACAAATGACAAGAGCTGGGAGCATTGCAGGTATCCAAAGCATTAAAATGACACACATAATTAGGAAAACTATCTGGACAAAATCACAGTGCTTGGCACTCAGTAGGCACTTAATAATTACATGCTAATAGATTGACTATTTGGGGAACCCTGTGTTACAAGGCTGGAGAGAAGTGAGACTGAACAAACTGTGTGATCTCATTAGGTCTCAGTTTCTCCATCCGAACGTTGGGAGTAAGGCCATCTTCACCATCTATTTTACTAGGCTATTGTGAAGTAATAGGTGATCAACATTTCTTAAAAACCTAGTAGGCATCTAAGTGGTAGGGATACAAAAAGAGTTAAAAGATAGTCCCCCCCTCAGAGTGCTCACAGTCTAATGGGAAAGAGGATTTGAGTTCCAATCTCATCTCTGCTGCTTACCACCTACAGGACCTTAGCAGGCCACTCTCCAGTGAAATTTTATCAACCATAAGACCAAGGGGTTGGAAGAGATGCCCCTAATGTGTGCTCTGCTCCAACATGATCCATTCAATTCAACCTAGCTGGTCTTTGGCTATTCAACAAATCAGGGAACAGATGAAAAACACCTCAAAATCAACATCACCAAGCGTTCCTGAAAGCATCGTCAGGCAGAAGTCACCATAGCAAATCACAGAAAGAGAAAAGATGTTCACCTTCCATAGGATTACACCCAGATTCAACCTTCTCCAAGGAACACGAAAGACCTTTCACCATCAATTCAGGGCATTTCCAAAGTAGGTCACCTGCCACTCAGCCTTCATCCTCTTTCCCCACAGGTATCTGTGGCTCCACCCTGGTTCTTATCAGTCCTTCATCTTGTCTGAGTCGGGTCACCACATCAATTCCTACTGAGCCACTTCCTACAGAGCTCTACCTCCTATCCTGCATGCATCTCACCCTTCTTTGTAGGTTGTCTTCTACCAATAAAACGGGCAATACAGTGGAGAGAGAGCTGGGCCTGGACTTGAGAAGACCTGAGTTCAAGTCCAGTCTGACACTAGCTGAATGACCCCGGGCAAGACACCGTACCCTGTTTGCCTCAGTTTCCTCATCTGTAAAATGAACTGGAGAAGGAAATGACAAACCATTCCAATATCTCTACCAAGAAGATGCCAAATGGCGACACAAAGAGATGGACACGACTGAAGCCAACGAACAATCATCATCACTGGAATGGAAGTTCTTTCAGAGCAGAAACTATCTCATACCTCCAGTATTTGGCACCTTAAGAACTGCCTTGAAAAGACCTAGTCACTCAATTTGACAAGGAACAAAGACTAAGGAGAGAAGAAATGAAACACCGAAGAGAGGCCTGAGGGTAAAAGGAGAGAGGATCGTGTCCAGCGTAGCAAAGGCATGGAGACAAGAGATAAAAACAATCCCATACAGAACATAATTACCCTCTCCCAGCCTGTGTGGTGTGGATCCTCCCAAATGCTCATGCCTCCTTTTCCCCCTCAAATGACTCTGGCCTTATTTTAACTCTATTTTTATACACATGCCTATGTGTATATGTATGAGTGCAGATGTTTATGCATATATAGATATTTATGAATGTACAGGTATAAATATGCATGTACATGCATGACTTTATGTGTATACATGTATAAGTGTGTATAATCTATGCATGAATGTATATGTGTGTACATGAATGTGTATATGTGAAAGTATACATGCATGAATGTATATTGTGTATGTGTATACATGCATATATATAATGTGAATATGTACAGTCTGTTATGACTGTAGCCATGTGTTATAAATGTATATGTGTATATATGAATGTGTATATATGTGCATATATGTATGAATGTGTATGTTTATGTGTATACACCTATTTATAAATGTGTAGATGTAAATAAGCATGCACATGCATGCCTTTCTGTCTGTGTACATTATGGGTGTGTATATATACATGTGTAGTCTATGTGTAAATGTATATGTGTGCATGTATGAATGTGTATGTGTAGTCTGTACATGACTGTGCATGTATACGTGTGATTTCGCATGTGCATATGTGAATATGTGCATATATGTATGGATGCTTATTGCGCATATGTTTGTGTCTATATATGGATATGTGTGCATGTACCTATATATTGTGTGCATACAAATACAGGCTCTCCCCCTACGCTGTAAGCTCCATCAGGACAAAAAGTCTGCCTTTTTTCTTTCTCAGCCCCTGGAAGATGGAAGGCATCTGATAAACACATAGAGTACTTGTCTAATTCACTGACAAGAAGAAGTCCAAAACTGTTTCTCCATCGTCCATGTGGGTGGCACTGTGAACCATGAGGGGACGTTTCAGCCCTCTGAAGTCAGGACAGACTCACTACCAGTGAGAGCTATGCCAAGGTGGAAGGCGGAAGGACTTCATAAAGGCATGTCAGGACCTTTAAGAAAATTCTTGATGGTGGCTATCTTGGGAAGCAGACTTTCTGCCTTTAATGAAGTGTGTGTGTGTGTTCGTTCTTTGTTGCCAAAGAAGAACATACCATCAGAGAAATGATGACACGACTTGCACTTGACTTTGTTCTGAGGGAGGGAGGCCTGTACAGGTCACCAGCCTCACTTCTCCCCCAGAGCCATCTGAATTCAGTGACCAGATATTCATCAGGATGACTGGAGATGACCCAGGATGAGGCAATTGGGGTTAAATGACTTGCCCAAGGTCACACAGCTAGTGAGTGTCAAGTGTCTGAGGTTAAATTTGAACTCAGGTCCTCCTGACTCCTACCCTGTCTACTGCACCACGTAGCTACACAGAGAGAGGAATGTATTGGGAGGAGAAAGGGAGAAATGGAATGGGGCAAATTGTCTCTCATAAAAGAGGCAAGAAAAAGCTTTTTCAATGGAGGGGGAAAGCAGGAAGGTGAGAGGGAAAAAGTGAAGCTTACTCTCATCACATTTGGCTTAAGAAGGGAACAACATGCACACTCAATTTGGTATAAAAATCTATCTTACCCTATGGGAAAGTAGGGGAGAAGGGGATAAGTGGGGTGTGGGGGGATGACAGAAGGGAGGGCAAATGGAAGGAGGGCATAAATTAGAAGTAAACACTTTTGTGTAGGGACAAAGTCAAAAGAGAGAATAGAATAAATGGGGGGTGCGGGATAGAATGGAGGGAAATATAGTGTTTCACAACAGGACTATTATGGAAGTCTTTTGCATAACTACACATGTATAGTCTATACGAACTGCTTGCTTCCTCGGTAGGGATGGATGGGGAGGGAGGAAGGGAGAGAAGCTGGCACTCAAAGTTTTAGGAACAAATGTTGAGAACTGTTTTTGCATGCAACTGGGAAATAAGAAATCCATGTAATGGGGTGTAGAAATCTCTAGATAAGAGGGATATGCTGAGGTCCCTTCTCATTGGCTATGCAGCTCTGCCTCACTTAAGTCTAACTCACAGGTGAGTCAGGACATCACCCCATGATGCCACGGGCCATCTTTGAAAACAAGGAAACAACGTATAAGTTCTACTGGAGGGGGGTGACTCTGGAAAAGGGCAAGGATATATATGAAGGTATATAATGTTATATGCTCCCAATGCTGTAACACCACCCTTTGCAGTCAACCAAATGTTCCAATGCAGCCAGGCCTACTGGCCACCCCTTCTGCTGCGACTTCCCCTCTAAGCCCCTGGAGGATCAGGACTACACGAACCATGGAGCCATGGAGAGGGACTTCATACGGAACCCCCAACTTCTGCCACATAATCCCAGCCTTTCCACAGCCATCTGTCCCCCAAACCTGCTGGTGATGCCCACGGCCTCTATCAACTCCCCTCGTGAAGATGATTCTTTTGGGAAACATAAGAACCAACTTCTCCTCTCCTTCCCCTAATGGGGAACGAAAACAGATAATCTGATTTTATGCAAGGCCTCTTAGAAATAATGGCAGCTCCCAGGAAAGAACAGCCTCCCCAAGAATCCCATCGCCAACCACTTCTACATATTATCAGTAAATTGGACCACGTGTGACGCTAGTATATAACAACCCACAGGATTTCTCCCCTTTGTTGAACATTCCACCTACTGCACCACATTGTACAAATGCAAGGCACTGAATTAATAACCAAATAATATTCAATAATGCATTAACTGTAGTTTTAAAAAAAAATTACAGCATTCTCTTTGCAGATTGAAGCCGTCTTCTCCCCCAAGGTGCCACTAATGTATACAGAAAAATTATGTACCATTCTATACAAAGGGGAATTAATATTTATGAATGCATGGTATAATTTTTCCCCCAAAATCCATTTTATTTCTATGTGGCATAGTAATCAGGCCAATCTGGCTGCACCACAGAAGAGCTGCAATGAGCAAAAAGACCCCCTGCTGCGACATTAGCTGGTGGCAGACCTGGAGAAGGTTGATCGGGAGCTGTGCAATCATTGTAGAGCCAATTAATATGAAGATTTCAAACTTTGGAGTGCTGAAGGGGGAGGGTGGAGCGGGGGGAAGGTGAGCTGTGGGAGAGCAGGTATTGTCTTCATTCTCTATCCGCATCTCTAGGGCTGAGCATCATGCTTTGTACAGAGGAGATGCTTGATAAAGGTTTCCCCATTCATCCATCCATCCATTCGTAACGACAATGAGGTGTCTTGGATATAATGGGTGGTTTATATTTTTTAGAGCAGTCCAAAAAACTACCCTAATTTTATAAGAGCTGACATTTATATTGTGTAAGCATTATAATGTCTTTAAAATATTTAGATTTATCAAGGTAACAAAGTATTTTACGTACACGTTCTCATTTGATATTCTCAACAATTCTGGTACATTTTAAAACATTTGGGGGGAGGGGGCATGATTCCATCAACAAAGGCAGTTCCTTCATCTAAGATTCCTTCTACCAATACCAACAGACAAGTGATCAACAACTTAGACTTTTAGGGATGCTGAGAGCTTATTCTACCTCCTGCTGGAAGCTTTTTCTGAGAACCCATTTCCCTCTAACATCATCTTCTAATCACACTCCCCCTTATCTATTGGGAGTACAATTTTTCTGGCATTCTGTCTCCCCCCTTGAAATATGAACCCATTGAGGGTGGCTTCAATTTTATTTTTTGCTTTTCTTTATATCACCAGCATCCACACAATAAACACTTAATCATTGCTCGGTGAATGTCACACTGCCCATCTGTACCCAAAGCCAGAATCGAACTCAGATCATGAGTTCTTGAGGGTTAACAGGGTCTATCTACCACCTCCATGTTTCTTCAAGAAGAAAAGTCCCCTCTACAGAGTGCTTGGATTTGTGTATTGGGTCAACATTTTGGGATCAAGTCCTGCCTCTGACACATCCTGTCTGACATATTGACCCTGGGGAAAAGCTTTCAGTGCTCTAAGACTCCGACGTACAGAGAAGGTGCCCATACGTGTTGGTAAATGGAGTTTCCTATACTAAGGAAATCAACAGATCCAATCCAAGTCTCTTCCATACTGGGATTAAATTATCTTTAATCTAAAGCTGAAAGGGACAGACCTACAGATACAAAAAGTAAAGCCTAGGGAGGTCCACAAACTCAAAGGATCATTCATTAAATTTTAGAAGGTACTGGAAGGCATGCCTAGTCCATTACTCTCCTTTTACAGTTGGAGAAACTGAGGCCAAAGAGAATCACACTAGTAGAAAGCATCTGAGGCAGGATTTAAATCAGGTCCTCTGATTCCAAAAATCTTTCCACCCTGACTTGCCCTGATGGCAAATTTCCAATAAGCCAACGAATTATATCAGTAAATCCATCATTCAATGCTGATGATTCCAAAAAAGAAAATATTTTTAAACCCAAAAGCTGTTCATTGTGAGCCAAAAATTCTCAAAGAAGTGAACATCTTATAGACAGGTGTCTCCCCTGAGAAATTCCACAGTAATGATTTATGGATTTATTTTAATCAATCAATCTACAACTAAAGATGTTATGGTATCTTCTAGATTTCTCATTTCAAGACACAAGTCAGATGAACTTGAAACAAACTAGAAAAGACTTCTCAGTACAAAGACAAAATAATTAAGGGCTCACTACCATTTTCAGATGTTCGCATTTGGACGTGTGTATTAAAATGACAAGTGTTTATGAGAGTGATGGGAGAAAGGGATGAGGAAATGGGAAGAATCCTGGGAATTAGAGCCAGGCAGTTTAAAACTGATTCATCTGACACTGAGTGGAGTGAGGGAGACTTAACAAAATAGAGTAACATGAACTCAAGCACCGATGGATAGCATTCAGTGAGGCAAAGAGATTTAGAAACATTTGCTAGGCAACAGAAAGGGGGTAAATTCTCTAGCAAGACCCAACACACAGGAATAGGCTGTTAAAATGGTTGAAATTACATGATTTTTAGGTCATCGGAGATAGAGGGCAGGGTCATAGCAGCTGCAGATTCACTGATAAGGTCTGCAGAGAGAAGGAATACGGAGGTAATTTTCTTCAGCAGAGAACCCCTCTTAACTACAGCTGATCTGACTCTTGCCTCCATCCCCACCCCTTCCCCAAATTACTATCCTTCTCCAGAAGCCGTCAATCATAGGCCACACTTGAATTTTAAAATCAAATAGTGCAGAGTTGTGCAAAATGAGAGAGACCAAAAGACTGCTGATGAAAAACTATGGTTTACAGGTTTCCATTTAAGATTACAGATGGAAGTGGGCAAAGGCAATTGTAATCAAGGCCAACAACTAGCCTGAGTTTCAAGAGTGATGCATTTTGTATTCTCTCTCTGAGCTACGGCTCTAACTTCTCAAACCAAGATTACCAGGGAATCTCATGAAAGTACCTCTACAAAATCTGGAGTTTTTATAGCATCCTAGACCTAGCCCTGAGACAGTTAGGTGGTTCAGTGCATAGAGTGTCTGGCCTGGAGTTAGGAAGACTCATCTTCCAGCGTTCAAATCTGGCTTCAAATACTTAGTAGCTAAGTGATCCCAGTGGGCAAGTCATTTAACCATGCTTGCCTCAATTTCTTGATCCGTAAAACTGAGACTGACTTTACCCAAGGTCTCAAGAGCAGCTAGAGTCAAGGGTGGGATTTAAATTAAAGTCCCCTAAATCCAAAACCAATGTTTATTGAAGGAGAGGATCATTATTTAAGACTGGAATGGTGTCCATTTAGGTCACATCCCTCATTTTAAAGATCAGAAAACTGAGGCTGGGAAAGTAAAGTGATTCAGCCAGTCTTCGTGACTTAAATTCCAATACATGATCTCCATTAATAATAGCTGTAACTGTGTATGTTCGTTCTTCACTGCCAAAGAAGACCATGCCATCAGAGAAATAATGACAAGAATTGCACTTGACTTTATTTTGTGTGAGGGAGGGCTGTGCAGGTCACCAGCCTCACTTCTCCTCCAGAGCCATCTGAATACAGTGACCAGATCTCCATCAGGATGACTGGAGATGACCCAGGATGAGGCAACTGGGGTTAAGTGACTTGCCCAAGGTCACACAGTTAGTGATTGTCAAGTGTCTGAGGTGAGATTAGAACTCAGGTCCTTCTGGTGCTTTATCCACTGCACCACCTAGCTGCCCCAATAGCTGCAATTATTCAGGATTGGTTTCCCAAGACCCTTTATTTTAATGATCCTCCCATCAATGAGATGATCTAAAGATCCTTTTCAGCTCCCAATTCATGATCTGATGAACCTCTGATTCTTGCCTTTCAGTTTCCTTAAGTCTCATTCGTATGTCCATAATCCCCTTGACAAAGAATGGGTGGCAAAGAACAGAAAAGGGTGGCCACTGGAAATCAGTGAGCACCTCCAAAAATTAGGATGGCTGCCAGATGAAGCAGAAAGTACTGTCAAGTAAAGACTAGCGGGGAAGGGATCATGGCATTTTCACATACCATAGGTAAAGGAGAATTGGCTGCTAATTCATGTAGAGTGTTGGAGGTAGAATCAGGAAAACTAAAATTCAAATGTTGCTTCAAATATTTAGTAGCTGTGTGTCCCTGGGCACATCGAAAAATGGAAATAAGAGCACCTACTTCAAATGAAATAATGTAAATGAAGTGACTTACAAACCTCCACTAGTGTTGTAACTGATTCCATTATTATTTAGGACTTTATGCCAACTACTGTGCCAGAGAATAGAAGACAAATACATGAGTCCCATCATTCCGACCTTTAAGAACCTTATATTCAAATGGGGATGACGTTTTAAGTTGACTCATTCACCGTACTGCATCATCTTTGAGGAGCAAACTCCAATGCTTAAACCATTCTCAGGCTCAATGAATCATTGACTTGGAGAGAGAAGGAAAGTTAAAGAGATCTAATCCAATCTCTTTATTTTGCCTATTAGGAAACTGAGGACCAGGCTTGTTTAAGGATTTGAACTCACGTCCTCTGGCCAAAATTCTTTTAATTTCTTCAACAGTTAGCTTCCTCTAATAAGACTGTAGACTCAGATAACATGAGGAATATGATGTAATGAAAAAGAATCTTTTTGCTTCCATTCCCTTCCTTTCCTTTCCCTTGCGGTCTTCCATATGGTAAACCTTTGGAGACCATCCAGAAGCATGAACAGAGCAGAAAATGCTATCGGCACAGCTTGAAGATCTGAAGTACATACACAGGAAGACCAAAAGGGGAAAAGAATCCCCCCCCCACCAAAAAATTCACACTTCCAACAAGGAAGGGGACACACAGAATTCTCAGTTGTATTCAAAACCAGATACCTTCTGAGGAAGGAAAAGCAAAGTATGAAACATTTCTGAGTCATTCCCACCTAAAATATGATCCATTTCTAGGGCTTAATGCTAAAGCAACACGAGGAGGGAATTTCAGGTATAGGGCAGAGTTTAAGCAAATGTCTAGAGGTGGGAAAGCACCATACCCTGTCAGGGGATGGTGAGTCCAGTTTGGTGAGAATATCAAGGGCCTAGAAAGTTAGATTGAAACCAGATCCTGGAGAGCTGTGAAAGGCAGGGTAAGATTATATAGCTTGCTCCAGAGCTGGCTATAGGAGGTAACCCAAGGAAAATAAATCAGGAGGAACCAAGGAATGCCTAATGCTGAATTATCAAAACCTAATGGTAGGCTGAAACCAGGATCCAACTCCTTGTGCTGGAATTTGACACCTCACTTGCCAAAGAAAAGTGAGGGGCTGAAGCCATTATGTGAATTATTCACTCAAAAAAACATTGCTTTCCCCTGTGGCCGAGTTCCCTAGCTCGGTAAATCCCAGCATACTCAAAGACTGCTCTTTCTGAAATCTAGAAATGTGATCCAGATGTGATGAAAAAACACCCACTTTGGCTTTTCTTCTTGGACAATTTCCCATCTAGGCTCTCCTGCTCCCCAGGAGACTTCTCTTCTCGAAAACATGTGCTACCTACTGCTTTATCTAAAACAGGGGTCCCAGAAAAATACATTTCTAAAAAGTGGCTTTTCTTTCATTTATTCTTTCTTCCTTTTTTTCTTTTCTATCTTTTTTTAAAAGAGAAACATATCGATTAGCAAAGAGCCCAGAGTTGGATGTAAAAACATTCCATTTTCCATTGGGGAATCAGAACCTTCTCAAGAATTCCACTCTCATCAACTACATAAGCAGACACAAACATGCCTTCACAGAGGGTATGGACAAAAGAGAATGCTGCATCATTGGGGAGATAGAGGCAGCTCAAGCTAAACTAACTCGAACCCAGCCTCAGGACAGACTTAAAATTCCCTTCAGAAAAGAGGCGTTTCCTTAGTTTATTTTACACTTGTGTTAAGTAATTTGAGGCACATGAAAGAGAGAAACAGACACAGTGGGGAGCTGATTAGCTTCTTTGCCCTTTGTGTCTGCCAGGGTAATCCAGCTTCTGACCCCCAACCTGGGCCTTAACTTACCTTGAGAGGATCAATAACCAAGGACAACTTGGGAAGGGACATGGGGGAAAGGGTGGGAAGGGAGCTGGGGAAAGATGGAACAACCGGTCCCACATCTGGCATTTACAGCATGAAATCTGAATCCAACAGACAGGGAGGGAGGGGAGAAAGAAGGGTAATAAGGAAACTTTGGACCTAAATATTTTCCCTGGCATTAGAGCGGATCAAACAGCCATCCATCTGTGACTGCTGTGGGGGAGAAGGGGAGACAGTTCACTGAGAATGACCAACTGAGAACGGGACCTGTGTAAACACAAGGTCATTTTAACAACTGGTGGGCAAAAAAAATTGTTAGTATGAAATGCAATTAAATACCCAAGGACCCTCAGTAGTGGGAAAACAAGCCACAGGATCGTTCACCAGCACCAAAGATGCTGTACAGAGTAATGGGAGAATCCTGTAACTTCAACTTGGAAGGAAACTAGGGATAGAATGACAGAATTTTCTCTTTTCAATGGGAGTCCAATGTAATCTCCTTGAGGGTAGGTGCTAATTCTGGTTTGTTGGGGCTTTTTTTTGTCTTTGAATCCCTAGCACTTAACACACAGCCTCAAGCACAGTAGTTTTGGATGAATTCTCAAATTTAATTTAAGTGAAAGATAACCAGTAAGTCACTTAGCCTCTGAAAACTTCAGTTTCCTCCTCTGTAAAATGGGGGTGGGAATCGTAAAACTTTTCTCACGGTATTCTTTAGAGAAAAGTCCTTTATGAGACATGAGGCGTTCTTACAGCTTAAGCTTATCGAGGGATTCTGGGAAGAGCCGAGAGGAAGCTGCCCAAATAGTGATTATTATTTTATTTATAATTCCTCCACAATACGAGAGATAAGTATGAAGGAGCGTTAGATAAACAGATAAGCTTTACTGCTTACCATCCTACGTGGCGCTGCCCAAGTCACAATCTCTCCAGGCCTCAACTGACTCCTCCATAGAACACGAGTTGAGCTGGATAATGCCCTCAGGTACCATGAGCCCTAAAAGTCATGATTTGAGGCAATTTGCAAGAACCTGTGTCCGTCCCTCCTTTCCAATGAAGAAGGAGGAATTCAAAGGTAGTTTCCCCCACCCAACTCTGAGGCCAAGAAATAAACTCCATGTGGGGTTTCCTTGACAAAGACACTGGAATGGTTTGCCATTTCCTCCTCCAGCTCATTTGACAGATGAACAAACTGCAGCAAACAAAGTAAAGTGACTTGTCCAAAGTCAATCAGCTGGTGTCTGAAACCAGATTTGACTCAGGTCCTTCTGACTCTATGAGCCGGCACCAAGTAGTTACCCTTTAAGAGGCTGGTTGGTTGGTTGTCCTTAGTTCTCGAAGAGGACCAAAAGGACACCAATATGATAAAGTGAAGTTTCAATGTGTCCCACTGTGGCTGATCAGCCCTATATGAGCTTGGAATGCTCTACTACAGGTTGGGCACAGATAGTCCATGTGAATATTTGGGGTGGATACTCCAAATCTGCACATCCCATGTTTCCTTTGTGTTGTTTCAATTCTGCTTTGCTCATAAAGCACAGCACCCTTTCTGATGCGGGCACGCCATGCTGAGCGGTCCTGTGCCAGTGTCTCCCATGTCACACAATCAAATCCAAAGTTCTTGAGAGTGTCTTTGTATCCCTTCTTCTGACTACCATGTGATCACCTGTCCTGTGGACGTTCTCCACAAAACAGTCTTTTTGGCAAGCGTATATTTTGCATTAGAACAACGTAGCCAGCCCATCAGAATTGCGCTCTCTGAAGCACAGTTTGAATGCTCAATACAAAAGTAACTTCCAAGGACAAGCCAAGGAGGGTCCCAAAAGGCATCCAAGGGAAAGTTCAAAGACTTCACAACTTTCACGTAAACCCTGCCTAACACAATACCTAGATGAGTGACCCGGGCAAGGCTTTTAAGTTCTATGTGCCTCAGTTTTTCTCATCTGTAAAAGGGTGATCAATCACAGCACCCACCTCACAGGGTTCTCGTGTTAAGAGACAAATGAATTAACTCACATAAGGACTTAAAAACCCTTCAAGAGTTATGTTACTATTTTCGCTGTGCCCAGAGCAACCTCATAGTCTACTCAAACATCTGTGAAGAACACTCAGATTTGCAAAAATGGATACTTGGAAAAGACCCACTTTGGAGTGTCTGGGAATGTCTCATGTTGGCCATTTTGACATCTACCCACTTTTATAGCAGATGCAATTTTGCCCAAAAGCAGATCCTGGGTTCACATACAAATAAGGTAATACAGAAAACTCAGGTTCAGAGTTTACAAAAACTGAGGACTTAACTAACAAAAATCAGAGAATTAAGAAATATACACACACTCATACATATACATACATACACACATGTATACACAAGTGTGAATATAGCAAAGAGGTTTGCTTTCTCACACAGGTATGTGTGAACATATGCATGCAAATGAGTATCTATATGAGGATACAAGCACATGTATTTTTATAGACTGAGCCCACATTCCAAGGACCATCTTGGACACTGGCCCACAAGCAACCTGGCCATTAGAGGGAGAATTCTTTGGAGATGGCACCATGACTGTAGCTACAAATACTCACAATTACAAATATCAAAATTCAGGTTTCACTTATGAAACAAAAGCCCCAACACCTGATGAGAGAGAAATACGGGTTACATGAAAGGTTTAATCAACATTTAAGATAGCTGACCTGGCTTGATGCATACATTGAGACTTTCCTTACACAAGTACTTTTCTTCCTTGTAAAATAAGTGTAAGTACACACACACACACACAGTGCTTTCATATTTTATACTGTTTTGATTTTTCTCCTATCAGGATGAAAAGGATAAAAATAAACTTAAGTCCATGTGCGTTTGTCCAGAACTTTATAAAGATATTTTAAATGCCACCTGCGGACCTCAGAAACTTGGTCTAAATAAGCTCTTCCAGACTCACGGCACAGAGAATGAATTAGACCCCACAATTAGGGCTAAGGAAGGAAGGAGACAGAATGAGTCATCAGCCACAGCAGGGGGCTGAAGAACGAAGGGAGGGGTCTGTTTGTATCAGTGACCCGAAATCTGGGCCATTCCTTGGGAGGAAACACTGTCATTCAATCATCAACGCACTCTCCCTGGGTTGCTCAACAAGCCGCGACCCCCTGGCTTTGCTACCTCAGTTTTTCGTCTCCCAACGGAACAGAAGTACTGATGGTTCAATGCCTTATTGGTCCTATCAGATTGGAGGCTGGAATCAATCTCTCCCTTTAGAAGCTGTGGGGTAATGGCAAAGTTTATTAGGCAGCATGCAGGCATTCAGAAGAGATCGATAGAGACATGATTACAAAGCAACCAGAGGATTAAACACGAGATTTATCGCAAAATTAAACTGAATTAGATGTTCCCTGATAGCACATGAAATGCTGTCGATAGACGCCCTTAACTCGGAATCTATGCTTTTGGTATTTATTTAATGGGCAACCGGGAGGTCTGACGCAAGAAGATGATGATAATGCAAAGACAGGGGCTTTGAAGAAAGTGCCAGGAGCCTCCTGGGGAGAACTGATGGCTCCGAGCTCCTGGAATTTATACAGTCAGAGTTGGCGGCGGTTATGGGCCACAGCACAAGGCCAAGGTGTGCCTGTGCCGAGCCTCCAGTGGCCAGCAAAATTGTACATCCGCTCCCCACCTGAGCTCTAATTATAACCCTGGGAAGGCTGACTTCATTTAGGAAGAAACTTGGGTTTATCTAACCTGAAAGCACACAGCAAAGTAAGAAAATCCATGATGACAAGAAAAATAGACCTCGAAAAGACCCAAGTGTTCCCCACTCCAAATTTTAATGGAACACAAGCTCTGAGCAGTTTTAATAACCAATACTCATCTCAAAGAGGATATTCAAATAGAATTCCTTCTTCTCTTAGGAAAGATGCTTCGGACTCCGGAAGAGAAGAGGTTGGCCATTCCTCCTCTGGGGACTGGGATTACCAGGGGTCAGCAAGACAGGCTGACTTAAGGACAAAGCTGACAAGACTTAAGGAAGCTTACTTTGCAAATTAAGTGGGCTTCATGCCAATTAATGCTTGGTCTTTATGAGGAAGCCTGTAAGGAGGGGAAACGGCTTAGTCAGACAGAACATGACTTAGATTTGTACCACTGTAGACATCCAAAGTGCAAGGTGCCTTTCTTCTAAGATTCCTATCTATCTGTCTGTCTGTCTAATCCATTCATCTTTCCATCTATCCATCCATGCATGTGTCTGTCTATCCATCCATTTTTCCATGTATCTAGCTAGCCATCTATGTATGTATGTATCTATGATATGTATGATATATATATATATATATATATATATATATATATATATATATAGTTATTTATATGGTTTCTCTCTAAATAGAATATGAGCTCCCAAGGATGTGAAAATGGTGTTTTCCAGTGGTTTTTTTTTTTAATGTTTGTTTTGTTTCTTTGTTTTTATAAGCCGGTGATTAACATATTGCTTGGTATATAGTAAAGACCTAATGCTTACTGACTGTGTGATTTCCAAAAGTTGTCACAGTAGATTTTGCTCTATTTTTTTTCCTGGTTAACAGAAGAGATTTAATTCTGGCAAAGGTATAGAGGAAAAGTTAGAAGGTATTACCAGAAATGATTGAACAATAAAAGGAAAACAAATCCGTAAATCACAGTCCCCCAAGACTATAAACATGGCAGGAGAGGTGGACTCTAGCTTGGGAAATTCATTTCAAAATAACATATTCAAGATAACTGCCTTGTTCATTTTCCCTCTCCCACCAGAGCGCATGCTGAAACACTGTATCTGACCTGGTGGAAGGCAAGGTTGGAGGATCCCAATCAGCTGCAGAGAAGTCAGCCCCTCCCCATCCAGACCCTTCCCCCGGATTTATCGACATTACAGTGATCCCGACAAATTGCATCCATAAAGGAAAAATCCGTACCGCGGCCAATAAAAGAGAACAAGTCACTAAAGGAACTGGCAACAGTATGTACACCAGCAAGCGGTGGCGGAGGAGTCGATATACATGACGGCTGTTAAAATTGACATCAATACCACGGTGAGCGAGAAGAACTCCTCCTGAATGACTAACATGAGAGGAAAATCCCAGGGAAACCCCGGCCTGCTGAGCCAGGATGGAGGAGGTACATGCATCCACATGCACAGTCTGGATTTCCATCTGGGAGGAAAGAAGCCTAGACCCCTGGATGACCCAGACCGTACTCTGATTCCAGAAAGAATAAGGGAGGAAAGTCTTTGTCCTCTGGTCTACTATGAACAGCACATCTTCATCCAACAGATGGCTTTGGCACTACCCTGACATGAACCATCCCTCACACGCCCTTGCTCTGACATCAATCCAAGATGACAGCTGTTTTGTCAAAAGGGCAAAGGTCTAAGTCTAAAACAGGATCCTTGGACAGACAACTTCAGCCTGAGCCTGCAATCTTATTTTCAGAATACTGCTTTAACTCCGGTAACCTCTAAATGCCTATCAGTGATTTCAGTGTGGCAGCTAGCTTGTGTTTATTAATGAAATTAATACACACCCCTGTTTCCCTTGGCAAAAAGATGGGAAACAGAGAAATGCAACTAAAATCAGAGAGTTTGAGAGGTCAGTGAGCCCAACCTCTTTAATTCTGAGATGAAAAAATGGAGGCCCGGAGTCTAAATGTGAGGTTAAAAATCAGATGATGTCAGAGATGAGACAAAATTCCAAGTTGTCTAACCACAGGCAAATGTTCCTTACACTGCACAACTGGGGTGCACAGTGTCTCTCTGCTACATTCTCCATATGAAAATGTGGGAGTTTTTCAACAATGCCCCCTTGTGTAAAATGGGGCCTATCATGCCAGGACACTGAATACCCCTCATTTTCCAAGAGTCCCTGACCAAGTTAAAGAGCTGCCAACAAGAGTACAGAGGTGTTTGCCACTGCAGAGTGGAATGGGGAGAATAGAGAGTACCATGCCTCAATTCTGTCAAAACGTGTTTCTGGGGGCTCTTCATTCTATTAATCTAATGGCCAGCATAATAGATTTGTCAGGGAAGACCATGAAATTCCCTGGAAACCACAGTGCTCCAAATGTCACTGAAACTACATTTAGCAAACAGATAGATGCCTTTAACCAAAGCTGGAGATGATTAAGCAGCTGTCAGTCTGCCTTATTTAACATAGAACAGCGAGCACTTGGCTCTTGGACTGGGCTTGCGTTCTTCTGGGCCAGCAGCAACTGTGTCACATGGGGAGAAATTCAGCACAGAGTAGATGCATCATAGGAACTTAAGAGGCAAACCCTCCATTCCAGGCCTGTTCCTGGAACAAAATAACTCCCTGCCCCCAATTCCACCAAAAGGTGAAATCTTATTAATTAGGAAATTATGGAAATAAGAGTGTGGGAGGAGGGATATGACAAGAACCTTAGGATTTCATGACTATTAGAGGTATGGCGGTCTGAGTCTCTACCTTCTTCGCTTGGTTCTACACAGTTCGCTGGGTTGTGGGTTGATTGGTTTCAGGGGAATGGGGCAAAATCATTCTTTCAGCTCAGATATGTGCAAGGTCAGGTTCAGACTCAAGCTCAAGAAATAGATGTTTTAGAGGGAACTGATACTGTCAAAAAAAAATCACTGGATTTGAATTCAGAAGCTGCAGCGGTGGATCTCTGCTTAGCCACATATACTATGTGGGACCTGGAACATGTCACTTCATCTAACACTGGAGGAGATTATCTTCCTCTAAAGTCACTTCCAGCTCGGAAATCTACAATTTTAATAGAATGTAAGTACTTTGGGAAGAAGGATTGTTTCATTCTTTGTATATATATATCCCCAGAACCTATTGCAATGTCTGACTCTTAATGTATGAATGAGCATTTGCTAAGCATCTAATAAATGTCTGATATGGTACTAGGATCTGGGGATGCAAATACAAAGATGAAATAATCTTTGCTCTGAAGGAATTTGTGGTCTATCTAGAGAGGGAGTTCAGCATCAACGAGGGCCAAGTTCAGATGGATGGAAGGAGGGAGGAAAGGAAGAAAGGAAGAAAGAAAGGAAGGAAGGAAGGAGGGAGGGAGGGAAAGAAGGAAGGAGGGAAGGAAGCTTTCTATCTGTGTGACCTTGGATAAGTCATGTAATCTCCATGAATCCTTTTTGGTGTGGAGGACTAGAAGGGGTGACAATCAGAGAATTCTCCTGTACAAAGACTCCCTCCTTATGCTACATGTAACTGGTACATGGTACATCCCCTGGTACAACTGTACATGCCTTCCATGGTTGTCATAAAGAATAAGTAGGAAGAAGAAAACACACAGTATATGAAAGCCTCAGCAAGTTATGGAGGAGGGGCATGGGCATGGACATAGGGAAAGGAAGTAATGGAAATAAATGGAATGAAGATTCCAGTGCCTTCACAATGTCCAAAATCAAAAATGTCACAACTCCATTCAAAATGGTGCTGGATGCTGGTTTTCCAGGGGTTACCCAAGACAGATTCCCATCCATTTAGGAAAACCTTAAAACAATAAATTTTATATTTAAAAATTAAAAAATTTCACTCAAAAAATTTAAAATTTAAATTTTTTGTAAATAAAATTTTAAAACCCATGCATTTTTTGAACACTCTTCTATGGAGATATAAAAACCAACCAAGAGATTTGCAGAGAAAAATCTAATTTTTTTTGGTATGGATTATCAAATATCTTGCTTGGTATGGTCTCAAAAATCTGGTCAAGAGACAGGCAGGGAAGGGGAGACGGGGAGGGAAAAGTATCTGTCTCCTTTCGCAGCTGAGTGCTGGTATCCACAAGACCATTTGGGAGGCAACTTTATGTGTTCTTAGTAGTAGATTAATGAATGTAATTACCTCACATTGTGGCGGCGAGCACAGCAAAAACTATAATTTATAGAGTGCTGTAAAGTTCTAATGTGTTTTTATGTCCATAAGCTGCTTAGCCATAATCTAATGCATGGGTACAAGAACACCCTAAGTGCTTCTCAGCTGTACAGCCAGCACAAATGTTGGGGCCTCCGTGATGTTGGTGCTGGGACGTCTTTATAACCTAAGTCCACGCTGGAGGCTGAGGAGAGGAATGGTTGCTGAATTATAGAAGTAATTCTGGACCCACAGACAAGCGTTAAGGGTGTGTTTGAATGAGCATATGTGTGTGTGTCCATACCTGAGCCTGTGCCTCTCCCTTACCTATTTATCTATCTTCCTCTCTATCCTTCCCTCCCCCTATCTGTGTCTCAGTCTCTCTTGGTGACTGTCTGTCTCTCTCCCCGCTCCTCCTTCTTTCCCTCTCTCACATTCTGTCTCTCTATCCATATCTATCTCATTCTCTGTCTCTCCCAATCTCTTTCACTCTCTGCCTGTCTCTCCTTATTTCTTACTCCTTTCTCCATCTCTCTCATTCTATCACTCTCTCTTAATTTTTCCATTTCCCTCCCTGTGTCTCAGTCCACCTCTGTCTCTTACTCTCCCTATGAGAACAACTCCTTGCAGACAAACATTCACAAGCCTGAAGGCTGCTGGGACATGACGGCCCCTCTCAAAACTTTAAAATGGAAAAAGAAAATGTTTTTAAAGGAAAAGTCTCAGTTCTGCTAAGGCTTGAGTTGGGGCCCAAACAAAACCCCCATCTAATTCATCTCTCCAATTATCCCTGCGTCTCTCTGGACAGAACAGTTTCTGTTAATCCTGAAGGGCTTCAGTGTTCCACCCAGACACACAAGTCCTGAAAGAAGCATTAATCACACTCCTAGTACACACTAAGCATCCTTTGCTTGGCTGCAGGATGGGAAGGGCTGAATGTGTAGGCAATGGTTGTAGGTTCAAATCCTAACACTTTAATTGAGTGCTGAGAGAACCCCGAACAAGCAACATCACCATTCGGGGCCTCAGTTTTCTCATCTGTAAATGACGGGGTCAAAATAGATCCCTAAGATAATGTCCAGCTCTGAGTCCTTGTCCTCTAGAAGTTGGCCACCTTTGGGTCTTGTGGTTAGGTCCTGTTGGCCGACTCTTGGGGTCTTCAACTGCCCTGCAAATGACCTTTTGGTTAACAGTGTCTCTCCTGATTACAACATGATCTCCCTGAAAGCAGGGGCCGTCCAGCCTTTTCTATTTATGTCCCTGAGGCTTAGTACCTAGCTTGCCATGGAATAAGCCTGAAATAAATACTTTTTCATTCAAGTTGATGGTCTGGGTGCCAAGCAGCACATGCACTACAAAATGAAGGCACAAGAACTCAGGCAGTGTCGAGAGGAAGTTCACCGTTATGTGCCAAATAAATGAGAGAAGATAAAATGAGAGGTAAATTTATCAGGAGGACAGAACACAGCAAATCATAATGATTTGGAACATCTAAAGAGAAGAGGTGAAATTTAAGGCTGGCTTTGGAAAGGTGGCTAGAATGTAGGTAGATGAGAATAGGCAGGAGGCAATTATTGAAAGGAAGGAGTGATTCCCCTATATTTTGTGTCTTTGACTCAATTCACTAAAGGACCTGAAAATCCCCAACCTCAATGCAAGAAGTTGTGGATTCCCCTCTCCTTGGAGATATTCCATCAAAGTGACCATTTGGGAATTCCTTAGCATAGTGCCTAGCACGCAGTAGGCACTTAATGAACTGAACTAACTTGACCTGTAGATGGGTTGAACTATAGCTACTGAGATTTCTTTCAAATCTCACCTTCTAAGATTCTGTGACTCTCTGAATCCACTTAAATTGTCTTCTTGGAGAAAGAAGGACAAACCACAAGGAAGTGTTGGTCAATAGCCACAGCAGTAGGAGGAAACTGTGAGCAGATCACAATCTAAGCCTCAGTCAACTCTCTCTGAGAAATCGGGGGGAAACAAGGTTCTTTTTATCCACCTCCCACCTGGAGGTGGAAAATTATTATGTAAACTGGAGAATGTCATATAATTACTGGGAATTATCATCCCCAAAATACAGCATGAACAGCTGCCTGTTTCATTTTCCAGACTGGAAAGGTTGCTAAGGTACTTGATCACTGCCGTCAGCTACCAGGCCCTCTTTAAGCTAAAGGGCACGGGGGCACAAGGGCTCCCATGATAAGTTTCCTGTCCTCCTAGCCCCCTCTCATTAGCAGCCCAGTACAGCGGATATGAGTAAATATTTTAATACATATTAGGAAGAGAGAGGGAGGAAGCAGTTCCCTGAAAACAGGAGAATGAAAAGCTCTAAAAGCAGTTGGCCTAGCGCTGGAACACAATGGCATGAGATCACCGAGCAGCACAGCAAGGAGAGCTGAGCTCTCAGCCGTACGGTCAGGATAAATTAGTAGCACGGCTAATAAATAATGGATGCTTTTCCTAGTTAAAAATGTACCACTTTGCAGAGTTCACAGGATGAGAGATGTGATTTGAATTCAATTAAAAGCTCCATCCTGTCTGAGAGAACGAATATCTTGTTGCCCACTTCATGAGAAGGGCTTGTGGGTTGCTGTAATCAGAATAAATACTAGATGTAGTCTGAGAGCTGCCTTCAGGGAAGATTGGTACAAGGGCCCATGAGCCCCCATCAGCCTTCCTCGGTCCCAGCTTGGCCAGCCAACTCAGAAAGTGCTGGCCTTGTGGATTGAAGTTACATACACTGAAAGGATCTGATCTGATCTTGAAAATTTACCTTGTTAGAAAGATACAGAAAGACAGACAGAGAGGGAATAGAATGAGAAAGTTCAGGAGTTGACCCACAGAATTAACAGAAAAGCAGTTAACAGAATGTCATTAGAAGTTCCCTGATTGTATACTGTCTGGGCTGAATCAACCCAATGGGTGCCAATGAAGTACTTGGGAATATACAATAAGCAATTAGCAAGGACACTTGGTTTTAACTTAAAAGCAAACAGATCCCCAGTCTCCCTCCCCTGCACACCACTATCAGAAATCTTTCATGACTTAACAAGGCAGGACAAAACAGTGTATTTGTGGAGAGAAGAGCTGTCTAGTTTCACTGTTTGGGGCAGTCAAGTGGTACAGCGGATCGAGCTCTGGACCTGGCATTAGGAAGATTCATCTTCCTGAGTTCAAATCTGTCCTCACACACTTACTAGCTGTGTGACAATGGGCAAGTCACTTCACCTTGTTTGCCTCAAACTCCTCATCTGTCAAATGAGCTGGAAAAGTAAATGGCAACCCCCTTCAGTGTATCTTCCAAGAAAACCCCAAATAGGGTCACTGAAAGTCAGACACAACTGAAATGTGTCAACAAAAAGAGACCATGTTTCAGCATAGTAATGGGAACTAAGGATAACAAGGCTAAACGGTGCCATGTTTTGAAAAGCCTCGGAAGTCAGGCAAAGGAATTTGAACTTGAGGCCAGGGTGAACCACCAAGGATTCTTAGGAGGTCATATCGACATAGAAAAAAGAAAACTGAAGCAGCTTTGTGTAAGATGGATTGGAGGGGTGAGAAAGTAAAGACTGAAAGCCTTTTAAGAAAAGTCAATTAACATAATCTAGGCAAATGGCGATGAGGGGCTATCCTTGGGTGGATAAGATGACACTAGAAAGAAGAATGAGGTCAATCGACATTGAAAAGATGTGACCAGAGGGCCTGCTCAATGATCATACAGGAGAAACAAAGGAGAGGGCAGAATCAAAGATAACTCAGAAGTGATGAAAAAAAGGGAGACAAGACAGAAATCATGGACAGATCCAGAGAAGAAAATGTGCTGGCTTTCTGACATGGGATACACGGATAATAGATTTAGAATGCAAAGGGAATTGAGAGTTCATACAATCCAACCCACTCATTTTACAGATGAAGGATCTAAGGGTAGAGCTGCAAAGTGAATTGTCCTGTGAGTTGTCACCCAGGTAGTAAGTGGAAGAGTGAGAATTCAAACTCATGTCTTCTGACTTCAAACCTAGGGACATTCCACTGCACCACATGCCTCCAGAGGTCCTGCGTCAAATTGGGGGCACAAGTCAAGAGAGGATAAGGAAGGTTAAGAATGGCTCTATAGGCTTCTGATTCATCTCTGAAGAGTTGGTGGGAGTGAAACTACGTAAGAAAGCAAATCATTAAGCAAAGAGAATCTGCAGCAGGGAGGAAGAGAGGGACCCATGGGGGATGTTCACTTTTAAGGAGTCAGAACAAGGAAGGGGAGGGGTCGGTATAGGAGAAGTGATACAAATTTATGCAACTAGGAGAATGTGCTGCACCTCCAAAGTCAAAAGAAAACAAAGTATGCCCCTTTAAAAATTAAATAAATGGAATCTCATAGAAAGGAACTGGTTTGCTCAAGAAAATGACACTGGAAAATGCCAGAGATGGGATACAGGCCCAGGTATCTCTTACCTCCACATCTGATACTCTTTCAACTATGGTGACATGTTTGTCCATGGGATCTGCTACACTATTCATCAGTAAGGAAACTCTTCTGCCAACACCAATGCCCACCTGATCTAAAACTTAGGAGTCTCCAAGGATTGCCTCTGTTACAATGAGAAGTGAAGTTAATTGCCCAGGGTCACCCAGCCAGGAGGTATAAGACATCAACTTTGAACCTGGGCATTTCCACCTTTAGGTAAACAGTCTAGTTTTCCAGCTTAGTAAGGCTGTTTCACATGAAAAATACTGTCTTGTTTTTCTACTTATTTCTCTTCATATACAGCTTGGTTTCACCAAATGCGGTGGAAGTTCCTTAAATGTAGGGGCTACATCATACACCCCATTGTTTTTAATGCCCATAGGTCCTTCTCTGAAGCCCTTTGTTCAAGAAATATTTCCTCGATTAACTACCTCACTGAATTCTTATCCAATTGCTGAGAAAGAATTAGTTACAAACTTGAGAAAAAAAGAGCAGAAAGTATTCAGACAAACCCAATCCTAGTGTTTGGTAAATACATAAATGGTTAAGCCATGAGGAACAGACCTCATTTAAAGTAAGTGTCATGGGATCAGCTATTGGCATTAACAATGTGATACAGGCTTCAGAGTGGTGTTGGACCTCTTGGTAACAACTCCCAGGCTAATTAGCAGCCATCCAAACACTCTGAGCACTGTGTGATCTCACCCACAGACCTCTTTTAATAAAACACCTGGGATTTGAAGGGAAGGTTGAACCAAAAAGTGGGCAGGCCAGGGAGGATGCTCTGAGAAAAACATATCACTGCCCTCAGAAGGTTGCAGGCATTCATTCAACCTCACTGTTCAACTGAGGGGAGGCATCAGAACTGTAGAGATGGAAGGAGCTATTCAGTCCACCCCACCCCCTCAACATAATATGGATGAGAAAACTGAGGTCCAGAGAGGGATGATGAGTCTCCAATGGACACCACCATCTAGACAGTCGTAGAGCATCATCGCACTCTGGGGCAACCTAGAGGTTTCTGGTTTGGTTTTTGTATTCCCAGAGACTGGAAAAGTGTAATCAGTAAACAAGTGCTTGTAAGAGAGTGAGGGGTAGGAAGATGAAATCTGAGGAAAAATGTGGATTAGGTGGTATGTGACTTGGTTTTTAAATCATGAAGAGACCAAGGTCATGCAGGAAAGGTCATATGTTTATTTTAAACCATGAAGAGGCCAAGGTCATGAGGAAGGGTCATATGTTGGGCGAAGGTCATACAGAAAGTGATGTAGTTGGGATTCGAATCTAACTCCTCTAGTTCCAAATCTAGAACCATATGCATTGTGCCCACCACACTGACTGGGCTGGCACCTGATTGCTGACTGCTCCAATGCCAAGTTGGGGAATGTGGACTTCTGGGAGAAAGCTAGATGGTTGGGAAACTTTATGAACAAAGATGCAGTATCTATATAGGAAAGATGATTTGGGAAGGAGGCCTGAAATGGGCAAGTGAGTAGACTACAGACTGGGAGAGAAAAAGGAAGGACAATGACAGTCTGGAACAGAGAGATCTCCACCTTCATCCTTTAACAAAAGATGTATCTCTGGATAGCCATACTGGCTGAAAGTCTGCATCCTCGACATAAGGTAATGATGATATACCTACATGATTGAACCAGGCCACCTGTTCAGAGCCCCCTCAGATGATTCACACACAAATAAAGAGAAAGTTTCCAATATTTTCTCCAGATAAACCAGAGGCCATCCATCAAGCTGTTTACAGCATGCTGAGAGGGATGTGCTGTTATCATTAGACAACCTGTCCACAACAAATGGAGCTAACATTCCAGGATAATAACTCTCCCCCTTAAAAAAACTTTTAAGAAGTCACATAACTGTGTTTTGATAACCAGAAACCTGACTGTTAGCCTCCAAGGTAAGACACATGAGGACCAACATTTACCAAGTCACAAGGAACAATTAAGCCAAGCAAGAAGAAATGAGAATGCTACCCAAAAGAGACATCTTTTCCCCCATCAGTACAAAAATGGCTCTCCACAGAGGCAGGTATAAACTAATTCCTTGTAATCTCTATGTAAACCACATACGAATTAATCCACGGGTCACCTCCATACAAATTCTTCCCAGGTAAACTACCTGAATAAGTAGGTGTTATCACAACCTGTTTTCTTGCTGCTCAACTCTGTCTTTATCTTTTCCTCCAATAAATTGCCAAGAATCTGGGAAGCTTCACACTCCCAAAAGTGGGTGGTGTGTGTGTGTGTGTGTGTGTGTGTGTGTGTGTGTGTGAGAGAGAGAGAGAGAGAGAGAGAGAGAGAGAGAGAGAGAGAGAGAGAGAGAGAGAGTGTCAACCTAAGCTTTTAACTTACAGCCAATATTGGAAAGGATCAGAGAAACAAGAAAATCAATGGTAGAGTGTCAATAGAGATCCCAAAGCTGGCAAGGAGTCAGGACACAGCCGAATTAATGGACTTCAGTCACTGATGCTATTCCAGAGTCCACATGATATACACAAAACATAGGAAATGACAATGATGAAGTTATAATTAATGCCATTATAAAAACAGCGATCCGAATTTTACTTAGAGTTCATTCCCAATCTCCCTGTCTCTAAGTGGTGTGTTGTCAGATAATCCTAGAGGAGGTCCCAAAATTCTATCCCTACCCTCGTTCTCTGTAGGACATTGTTTTTGACCAGAGACTTAGATAAGGCTATTGAGGGAATAGCCTCAATAATCAAAGGAACAGGTGGCAAAAAGCAGAGAAACATTTGTAAATATACTAAGAGACAGGCCTTGGATATAACAGCTTTTTGTATGGAGATGGTGGGCTACGATGAACCTGGCAAAACTTGACAAGTCCTCTGTCTGAGTTCAAAAACCCAACCACACAAGGGGAAAACAGAGGAGGCATTCCTAGAAAGCTCAAGGTAGCCAGACAGGATACTGGTTAGGGCTTGGGGACCAAAGAGTGAGGAACACAGGAGTTGGAATCTTGTCTCAATAACTTTTCATGCAGGTATGAGCACATGAACCTCTCCATTACTGATCAAATTAGTAAATATATGCAAAGAACTTGGCAAATTTAAAAAAATTCGTAAATGCTAATCATTACTGTTACTGTTGCTGTTTTTAAGACTATCCATGGACTCCAAACCAAATTCAACAAAGCAAATGTAGAGATGCAAAATAATCATATCATCCTAGAAATAATAAATACATTTTCTCCTATCTGGAGTCAAAGCAACTACATTCAAATCCTGCCCACCAACACCATAATGTGGCGTTGACCAAGTCACCTAAAACTCCACAGACATAATTTCTTCATCTAAAAAATAAAGGGGTTGGAGTCCAACTGGGAAGCAGGCTTTACACTGAGTCCAAGTGTTACAGAATAGACCCTTTTATTAAGGGGATTTGTTCTGTGATTCTGGCACTTGAGGACCTAGAGGGTCACATGCATACACTTCCAATCTGTGTATGTGTTTGATTGGACAAAATCTACTGATTAAAAGGGAGGGCTTTATGTTTGGGCAAGGGGAAGGGAAGGATGGTGACATTTAAAGAAAGAAAGAGAGACAAGTAAAACTTAAAAAAAAAACAGAAAAGAGTCAAGAACAAATAAGGGGATACAGACAAGCAGGAAATCTTAATTATACACATAAAAAAAACTACGTAATAGAAGACAATTTCATATAATCTTTTTCTGTCTTATGTACTGAAATGTTCATTTTTGTTAAGTCCATTTAAAAAAAGATTATTTTTCATTAAAGCTTCATGTCATAATTATAATCCGTAATATTTGGGGATTTCTTCATGACATCTGCAGCAGCTAAAATCTTCCTTATGGTGATTTCCATCAACTTTGTCTGGTTCTACCCTCTACGGCCAAGAAGAACACCTCTACAGCTACATACCAAGTAACAAAGTTTGGAGAGAGTAGAGGGAAAAAGAACAGGAATGCAAACTCTCCTTTCTATTCTATCCAAAATAATAACAATTTCTTCTTCTTAATTAGACCAAAAACTGTCAATTTTGGAGTACAATTCCAGAAGGTGGGATGGGTACAATAAGTACTTCCCAGAAACTCCAGTGTTTGAGCCCAGGACCCTTCATTCCCCTCCCAAGATAAAATCAAAGATGGAAGTTAGAAATCTTAGTCCTCCAATCCAAACCAATGAGAATTTACAACTGTGATAACTGATAGAAATAAGATAAAATGAACAACTGACCCTATCCTCAAGGTATTTACATTGCATTGGATTCTCTGATTGGGAAAAAATTGTCAACAGCTGTTTCCATGGTGACACATGTGCCACCCGAGATCCTAAGATACAGTCAGGAATTCTTTGTCAAAGAGTTCCTATGGTTTAGTCAATGGTTTATCGGCCTTTCATACCTGGATTTCCTTCCTCTAGTGTCAGGTACCATGTAACATCCCATGTTTAAATCACAGCCAATGGCATCCAACTTAGTGGGGCTATTACAAGGAAAAGCATTGTTTCTCAGCTCTCACCTAACCACATGTGGCCATGGAATAATCAGCAGATCTTTTCCAGACAGACTGAGGGCAAAGCCCTTTCCTCTTTAGAAAGAAAAAAAAAAACAGAAAAGAAAGGTGCCGAATCTAGGAAACAGAGCAACAAAATCCTTTTCAAGGCAAACCTCATGCCTGACACCGAAAAGGTTGATTCTAGTTACTCATCAGAAATACCCTCTTTGGTTCTGACCCTGAACTTGACTTGTAGCTATTAAAAAAAAAAGAAAAGACATGTACAATGACTAAGTCATGGACCATGGGACCCTAAAGTCACCATCCTTCTGACAGGTCCCTCTTTGTAAAATGAAGACAATACCACTAGCCTGCCTCTCAGGATTAGAGAGAGAAAAGAGGCTAACCATGGCGTGTGGGGAAGCTGGACGACGATTCTGCCATAAAAGATGAAAGAAATGAAGAATTCTCAGAAGCAGGGAAGGGCTCCTATGAAGTAGGACCAAGAAAACAATGCATACGCCATAGTTACAAAAATGGAAACAGAAATACCAAGGATGAGAAAGTCAAAGTCAAAATGAAAACTGTACAGGCATCATGAACATGTGTGGCCAAAGCAAAACATAAGGCAGCTACCACCCCAGTCTCTTCTTTACATAGGTGGGGGGCAGCGATGGGTGTGGAGCATTGCATAGACTGTCAGGATCTGTGGATGTGCCAATGAATTCTGACTTTTTATTTATTTATTTTTTGGTTACAAGGAACACTCTCTGGTCAATGGAGAAGGTAAATATTTGGAAATGAAAGTGATGTGAGAATAAAGCAAAGACAAGCTGTCTTGGTATAAAGTTGACTGGTCTTCTAGCTTACTGGGATATAACTGGCTCTCTGACCACCTGACAGGGATGTTGTAAGAAGGGAGCCTCTGTTGTGCACAAATCTGTCAGTAAATATGTATTAACCTACTACGTGCCGGACACATTAAGGGATACAAGAGGCAAAAGATAGTCGCTACCCTCAAAGAGTTTACAGGCTGATGGGGAAGACAGCATGCAACTAAATCTATAAAAAGCTATGTATGGACAAGATAAATTTACTCAGTTGTTTCAGTTATGTCTGATTCTCCATGACCCTTTCTTGGTAAAGATACTAGAATAGTCTGCCATTTCCTTCTTCACCTCACTTAACAAATGAGGAAACTGAGGCAAACAGGACTAAGTGACTTGGCCAGAGTCACACAGCTACTTACATGGCTGAATCTAGATGTGAACTCAAATTCTCCTGACTCAGGCACTCTATACACCTAACTGCCTCACAGAATAAATAGGAAATAATTAGCAAAAAGAAAGCACTGGAATTAAGACGGGAGGGAGAAGGTTTCCTGGAGAAGGTGCGGTTTCTGTTGAGACCTGAAGGAAGCCAGAGAGGTCTGAACAGCCTCCAACGTTCCTTTCAATGCTGAAATTCTGGGAATTTTCAACTTGAATTAACAGGGGTGGACAACATTTATTTTCATGGTGTAATTTCTAAGGCAACTATGTGGGCTCATATTCCGCATTCTCTGACTCAGACCTTCCATTTTCAATGCATCCCACGGCCACTGAATCAGAGACTTTATTCACTGAGCAGCACAGGGGGACAGAATGAGGTTCTTCCCTCAGACACAGCTCCGCTCTGACTATTCTTTCCCAGTTTGGGAGGCAACGACTTGATGTTTTTCCTTTTTTGTGTTAAAAGGAAAATGAAAAAAGCTTTCCTCTATGTGAAGAGAAAGAGAGTTGTATGCATTCATTTAAGCCTCTCATCAAATGGCTGCTTTAATTTCAAGAGGAAAGACTTAGTGGGATGGCAGGACCATAGATTTGGAGCTGGAAGGATCTCAGGTCAGCTACATTTTTTCCAACTCCTTCATTTTACAGATGAGAAAACTGAGGCCCATAGAGGTCAAGTGGATCTGACCCAGGGTCACAGCTCAAAAGTATCTGATGCAGGGATTTGAGCCCAGGTCTTCCAGATCCCTCCCCCAAGTCCAGTTCTCTGTTTAACCTGTTTAATCAGAATTTTTGAGTAAGGATGGTCATTACCCAACCCCTCAAAAAGCAGCCATTGTATCCAAACTGGTACAAAAATTCAGCAAGTATTAAACATAACAAGATATAATATATAATAAGATAGATATAGCTATATATATATATATATATATATATATATATATATATATATATATATATGTCAAGGATAGGTGAATTGTTGGAGTTTTTTATAAGAACAACATAAATGAATGAGAAAAACAAACATTCAAAAATAGTATGAATAATGATACTAAGACTTATCCATAAATTTTAAGAACAATGCTTTATTAATAGCCACTGCGTACCAAGTACCCATAATCTCCAAACTGCAAGGAATGAAAAGTTTTCCCATCAGAGAAACTGAGCAGAAGTCAAACTGGTACAGGAAGGAGAGGGGTCGCCCTCATCCACACCAGAGAGGCAGACCATGAACGTCGGCAGAGAGACCACAGAAGATGACCTTAGAGACTTCATTTATTTAACTATAAAAAAACAGCTGCGTTGTCTATCTGGGTAATAGTGTGCATAACCTCAAATATAACAGAATAATGAAAATAATCACTTGCCCTTCCATTAAATAAGATGAGAGAAATGATAGATTATCATAAATATAGTAATAGCTAGTAGATGCACATCATATTAAGGCTGGCAAAGCTGTTAAGGGACATTATTTCATTCCCTCACAACAATCCTAAAAGGTGCGTATTACAGGTACTATTTTAACCATTTTATGGATGAAAGAACTGAGGCACACAGTGATACTCCCCAGGATTTCATACCCAGTAATGTGGGAGGCATGACTGGAACCCAAGCCTTCCTGTCTCCAACTCCATCACTCTTTCTGGTATCCCAAGGGTGGCTTCTAGCATCTTTGTTATTATTTCCTATTTAGAAGTACCAGGACACGCCTATCCTCCCCAGGCTAAAGCCACAGCCCTCATGAAAGGAAGAGAAAGGCCTACAGACTCAGCAAATGCTGGAAGTTTTCCAAGCACCAGGAGTTTCTAAGTGTCTTTGGCTCTGGGGAAAAATAGCTCCAGTTTCCTAACAGCGTCCATTCTGTCCATTTCATCAAGGGATGAATGGGTGCATTGAGTTGTCCATCAATGTGTCTCCCAGCTACCAGGGACGAGAGCAGGTCCTGTTGGACGGCTCAGTCGCTAGGACCAACTGGTTTATTCTCAGACACCAAGACTCTCTCAAGGGAAAATTGGTGGGAAGAAAGAATTGGGAGGGGAAGAAAGAGAGAGAAAGAAAGAGAGAGAGGAGAGGAAGAGAGGAGAAAGGGAGGAAAAGAAAGGAGGGAAGGAGGGGAAGAGAGAGGGACAGGGAAAGGCAGAGGTTAGAGGGAGAAAGAAGGGAAGAGAGAGTGAGAGAAAGCGGGGCTGGAAGTCTCGCATCAACAGGTGTGATCCCACCATTTATTCTGCCTGCAGACACAGGCCTATAGCAACATCCAATATTCTCCAACCTCAGCATAAGTGGTCTCTCTCTGACACCTGTTCAAGCTCCTCACATCAGGAACATACATTGAAAGGGATTGTAAAATCCTATAATGGGCCAGCACTGGGCTCGAGTATCAATTCCACAAGGAAATTCATTACTAAGAGCACACAACTTTTAACCAAGAAAACAGAGACACTTCCTTTTAATAGGAAAAAAGAAAGGGAAGATGAATTTTTTTTAAAAGAAGGAAGAGAAAGAAGTGTCCTAGTATCAAGAGTAAATTTTCTTAAATTCTGGATAAGCTCCTAAAGTGTTCGGGTCATTGATTCATGTGTCACGGTCCCAGGTTCAAATCTAGTCTCTGTCACTTGGTATCTATAACCTTGACAAATTGTGTAATCTCTCTGGGCCTCCCTCAGTTCTTGATCTGTAAAATGAGGGGAGTGTCCTGGGGCAGGACTGAAAAATTAGCCTAGGAATATTTTCTGAAGGTCCGATGCCCAAGAGGTCACCCAGACAAACCTCTTACCTTCCTTCATTAAGCTGCACCAACAGCCTGTATTCAAGATTAAAGACTCACTGATATATATATATATATATATAATATATATATATAATATATATATATATATATATATATATATATATATATATATGTTCTTCTTCAATTGTTTCAGTCGTGCCCGACTCCTCATGACCCCATTTGGGGTTTTCTTGGCAGACACTGGAGTGATTTTCCATTTATTTCTCCAGCCCATTTTACAAATGAGGAAAGTGAGGCAAAGAGAGTGAAGTGACTTGCTCAGGGTCACCCAGCTAGGAAGTATCTGAGTCTGGCTTTCCTGACTCCAAGCCCTGGTGCTCTCTGCACTATGGCGCTATCCAGCGGCTCCCATTTGTACATCTGAGAGGGTAACTGGTGAAGTAATCACCCACCTCATTAGTCCTTTCTCCTTAGTACTCATTTTCCAAGGATTCCGCTCCAAAGCAAACAAAATACTTCTTAGATAACATACAGCATGAGTAAGACATTCCCTAGGGACCAGTTCCTGCCTGCTTAAAGTCTTAGGGAGAAGCATAAAACAGTCCTGATATCTATAAAAGGCAACATTACAAAACTGGCACTGAGATGCCCACATAGCCATGCGGCTTCTAAGGCAATCAGAGAAGAAATCAAGAGAGGCTTCCTGGAGGAGGCAGGATGCAATCTTTCTACCATAAGAAAGGAATCCTATCCTATGCTATTGACATTCTCACTATAAAAGCTCTATTTCCAAGGATAATGGTATCATTAAAAAGGAGACAGCTCGTGTCCACATTTTCAATTGATCAGTAATTCCCAGCGTGGAATCATCTTTCACTGACGCAAACAGGTCTCTATAAATGAGAGTCCTGTGATCGTACAGGTGTGGGGCGGTGGACAGAGCATCAGGAGGAACTTAGTCCAAATTTGACCTCAAAAGTTTACTGTGTGACATTGAGCAAGTCACTTCACACTGTATGCCTCAATTTCCTCATCTGTCAAATGAGCTGGAAAAGGAAATAGCAAACCACTCCAGCCTCTTTGTCAGGAAAACTCCCACTGGGGTCACAGAGAGTCATTTGTGACCGAAAAATGAACGAAACATAATAGAACTGAGGTGTGAGGGTAACGAGTATGTAGCATTTGAACTCAGATGTCTCTGGTTTTGACATTAACTTTCTATATGTTATGCCCTGGAGCTTTTTAAATGCTTAAAATCTCATAGCCTTACCACACAATTCTCTGCCTCTCCTGGCCCCTATCACTCTAGATCATCCACCACATATCCCATAAAATCCTTCAGTTCACTCCTGTCCTACTCTCTCTGCCTCTGAGAAGAGAGGAGGGAAATAAACCAGCTAAAAGTAAATGAACGAACTTCTGCATCCTCAGGGACCTCTGAGATACTGAAGAGTCCAACTGGCCCATGCTGTGTGTACAGGCAAGCCAGAGTCTCTCCAAAGAGTGGGATGCCAACCTCGGTATGATTCCCCTCTCCCAACTCTCTTAAATACAATCTTAATTCACCCAGCTCTGTGTCAACTAATACGCGCCTGCATTGTGAGAGCCGATTTGCATCACAAATCATGCAGAGTGTGCCAGCGAAATAACATTATGGGGTGTGCTGAATAGTACAAGGCTCTGCTGCCTCTGAAATGTGACTGAGGAGTCGTCTGGTGTCTATTTAGACAGGGCAGAGATTTCTCCCCTCTCTCCAATATGGAATGATCGATGCTTCACAAAGACATAAGAGGGTTTCTGCTTAGGATACTGAAGAGCAATCCACGCTCTTGCTGACGTTGTCAATTTTTATAATTTGTATCCTGGAGGAAAAAGAAGAAGGGGGAAAAATCCCTCTTCTGCAAACAGCATGGGTGCAGGATGACATCTGTGTGTTCGTTAATACATCATTTCCTCTGAACAGAAGCACTACAACTGAAATTTAATTCCAATCTTTAATTGAACAAAATTGCTTTCAGATGACAAATTAAGGAGAAACGAACCACACCCAGGCACAGAGCTGAAGCAGAGAAGGAGGAAAAACAGCAATGAAAGCCTCCATGGCACAGAATGGAGAGCCATCCTGCCCCCAAGAAAATACTAAACCCCATGAATTTATTTATTGCCATGTGACTACTCATAAAAAAAGGAAAAGACTAATTGTGCTGAGAGGTACTGTTATCTCTTCAACCCAAGAGTTTATTTTTCTAAGCCTTGAAATAAAAATCTACCTTCCAGGCTCCTTCACAGCATAAAGATGACCCCAGGTTCTCACAAGATTTTCCTAGCTCTGGCCACATCCCCCCAGAGAATCCCAGAGATCGCTGGGAGACTGGAAGGTATAATGGATAGGACATTCAACTTGGCACCAAGTTGATGGTGATGGCACATCGAGAAATACCACTTCAATTTCCTGGACCTCAGTTTCCTCATCTGGAAAATGGGAGGGGTGAAATCAATGGTCTTAAAAATTCCACCCAGCTAAGAACCAAAGTTAGAACGAATGAAGCAGGCCATTGAGCCATGGAGTCATAGATCCACCATCTTGTCTAAACTCTCCATTGTACAAATGAGAAACAGGAGACCCAGAAAGAGAAATGAACAGGTTGTCATCTGGTTATTATTGGTTCTGTCTGTCAAAACCAACAAAGCATCAACTGTTCCGTAGGTGAATGGATATGAGTGTGGAATGGTTTGGGGAGGCAGGAGTGAGGTGGTTAAGCTTATAAAAGGAATTTTCAAAATCTTAAAGGTTGTCAATACTTGCCCAACAAAAAGTAAATGCAAACACACATGAATATTTAAGGGAAGAAGAGCCCGTTTATGACGATAACCAGCACCCTGTCTTGGGAATACAGGTTGAACTGAAAAGTTTATCAGAAGAGGCCCCAAATTCAGAATGTTTAGATTAAAAAAAAAATAAGTTGGGAGCAAGGTTTCTTAACCCTTAGGGACAACCTGGACCCCTCAGGCAGAGTCTAATAAAACCTAGGCACTTCTTCTTGGAGTCATGTTTGTAAATGTATAAAATAATATATGCTGGATTTCTAAAGGAACCAATTCCATTGAAATTCAGGGATTGAAAAAAATTAATTTCACTTTCAAGCTCTGCCAGATAAGCCTGACTTTGGAATGCAAGGAAATTATAGTGAGCAGCCCAAACGCAGCTGATATCAAGTATGGGCAAGGTCACTGAGCAAAGTGCAACAAGAGGAACTGCCTTGGCTGGACTCCTACCTCCTAAGAGTCAAGCCTTCTGTTCAGTCCTTTCAAGTCATCTCCAACTCTCTATGGCCCCATTTGGGGTTTTCTTGGCAGAGATGCTGGAGTGGTTTGCCATTTCCTTCCCTAGTCATGTTGCAGATGAAGAAACTGAGGCAAACAGGGCTAAGTGACTTACCCAGGGTCACATAGCTAGTAAGTGTCTGAGGCTAGGTCTGAACTCACAAACATGAGTCTTCCTGATGCCAGGCCTGGCACTCTATCCATGGTACCAGCTAACCAGCCTTAAGATTCAAGTCTCAATGCCATGTTTATTTCTGTTTGAGCTCATTGTGGGTGCCAGGGAGGCAGCAGAAGGTCCTCACCCTGACATGGCTGCCAACATGCATGTACACACACATACATACACACACACACACACAGTGCAGAGCTGCACCCTGCCGTGCCACCAAAATAATGTAGTGCAATAAACTAGGAGTGCCTAACCTGGGGAAGGTAACATTGTCAAGGATAACATTGCCATCTTCAAGATGAAATGAAAAGCCAAGGGTCATGAGAGTCATATAACTCCAGGGAAGTTGAAGTAGAATTTGAACTCAGATCTTTCTGATTCCATAGCCAACATTCTTACCCAGTGAACAACATAATCCACCACACCAAATGTCCTGCTCCACAATGCTCCCTCATCCAAGAGAGATGACCCGTCTACTCTTACAGACAAAGACAAGAGAGGTCCTATTCACTTCTCACCTACCTACACACAGCCTTCACCCCTCAGCTAATCCCAGATGAAATCCTCTTACCATCTCATTTCCCTGTGAATTGAGTACCCCTACAAGGAGGGACTTACAAAAGACATGGATGATGCTAGGATGGGACTCTGGGTCAATGTCACCCCTGGATGAGCCCCTGAAATCTTTGGCTGGGTTACTAAGGAGCAGCTTGTCCCTTATTCCCACTCAACTTTAATCACCCTTGTGTCTTCTGAGGAAGAAAAACCAAGACACAGAATTACTCTCTATTCCACTTGAGAGACACCCTAGCAAAAGTCTCAAGGGTCACCAGAGCTGGATTGGGTTTCTGGAGGAAAAAAGAAAGAGAAAAGAGAAAACCTATCTTCACTCTATCACCAAGCAAAAGAAGATAATCATTGATTTACTGGTGTCTGATAGGCTTTAAAATTTTTTTTTAAATAACTTGGGTTAGTTTAGGGGTATCTTTCCAAATCTATTGTCCTAACATCATAGTCTAGAGAACCAAAAGCTTAAAAAAACTACATAAACTGCCCAATATCGAGGCCAATTTTAGAAATTAACCACATGGAGAACAATAGGTAGCGTCTCTATGCTCAAGAGATAAAAAATAACTGAATATAAATCTGAAAGGACAATTTAGTTCCAAAAATGTGACAAAAGAAATCAATAAGCATCCATGAAAAACTAAAATTTAACTATTAACATCAATAACAAACTAGTTACATGATTTTGTGGACAAATTCCTTTATCACTCAGTTTCTTTGTTTGCAAAATGAGGCCTATGGAGGACTATTAGGTCCCTTTTAGCAATAAAATTCTCAACTTCAAAGCCTCTGAAAATCACAAGAAGGTTCCTTCACCATGCCTCAAAAAGAAGGAAAAGGTCAAGATGCGAAACTCTTCATGTCTACTGATCAGTATATTCATTCAGGCATTCATTGATTAAATAGACACTATTTGCATGTACAAATAAAGTAGTTCTCCTGGGTCCCTACCATCATGTGGGCAGCTAGGTGGTGAACTGGATAGAGAACCAAGCCTAAAGGCAAGAAAACTCAGGTTTCTGACCTCAAATCTGGCCTCAGACACTTCCTAGCTGAGTGACATGGGCATGTTGTTTAACCCTACTTGCCTCAGTTTCCTCATCTGTAAAATGAGTTGGAGAAGGAAATGGCAAACCCTTCCAGGATCTCTACATAGAAAACCCCAAATGGGGCCACAGAGAATGGGATATTATTAAAAAACAATGACAATAACTACCATCCTATGTTGGTGCAGGAAATTGAGCATGTGGGAACAAGATAAACTTGCAAAAACTATGTAATTAATACACAGCAGTCAGTGCTACCAGAATCCATGTTCCACCAGCAGAAGACTGTTCCATTCTTTTTGTATCTCCCTAACCTACAGCAGAGTGTCTGGCATACACTCCTCTTGCTTATAGATTCCATAGGTTTTCCTCATAGAAGGATCCCAGCCTCTCTAGAAATAAAGAAAAGGCCGCATCTAGCTTGGCTGTGAGGGAATTTAAATTTAGCACGGCACGTCCTTGAACAACAGACAAATTCCACGAAACTGCTCCAAAAGGCAGCCATGTCCAGCTCTGTCAAACCCCCCAGTATTTTCTCCTTGCAGAGGTAGAGTTTAAGTGACCTGGATCAATCACATTCATGCCACGCCGGCCTCTCAGAAACATACGAAGATCCCTGGTTTTGTCAGCGGAGGACCTTGGTTTAAATCTTACCTCGGTCACTTAGTACCCAAGGCACCTTGAGTGAAGCAATTCATGTTTCTGGAACTTGACTCTTGATGAATAAAATGAGGGTCTTGGATTCAGTGATACAGAAGGTTTTAGTGGGCATAGAATCTGTGACCTAATGATCCCAAGATATCCATATGAAAGTGTTGTATGTTCTTTTCTCGCTTAAAAAGGAACATACACACACACAAATATTCATTACGTGTCTATAATGAGCCAACCACTGTGCTAAGCATTTTACAAATGCTTAGCACCTGATCTGATCCTCCTCACAACCCTGACCAGGTGCATACTGTTATCCTCATTTTACAGCTGAGGAAACTGAGGCAGAAAGAGATGAATGACTTGCCCAGGGTCACATAATTACTAAGTGTCTGAGGATGGATCTGAATTCAGACCTTCCTGACTCTAAGACCATTGTTCTAGCCACTGAGTCAGCTCAGGTGATAAAAGCTTCAGTGTGTTTCAAGAGACAAGATCATTGGTTTATAAGGGCTGTTCATTAAGCATAATGCCCAAGGTAAATTCAGTGCTATGTGAGTACACTCTAAGATGCCCAAGAAAAGTTCAGAAAGGGTGAATTACCTCATAAAATATATGCTGACTTCTCCTACTTCATTCATTCATGTAGAAAACACACACTATAGTACCAAACTTAGAAAAGCTGAGAAAAGGGAAACCACTCACAGCCACCTTCCCATCCAGTCCAATCCCAGGAGGCTTCAGGCAGCAGGACAAGGAAGGAAGGGAGGGAGGAAAGGAAAGAGGGAGGAAGGGAGGGAGGGAGGAAAGGAAGGAGGGAGGAAGGAGGGAGGAAGGAGGGAGGGAGGGAGGGGAGGAAGGAAGGAAGGAAGGAAAGAAGGAAGGAAGGAAAAAGGGAGGTAAGGAAGGGACAGGGAAAGAGGGAATGAGGGAGGGAGGAATGATGCTGATAGTTAACAAGATTTTCAAACTCACTCATTGATAGGTAGCAATAGTCATCTTATCTTGCATTACTGTGACTGAACATGGAGAGGAAGGAATGGTAGCCTGGGTTACCACTTCTCCCTTGTTATCCAGGGCCTGGACACAAATCCCCCTTTTGGTTCTTTGGATGAATTTTTAATGAAATCTCTTGCATGGTCTATGCTTTGTTACCATGATGCTTGCAGAACACCACAAAGGGAAGTGAGAAATGAATAAGGCTGATGTTCCCACAGAGAATTCTAAGTACAGGGAAAGACCAACTTTCAAGTTGTTCTTGAGATGCCTTGAAGATGGAAGGTCATCAGTAGGAACCCGGAGATTTGGAAATGAGCTCTGAGCTAGCTGGCATCATCACCCATTCGTCCCCCTTGGAGACATCTTGGAAATATTTTGTCTGTTGGCACATTAAGTGCCCCATTAGTAAGTGAACTCCCATTGCTGCTCTTCCTTGTACCCCCCAATCCTTTGCATAATGCCTGGCACATGGTAAGCACTTAATAAATTCTTGCTGATTGACTGCCTGATTTGGATGTCGAAAAGGCCTCGCAGTCCCACCTTAAGGGCAGGCTTTTCCAGGAAGAGACTCCCAGGAAAGCTTTGGCGGTATTAACAAATAATCATTTATCTGAATTAACATTCCACTCCAGATGAGGTAATTAATTAGGCAAAAGAAAACAATCTTTAGTCCTTTGCTCTGATAATTAACAAACGCTAAATCTGCCATTGGTAATTTACTACACTTGGAACAGAAAATTTCAATTGTTCACCCTCAACCTGCAAGCTTTTTATCTCCTCCCAAGCCTTTTCCAATAATGCTTTATCAGCTGACGTTCGAAGGGGAGCACGAGAAATAGGGAGAAATAGCTCAAGGTGCTTACTTAACCTTCTCCACCATAAGACAGGCTGTGGTAAGTACATCTCTGAAAGTCACTGGGTCCTTTCTGGGGATTGGCATCAGGAGAGAAAGCAGAATCTCTATCCAAGGACCCAAGAAGGAGGAAAGTCACCCTGGTTACCCAGCACTCCCTGCCAACCAAGTAACCCATTCCTACAATTTTGTATGTTAATCTGTACATTGGGAGACCACTAGGAATCCACTGACAAGTCTTTCAAGATTGCTTCTGTAATACCTACAGGCTCTGGGGAGGGAGGAACACCAACCCTTTTCTGCTGCAAATTAAAGGCAAGGGCACAGAATCTCCTCTTTGGGGAGGGGGCGTGAAATTCTGCATAAAAGTCTAGCAAACGGCTCCGTCTGGGAAGCGGCTCATTATTTATGAAGCCACATCGCCGACGGGCTGCTTTTTTGTTTTGATTTTGCGTTAGTTATATTTTCAGTGAGTCAATCACAAGGCTGTAAGTGTCAGGCCCATAACAATGAAATATAGGGCTTTGATGTAATGAAATAATTAAATATAAAATCCTTTGAGCTCCTTGGAGAAAAGATGCTCCCAGAATACTTAATGCTGGGGCTACACAAACCCAATAACAATAACCACCTGTTTTCACAAAGCATTTGACAATTCCAAGGGAATGAGGCCACCACAGCCATTCCAGTCCTGTCCTCCCCACTCCCTGCAGTGGACTCCTCCATCAACAGTTTGCCTCCATGTCCGATTGTGACTTAACCTTAATACTGGTTTTCAGCAAATCCCAGAGGATGATGGCGAATCTCTCAAAGTTCACAATGGAGAATCACACACACTGAGTGTGTAAATAAATGAGTACACCACCCACAACATGAAAGATAGTTTCCAAGTAGACCCTTATCAGGGCCTAGCATAGGCATTATTTTCCCCATGATCTTGCCCCCTTCCAAGTTTCCCCATCCACAAACCACCCTTCATCTACCTTGAATAAATGCATGGAAAAACATTTAAGTGCTTGGGAGGTGCCTGTCATCGTTTCTCTACTATCTACAGGGGATATCACAGGAGCTTCCAAAGTGTATGCTAAGTAGGACTGAATCAAGGGGGAGAGAGGATCATCTGCCTTCAAGATTATCTGGTGCAATTATGCCCCCAAGTGCTGGGGGAAATGCTTTGTAACTTCTGTTTTTGCTATTATATCCTCAGTAAATCTCCCTTTGTAAAAGCTTAAAAAATACATTATTTTATTCATGAGGTCCAGATATGCAAGATGTGCCTCCCTGCCCCTTTCACAGATGAAACTTGCTGGTGTAGAGTGAAAAGCCTTGGGAACTTCCAGGTGTGGCGCCTAGAACATAGTAGGCACCTAATAAATGTTTACTGATTGGCTGAGTTCTGTTTCCAGCTCAGTACTATAGGATCATTTCTAGGATCAGATTTTTCAGTTGAAAGAGCATCCCAGGTCATCCAGTCCAAGCCCCTTATTTTACTGGTGAAACAACTCATTCCCTGTGAAGGCGGTGCAAAATGTATTCAAGACCACATGGGGAGCAAGATGGAAGTCTAGGAATCAAATGAAGGCATTCTTATACCATGATGCTCCTTGTTCTGTTGACCTTGGACAAGTCCCTGAATGCCTGAGTGAAATCATGTGCTTAAAAAAAGAAAAGTGAATTAAATTATCAACAAGGCCCTAGTATTATGGGATCACAGATTCAGAGCTGGAAGGGTCCTCAGAGCTTGCCTAGCCTGCTTCCTCCTTTCATTTTTCAGATGGAGAAACTGAGACCCAGATAGGTTGAGAGACTTGACCAAGGTCACAAAAGTAGCAAGAGCCAGGAGTCTGAACTCAGGGTCTGACCTTGTGCTAGGATTTGTATTTTGGACATTCCATCTTTTTAGTAAAAAGGCGTGAGGATTCTCTTGGACCCAATAGTCTGCTCTTCTAAGTTTCAATGCTCCCTCAGTGTTGACAGAAAAGAAAAGCTCACTCAGAGCACTTCTCCTTTTTGTCTGGTAAAGTAGAAAGAAAACTTAACCTAGGAGATAACTAACTTTGAACCTGGGTTCAAATATCATCTGTGACACTTTCCAGGGTGACCTTGGTAAAATCACTTCACATCCCCAAGCTCCAGTTCTCTCTCCTGAAAAGAAATGTGAGGGTTGTACCAGCTGATGGCTTAAGGTCCCTCCCAGCTGGATTGTTAAGCCCATGACCTTGACCTTCTGCACCTAAAGCTCTTGTCTCTGAAAGTCAAAAGCACTCAATGATCAACTATTTGGCTACCATCCCCTGGCTGGTCAGCCTGCTATGTGTAACAGCAAGTCTGCAGGCTTTGTGCACAGCGGAGGACTGGACATCTGGCTAAAGATGAAGGTAGCAAGAGAAAGACCACAGAGAGACAACTGGGACTAAGAAAAAAAAACTCACATCAATCAAAATCGACTCTTTTTCTTTCCCAAATGGTATTTTACCAAATATGCAAGTTGTATAGAGAAAGCTCCTAACACTAATCTGATAATTCATTGTATTAGAACTATTTCCTGAAAAGCAAACCCTTCTTTATTGAATTCCTTTGGGTTACAGATTTAATTGTTAAAAGATTGATGTAAATATGTTATTTTTTAAAAAGTTATAATACATGTTACAAAGGCTGTGATAAAATAATTATCATTATAAGTTCTTCAACCAAACAGCATTAGTAAACTCATCATGATATGGGACCAAAAACCAATGCTTCTAGTGAAATCAAAATGATGAACATGAATGTTACCAAACTGGAAAATATTCAATTCACGGTGATGACTGTTCCCCGCCAATTACCCTCCTTTTCCCTGTTTTTCTTAATAAAACAGCTTTCCACCAACAGCAAAGAAGACACTCGTACCTCTAAGGCACATTAAATAGAATAATTTTAGCCCCACATCACTTCTATTGAGAACACAATATCACAGACACTAAAGCTAGCTCTCACAGTCTTTGGTTCCAACTCTCAGCAGCTGACAGAGGCTGGCTTGACAAAATTCTCTGCCACCTGGAGATAAGGCCCCACCAAACACTGAGCGGTCTTTATGCAGGATTTCCATTGTATAGCTCGGCTCCCTTCAGGCCAATTCCAACAATAGAAAGCACTTCTCGGACAATCCAGGCAACTCCAATTCTCCAACTTGTTGGAGGTGGCCGAATCACTCCAACAAGGAGAATTTATTCAATTCTGTAAACACACTGAAGTCCCAAGAGGCATCTGCAAACATGGGACTGGAGATCGGGGGACAAAGAGGAAAGGCAACAGTTTCCAAATTAATTCATTTTACTCCTTTTTTTATCGCTACTCCTTGCTTTTAAAAAAAATCAAATGTGGATAGAAATGCAAACTACTGGCTATACCTAGATTATCACTGGATTTCAGAAAGTATTTTAATTTAAAGGGATCTTAAAGATTATCAAGCCAAATGTTTTCCTTTTGTAGAGGAAGATACAAATGTTCAGAGAAGCTCCCCCCTCTCCCCACAATAAGTAGGATGGCTGAAGGTCAACTCTGCCCTGAGTTTTAAAGTCTTACAATTAATATTGATGAGCAATATTTAGAAGTTTTTAAAATGCAGGAGAATATAACTGCCTGGTGATTTGGGGGGGTCTCTGCATTTTTTTCACTGAACCGTGCAAAAATATCATCTCTGGATCCCAAGACCCTTTGAGTAGTAAAGGTCCAGCTTCTTGGTGCTTGTAGCCCCATGATACAGATAAGCAGACTTGACGAACAGTCAGTAGTATTTAAGGCAGTGCCATAATTAGGATAAGTGACTGAGGCGGATTTTATAGACATAGGATCATAAGAACAGATTCCAAGTTCAAAGGGACCTGTGAATTCTTCAGTTCAGATAAAGAACCTGAACCCACAGAGGCCACTTGTCTGCATCCTAACCACTGGTAGGCCAAACTACCAATTCGATCTGATTCAGATAGAGCTAATGAGTAAGTATTGTACTCTCAATCACGGGCACCATTAAAAAAAAGTAGTCTCTATCTAACCTTGATATTGGAAGCAAGGGTCAATGTTGTTTTCCCAAACTATGATTCTCTGTCAATTTCTCAAATGCCTACATAATGAGACATATCTGAATAATAATCATCTTAGAAACCATGCTTCTGATTGAAGGCACTGTCATGACCAAGGAAACACCATTCGGCCTTCCCATGAAGATGGATTCTTTAACACCATTCCTGTTCCACGCATGCATATAAGATACTCTCCTTTTTTTCTGAGGCAGCAAGATTTCCTCCCCAAAAGCTGGGAGAAGAACATCACAGGATGGCAAACATATCAAATTGGAAAAGACCACCAGGAAACATGTAGTTAGTCCAACAACATCCAACAGGAAACTGCTCTAAGAGAGTTAAGTCATGTAGAATCATAGGCTCCTAGGATGGGACTTTAGCAGTGTCTTTTTATAGATGGGAAAACTGAGGCATAAGAAAGTTAGCTGACTTGCCACTGTCATACAGTTGTCATATGCAAGATTGGAACCCAGGACTTCTAAGTATAGAACTGGAATTGCTTTCTACTAAACCGGGGAGGGGGGGATTGGAGGGAGGACCCTGCTGTCTCAAGGCCACCTGGGACCCTCTAGGTCCTAAAGTGCTGCCCTTTGACTGAATCCAAACTTCACAGAACAAATCCCCTTCCTAAAAGGATTCATTCTGTAAAACTTGGAGTCCATCAAAAAGCCACACCCAAGGACTTCAAAGGTCCCATGTGGCCTGGAGGCCACAGGGACCCCAACCCTGTACTATAGCATGGTGTATCTACATCATTCAAGTCAAGTCAAAAAGCATTTATCAAGCACCTACTCTGGGGTATTGCATACTAGGTTGAAAGACAGAATCCTGGAGCCATTTCTAATAGTGTCCTCATCAAGAATATGTTTGTTGACAATGACAGAACAGTACATACTAAGCCTCATAACCTGACTTGAAGTCTCTGTATAAGACGAATCCCTGACATTGAATAAAGAAAATATCTTGGACTGTACACAAAAGGGGCATCACCAAGCTGGCTTCTAGTGAAGGAATAAAAACCACAAACAACCCAAACCTGAACCACGTCAGTTGTGACTCAGAGCACTTGAATGATTTTGTTTATTTTTTCAACAGTACAAGATATTTTTATGTTTTCAAAACTCACCATCAACACAATAAATAAACAGCACTTTACCTTTCCTCTGAATAGGAAATGGACATTTTCCATGTCTGAGCCAGAAAAGGAGGGGAGATAAGACTTCTCCCACAATTCAAAACTTATGAGTTACACTGAAGACAATCTCAGAGTCACCGAAGAATGAATGTGCCACCTCCCTGGGCTTGGATATTGGCCTGGGTCAACGTCCAACCAGGCTTATTGTGTGAGGCTGAATGCTGTGTTTTAAAGCTGGTGGAGCTCAGTACAGTGGAAACCACACCGAACTCAACAGTAAAGCTGCAGGAGATGCACTTGAAACTAAGCTGTGTTTTCTACTTACTACTTAAGTGACCAGAAGCAAATTAGGTTATCTCTCTGGGTCTCAGTTTCCTCAACTGGAAAATCAGGGGGGGTTGGACCACCTGGCCTGTAAGACACTTTGCAGCCCTACATCTATGATCTCATGACCAGATGACGTCCAAGAGATCACCCAGTCCAACTCTTTCATTGACAGAGAAAACGCTGATATTCACAGAAGCACAATGATGATCCTAGGTTAATCCCATAAATAAGGGTGGCTGGATGGTCGCTTTGGTGTGAGTTTTAAACCAACACAGCAGAGGTTGGTGAGCAATCCCTAGTCATTTTAATAACACACATAACAATCAAATCTTTGTAAATGATGAGAAAATACAGAGTTAAGAGAGAAATAAAAGCAGATTTGCCTACAATCCTTCTTGAGTACAATGATATTGAGTATATTAAGATCGTATTTCTTAACCTCTCCACAGGATGCCACATGTAGTAGTTCTGGCTTTAGACAGGTCAGACCACACTCTCTTCTCTGAAAATTTAAACCACTTTTTCTTCAGTGTGTAGGGCTTTTTTTAAAAGAAAAAGAAAAGAGAGACTGGTTATGTTCCTCATAAGAGGAACCCAGGTAAGAGTAGCAAAAGCTATTCACAGGTCTAGCTGCACTGATCAGCACTGGAATTTTGCTCCGTTTCCAATCTGAGTCAGTTCATCGCTCCTAAATCAACCTGGTGGTATCCCTGCTCCCAAGTATTCAACGTATCAGTGCCCAAGTTCATGAAGACACCACACAGGCGAAGCCAACTGCAGCTCAGGACTCCTCAGCTCAAGCAATCCTCCAGTCTCCTCAGTAACAGGGATTATGCAGTGGCTACCACCACAGCTGGAAATGCCTAATGTTTTCCAATATTAGTGATGTAGAAAAATATTCTTCCTCCTCCCACCAAGTGACCGTTTGTACATAACAGATAACAGACAGAGCACAGATCTCAGTAAGACCAAGCACAGAGCATTTCCCAACACATCACATGAAGTTACTGCCTTGTTTAAGCTGATTCTTTATCACTTTTGAGAAATATCCAATTAAATCAAAGATGTCAGACTCATTCAGACAGTCAAGGAGGCAGACAACCAATTTTTCAGCATGAACAATCCAGGCTGAGTGATTCACCCACCTCTACCAGCCACCCAACCTACGTCAGCTACACTTGTCTCCCTGTCTCCGAGTCTTCCAGGTAACTGTAAGATTTGAGATTATTTCCTGTCTCTCATACAGAAACAAAGACGTTGTGTGAGCACATACAGGGTCCTCTAGCTTCCCCTCCTTCACAAGGGAAAAGAAAGTCAATTAAAATATGCCCTCTCTGAGCAAAGAGAATTCTCCCTTCTGACACATGACCCTGGGAGATATATGCGGAGGAAATAACACAAAGTCCATTTTTGAAGGAGAATAAAGAGCTGAAAAAGAAAACCCACTGTAGCTAAATAAATAATAATTGACCAACTGGGGAAAAATAAACAATAAGGAGACCTCAGAGGGGGTCCATCAGCCATGGATGTTTTCTATTGGAGGCAGAGAAAGGGAATCACAAAATAAGAAAATTTCACAGTTAGAAGGACCTCAGAGAAACCTATTCCTACCCATACTTAGGGGAAAACATTCCTCATGACAAACAGTCATGGAGTCCTTTGCTTAAAGATTTCTAGAGAGGGGGAACCACCTACCTCTGGAAGCACTCACCTCCTCGTTTGGATGGCTCTTAGTGTTGAAAATGCCTTTTTTCCAGCAGACCTGAATCCAGATGTCTTCAAAATCCATCTCTAGTCATTCAACTGCTCTATGGAAAGAACCACAGCTTCCTTGCAGTTCTGAACCCAAAACCCTTCCTGGCCACCACTCCTTTACATGTGCTTTCTTTCTCTATCATAATGTAAGCTCTTTAAAGCTAAATGATTTTTCACTCACTCACTTGTTTTTCTCTCTCCTGACTAAAAGAACTAGCTCTCCATGAGAGTTTTCAATTCCTTGAAGAAAATGTATATATCTATATAAAGTCTTGTATTCTCCTGGATGGCTTTTGAGAGTTTGTTGAACTCTTGGATTTCAAGTTAAAATTTTGAAATTCCACTAAAAACATCATCTCTCTCTCTCTCTCTCTCTCTCTCTCTCTCTCTCTCTCTCTCTCTCACACACACACACACACACACACACACACACACATACACACACACACACAAATTACATTTTGAAACTTCACATTACATATATCCATATATATATTTTTGAGGTTAAAATTTTGAAATTTTATTATATACATATATGTATGTGTACCTCACATACTCATATATACACAGTTTTTTAAATATGAAATTATGAAACTTCACATTGCATATATATTTAAATTTCTAAGGTTAAAATTTTGAAGCTTCCTATTCCATAGATAGACATGTTCACACACACACACCACAAGAAAATTCCAAATGCTAACAGCTAATGTTAGCATCACTCTTAAAGGCTGTGTATTCATCTTCTTTATTAATATCTCACCTCCTGAGAGGAGAGGAAGGCAGTGCAGTGATATCTCTGCTGTCTTTAGACAGGAGGAGTCAAAAAGTTTCTGTTTCCAAATATGACTGCAGATAAGAGAAATGCAACTTTCCTTCACAGATCCTCTCTATCTGACCTGAAGCTGTCATTCCTAATTGGCATCACTGGTCATGTCTAGACCCTCTGCTGTTTTCTTCAGCACTAAGCAAGATGGATAAGACTTAGCCCAGCACTCAGTTCTTTTGACTTACACACATTCCATATCGGAAGACCTGGCCTCGAAGACTAGAGAGTGGCATCTTTGGATTTCAAACTTAATTACTGAAATTACACTGATTACCTACCCAAAGAAGCCATTTGCTGAGCAGTGAAGCACTTGGAAGATTAAAAGATCTCAATATTGCTGTTTTCCAACCCCAGGGGCAGGGACAAACATAAACTAAAACAAAACACAAAAAGCTTGATCATCTGTCAGAGAAGAAATCAAAGGTACCCTAAGAGCAAGCCAACTAGGAAACACAGCAGGTGATCACATCCTAGATTTTATCTGAGTGTTATTTCCTTTGTAAGCAAATTACAAAAATCTTTAGAATGATGGGGTTGAAGTATACTTAGGATTCGCACAGATGCAAGTACAAAATATTCCTTAAATAATTAAAAAAAAAATTAAACAACTAGAGGCAGATTAAGTGCTCATGTCTGGGTCATGCCAATGTAATAGAAATCGCCATAGTATGAAAATGTATTTACAGATTAAATGCCTGACCAAACAAACTCCAAGGGAATACTTAAAATATGAGGAATAGGAAGAATGATGGAAGCAAAACACTTCCAGACCTCCAACCACATCATAAAACTAATCATCAAAACTATTTGGTAGCTATTTAAGAAAAACAGAAAAGTATTTCAATGTAAAAGACCCGGAAAAAATGTATGAGAAACAACTCAATAACCCAGAAAACATAAATAGTTTAGAAAAATGCTCCATATTTGACAAGATCTGCTGAGAAAATCAGAAAGCAGTATGGCAAAAATTAGATTTTGATCAATATCTTACACCATCTTTTACACTAAAAATGGATATGTGGCCTGAATATTATAGTTCATATCATTGAAAAAGCAGAAGAGAAATAGACCAAGTCTCTTTCAGAGCCATGGGCCAAAATTCTTAACCAAACAATGTAGAGAGGTAATTACAAGATATAATTAAGATTATATGAAATCAAAAGGCTTTTGCCCCAATCAAATTAAGTAGGATAAGAACAGAAATGGTCAACCAGAAGAAATTTATATTAAGTATGTCTCAGAAGAATAAGATATGAAAGGAATATAGGCAACTAACATTAATATATAAACCTAAAATCCATTCTTTAAATAAATGATCAAAGGACATGAATAGTTCTCAAAGAAGAATCACAAACTATTAACAGTCATAACATAAAATAATGAACCGTTGGTGAAGCAGTGATTTGGTCCTAATAATTTTAGAAAAATAGTGTAAAATTATGCAAAGAGAGTGACTAAAAGGTCCATGTACTTTGACCCATAGATTTCACTGCTAGACATAAAGCACAGGTCAATGAAAAAAAAAAGGTAGGGTCCATATACACCAAAATATTTATATAGTAATTCTTTTATGACAGGAAGGAACTGAAAACAAAGTAAACGCTATTCAAGCAGGGAAAGAATAAACAAAATGTGAAGCGTGATGGAATGGCACGTTACTGCTCTCTATTCAAAGATATAGATAAGCATGTGAAGACTTATATGAACTGATATAAAGTGAAATAATCAGAGGAGAAAGTGGAAAACAGCAAAGACAATAACTTCAATAAAATGAAGGGAAAGAATAAATAAAACAAAACAGAACAAACTGAATGCCGAGATTTTTATTATCATACTTGGCCTCAGAGAAAAGAAACGAGAAAACACCATTCTCTTCTTTCCAGAAGTAATGGAATATGAGGTCATGCACTGTACATAATTTCATATTTTTTCATGTATTGGCGAATTTTGTAGAACTGTTTTCCTCCCTTCTTTTTTGGTTAAAAATAAAAGTTGGCATGGTGGAGGGAAGATACATTGGGAAACGGAGAGGATTTCAAAGGGAAAGATGTAAATAAAAAGGAAGAGGTTGGATCCATCAATGAAGGTCTTAATTCCATTTTAGCCCTGACTTAATTAGGAATTGATGAAAATTTATAGAAAATCCAGAAATAATGAGGAGAGGGAAACCTTGATTTGGACAAGGGCAGTATTTGTGAGGTCTCTCAGATGTTCTGATGAGTCTATCCATACATTACCCAAAAAGGTAAAGAGTGGGAAGAAAAAAAAAGCAAGAACAAGCCTTTCTCATCAGGGACAGACCAAGAGACAGTCAACTTTTCTTAGATGAATGAAGATGCCCACAAAATTTACTTTATAAATTTACATTGTAAAAAGAATGAAAGACTCTGAAAGGTTGGCTAAGTCACATCCCTAACGTGAGAGGAAGATTCTTCTTCTATAACATGAGAGGGTTGGACCACAAGAACACTAAGGTCAACTTTCAACTCAACTGGTCTGTGACTCTGAGTCTAGAAAGCAATTGAATATAAGTTCCTAGAGGGCAGCAAAGATTTTGTGGCTTGGAGTGGGGGGAGGGAAAGAAGAGGGTTTTATCCCCTAGGGATAATATAGTGTCTTGTATACAGCAAGCTTTTTAATTCATGTTTGTTGATTACTAGTGTTAGGATGGTGGCAGGGGGATTGACATGCTTTAACAGACATGCTCTTAGAGAATTCAATTATACAAGCATTTATTAAGTAACTAGGATGAATCAAGCCATGCACGCATTAGGTTCAGAGTCAGAAATCTGAGACGGAATTTCAATTCTGCTAAAAGCTAGCTATGTGACTTTGGATAATTCCCTGACCATTTTAGGTCTCAGGCTCTGAGTCCGCCTCTCCTACCTGAGAGACGTGCCATCGTGATCATCAACTCCTAGATCCCTGGTTCGTTTCAGGACTTTACTCATATACCACTTGCTACGTGAAGACTTGTCCAGTGCCTTCAGGGGCTAATGCCCTTCCTCCCTTGTATCCATCTTGTAAATATTCCTCAAGCCCTTCCAATCTCTGTGTTGTCTTCTATACATTCCCTATGCATTTTATAGGGATACATCAACGCTCTCCCAAGAATATAATCTTCCTAAGGGCAGGGCCTGATTCACTTTGACCTTTTTATCCTCAGCACTGCAAATATTCCTCGTACAGGCAGACACAAAAAACATTTGTAGATAGGCTAGGGAAAATGGGAGAGCTCTATTGGCCATCATAATAAATGTGAAAATAAAATATCATTTTTAAAAATAGATCATCATGAAAACCACTTCTTTTATCCCAGAATAAGGTTATTGCTACAGGTCACATCTATTTTTTATTCTCTTTTAGCAGTGTTTTAAAAATAAAGTCCATGATGTTATAAGGTCAAGGAGGCCAGGGTGGGTCAGGGAGAAAAATTCACATCTAGTGTAAACATATAATCAAAATGAAGAGCCTAATTTGAGTTGACAGACAATGTCGGTGCTTCCAGATTGATGGCTTGTCTAATATACCCTCCCTAGACAGCCTTTAAAAAATTAGGGGTAAGAGAAGGGGACATTGTGAGCAAAGCAGAGCATGTAGTAAAAGGAAAACAGAATGCCCTAAGTATTGTTTTAGAGATAGATGCAGTGCAACAACTGGTAATGCAAATACTCTGGAGTACTCTAGTCATGTAGATCTGCTTGCAGGTATCTCCCTCCCCCCGCCCTCCCGCCCCGGGACCTAGTGAATGCAATTTTTATTGTACCAACAAGGGCCCAGGCACCAGGCAGAGATGGGCATATCCACACACACACCCCCACCCTCCACCCCTTGTTTAGTCGCGAAGCCCTTAAAAGAGAACAAACATTTAATTCCCTTGTAAAACAGATGAATGCTTTATAATTTACTGGCAGCTGCTGGCAGTAACGTAGACCATGTTCACATTCCTATTAAGCAAGCCGTGGTTGATTTATTAGTAGCTCGGATACATCAAAACAAATGACTGAGACATCATTTATGTTACTATTTACAACTCCTTAATAGGGTTACGGGAAGGGGCGACACAGCTGAGACTGGAATTGGTTTCCCCTCCTGTTTGAAGAAGCCATCAAAGTCCGCCATTCTAGGTAGGACACTGTCTATCTACAAACAGGGAATGAGAAATCCATCCAAAGAACTAGGCCAGAACAGACCTTAGTAAAATGCGAACTCTGTGAGAACGGAGATGATTATTTCATCTACGTCTAACAGGTGTGGAACACAGAGGGTACTTTACACACACTTGCTGACTGCTACTAATTTATGAAATATACACAATAACTGTAACTTGCATTAACTGAATATGTGAAAACAGTGACACAAGCAGAGCATATTAAGAGTCCCTGCTAGATAATGGGGACATATGTCCCGACCCACAAGGAGCTCCCATGGGCTACTGGAAAGGGAGTCAGAAAGCCTGGGTTTGTTTCTGTGGGACTAGCTAAGTCATATCACCAACTGTGTGCCTCAGCTCCTTCTCAATAAAACCAGAGAATGCATAAGTTGAAATGGTATTATAGAGTAAAAGAGAGATCCAGCTGGATGTGTAAGAAATTCTGAAAAAGCAAGTGAAGAAAAAAGAGAACACTAGGGGAAAATATCTAAGACAAGGACTCAGAAATGATGGAGGAGGATAGACGCAGCTCAATTAATGAGTCACAATGTGTTCCACAGGGATAAAAATAATAGGTAGCATTTATATAGCAATTTAAGGTTGGCCAAGAATTGTTTATATATTATATCATTGGACTGTAAGATCCCTGAAGGCAGAGACTGTTTTTAACCTCCTTTTGTACCCCTAGTGCTTTCTTAGTACAGTGTCTTGCATGCAATAGGCGCTTTAAAAACGTTCACTTATTATTGATTGATTCTCATATGATTCTCACAACAACCACACAGTCCAGTCCTGCTACTTTAATTTCCATTTTGTAAATGGCAAAAATGAGACAGAAACATGTTAAATGACTTGCACCAGGCTCATACAGCTTGCAAGTTTATCTGATGTTGGTGTTGTCCATCCTTCGTTCTTGAAGAAGACCAAGGCATCAGGAAGATGATGCCATGACATGCAAGTGAACTGGATTTAAGTGAGACAGGGCTGGGCAAGGTCACCAGCCTCACTTGCTCCCCCGGAGCAAGGTAGGTCCAGTGGCAATATATAGATGAGACCCGTCAGTTTATCTGAGGAAGGATCCTAAGTCAGGTCTACCTGTTTCTAATCCTAGAAATCCCACTATTATGTGACCTCAGAGAAACAGCAGAAGGCCTGAAGCTAGGACAAAATACTTCCAGTAAACATCTGTCCAGTCTAAGAGACTACAAAGCTTATTTCAGTGGAGTATAGTGGGACCCTAGAATAAGACAGAGTAAAAGAGCATAAAGGGAAGACAAATAACTAGTTTTCTGAGTTGACATCACAAACTGCCTTCCAATGAAGAAGGAAAGTATACCTGAGGGAGAGCACAAGTGGGATGCTTGTTATCCAGCTCCCTTTTCACCACTCCCAAGAGCATTGGAGACTGGAGTCCATCTCCATTTTGCAGAGTGGGAAAAACAAGACCTGAAAGTCTAAGTCATGTCCATTCTAGGGTGTAAATGGACCACACAGTCATGAACCCAGGCCAAGGAGAGACAGACACAAGCTCTGGTGAAATGGAAGAAGCTCTCAGTGAAATCCTACAGCTCCACTCTGCCTATTTCCCCATTTCCCGAATTCCATCCTAGTCATAAACAGAAGGCTTGGATTCCCTTGGACCCACGCACTCAGCTTGTGTTCTTGAAAAACCCTGAGCACTCCAGTTAGTCAAATATTATGCTTCTGCTTTTTTAAATATTTCCATTTAAATGTAGATTTTGACCTTCTTGGCAATGAAATATTAATAAGAATATAAAATATATATTGCTCATCATCTGAAAGAGAGGGTCTCTTTTTCGGAGTCTGTCATGTTTTTTTCTCTCTGCAGTCTTGGTTTAACATCAGAAAAAGCACAACAGCTCTATCTTGAGAGGCCACCTCTGCCAAAAATGAAAAAAGGGGGGGGAGGGAGGGAGGGAGGGAAGGAGAGAGAGAGAGAGAGAGAGAGAGAGAGAGAGAGAGAGAGAGAGAGAGAGAGAGAGAGGGAGAGAGGGAGAGAGAGAGAGAGAGAGAGAGAGAGAGAGAGAAGGGGGAAGGAGAGAGAATATAGGAGGGAAATGGAAAGAAAGAGAAAAGGAGGGAAAGACAGAGAGATCTGCAAGAGAAAACTAGAGGCCTACATTTTTCTTTTGGATTGGTGGTTCGTTTGTTTTTCCTCATTTTATATAGTTAATGACCGAGTTCTTTTAGTCTACACTGTTTCAAGGCAATGAGCAGGCAAAATGAAAACTCTTTGTCAATGGAAATCACAGAAGAGGATGGTGTCATCTGAAATATCTCCATTCCGAAAAAAGAGATGGGATGAAGATTAACTAGGACATTCTCTGGAATAATGGCAGCCCATTATGTAGACAAGGGAATAAAAAAAAATCACAAATGGTTCTATTTTTCTGGTATCATCTTCTTCATTGTTTATTTCAACCTAATGGCAGAGGTTTGAGATAGGGGGGGAAGCTGGGGACCAACCAAGTTATGGGCTTTGCTATTTATTTTCTTTTACTTCCTGTGTTAAAAACAAATTATAATTATGAGATGACAAGTTGTTTGAGAAACAGACTTTCAGAAAATGGTCCTATACCAAATGAATTCACAGTAGCAGTTATGGGGTAGCCAATGGCTTATTATCACTGGAATGGAAAAGTGAAATTACTGGATTCTGAGCCATGGCAATCCACAGCTCAAAGGCATCCATTGGAATGACTTGGAAGAGAAGCAATTTGGAGAAGATGCCATATCCTAGAACTGGAGGGGTCTTCTGAAGCCAACTAGCTGATTGCACTGCTTCCAAAGTCTTAATATATTCACAACCTTTTTGGTGGGCACAGATGTAGAAAAGAGTTATTTCTACATCTCAAACTCCACGCTCTCCTAAGCTCCATTTCCACCTTCTTAATAGTGAGCATCCAATATCTCGAGTCCTACTATTGATCTCAGACTCAATGAGAAGTATCTGAAATCAAACCCACTGTCTTATCACTCAAGCTAGTTCTCCTTCCAAACATCTCAATTTCTGATTCCAGCATAACCATTTTCTCAATCACCCATAATTCAAAAGCTTCGAATCATTTTGAGTACCTCTTGGGATCATTACATTCAAAGGATCCTGCTATCTCACAAAATGATCGTTGCCCTTCATTTATTCCATCCCTTCTCATTCCCTCTAACTAGGACAGTCTCCTAAATGTTCTCCAGGATGATCTGCAGGGTATGAAGAATGATGACTTGTCCCTGCCCCATGACTGCATGTGGCTCCATGCTGACAAAGGTGAATAGTAGGAACCAGTCTCATAGAGAAGTCAGAATGTTTCTTTCAAATGAGAATAAAAAAAGACTTGTAGATCATACACTGTTGTCATCGTTCAATTATTTCAGTCATTTCAGACTCTCTGTGACCCCATCTGGCAAAGATCCTGGAGTGGTTTGCCATTTCCTTCTATAACTCATTTGACAGATGAAGAAACTGAGGCAAACAGGATGAAGTGATTTGCTCAGGGTCATCCAGGTAGTAATTGTCTGAGGCCAGATCTGAACTCACAAAGATGAGTCTTCTTGACTCTAAGCCCAGCATTCTATCCACTGCATCACCTATACATACCTATAATTAGCCTCCAAACTATTCCTTCACAAACATACATATACACCCTTTAAGGTATCATGATGACATTATGTAAACTGCATAATTCCATGTCCTCATCAAGAGTATCCTATAATTTTCATTTGACTTCATTCCATCCACAAAAAGATCTTTGTTGTATTTTGTTTTTTTCCTGACAGGACAGGCCTGGATCTCCCTGCATCTTATATCCAAAAACCTGAGAAATCTTAATAAAATCCCATGTTGATCATGTCACTCCACTCTTGAAATATGGTCAAAGTTTGCCCCTAGCCTAGAGAATGAAGTCCAAACTGCTGTGCCAAGCCATCTTCAATCTATCAGGTCTCTATGTATCATTCCAATCTTCCTTTTTTATTTCTATGTAACTCCTAACCCCCTTAGACACCAGACCCAGCATGTCCACTGCCGACGCCAAGCCTAGAACCTACGCCAGCCTCCATCTATATTTATCGGTCAAGTCCTCTCCTGTGCAGACAAGAAACCTTACTGAACACTCCCATGCCTCTGAACTCAGAAGGCAGCCACTTTGGCCACATCCATTCTACAGCATCTCATGTCCCTCCTGGGCTGGTTGTTTATCTTTCCATGAGTATCTGCTGACTGCCCAAGCTCCAACAGGTGAGCCCTCTGCATCCTTGCAGCCCTCTGGGTCTTGATAAATGCTTCCTCATCTACACATCCTAGCTCTCATTCCCAAAGCAAGAATTTCCACATCTGCTTTGCTCTCCGATCCATTTTTAGCCTTTACATTTAGGTGATTCTTTCTACTCTAACTTTAATACCATTTCTCTGCTTTGACTAACATTCATCTCCTGAGGCCATGAAATGGGGCTTAAGAAATACTGGTCACTGATCTTTACACATACTATCCACATGAAAATGTGAGTCCCGCATAGGCTTCCCCCGTGCCACCCCATCCTCTCCATCTTGTAGCTGGTGTGTACTCAGGTAATATAAAGTAGTTTAAATATTAGCCATTGCCAAACACCATTAGGAAGGGGGATCTGTGGGTAGAGGGAAAAAGGAGAAAGTCATTTGTAGGAGAGGGATAGATGCTGGAGGTGTCTTTTCATTAGTAGAAGAAAGTCCTGGGTAAGAAAAGCTCCCTCCAGCAATGCAATGGCTTTGCTCACAACTGGGAAGGCAACAGTTGAAATGTTCACTGAGGCAAGTCAAGGCTAAGGAAGTTTACTGCTATGACAGCCCAGGGACCTGTGGGTGAATACAAGCAGTGGAGAAGCCCTCTGCACTTGCCAGCAGAATGATAATTTTATTGGCGGGCCAAACTCCACCCAGGAAGCATGGCAAATTGGGGGTGTTAGACCTTTCCTGATTTATAGTAACTGAAGGCCTTGAGATCGACACAAAGGAACTTGTCTACTCTCACATCATCATTATGTGTAAAAGGCAAGAGTGGTCCAAGACCCCAGAGGTCACCTACACCTTCATTTTACAGATAAAGAAACTGAGATGAAGAGATTTACCCAAGGTCACATAAATAATGCGAGCTAGAAGACACATCAGTGACCATTTGGTTCAAGCCCTTTATTTTATAGACAAGGAGACTGAAGCCCAGATTTGTAGAAGTGATTTGCCCATGTAGCAAATGGTAGAAGTGGGATTTGAACTCGGATCCTCTGACTCCTGAGCCAGTGTCTTTTTCAAAGTCTCAGGCTTCCTTCCTGTAGGTAATTCCAGTCCTTCTATCACAACATCAGACTAAGTACATAGGATGAGAAGAGATTTTTTCCTTCAACCAAGGAAGAGATGAAGGGAGAATACAATTAGTGGAGACAAAAAAAAACAAGCATTGATCATTAGATTATGATCTTTGGACAAACCACTCAGAACAGAAGAACACTTTCTAGGGGACTGAGAGGGAAAGCTCTCTCCTCTATCCGTGCCTTTTCAGAACTACAATGCCCTACTGGAGAAAATCCACCCAAGCACACTGTTACCTACCTCTCAGAATTCAAAGCTCAGACAGGGAACAGACATCATGAGACACACAGCACAGACCTGGGCCACTAAGCTAGAAAAGGGTTATTTCAGATTTTTCTAACTTTTTTTGTGTTTAATATCTTTCATTCAAAAAAGAGAGCCAAATTCTCTAGGGCATGAAACAGAAGGCATATCATCAGCAAACACTGAAAGCTATTCCAATTTTCATAAACACTACTTTCTGCACTTCTTTCTCAGTTTCTTCAACAGCTGTTTAGGGTTAAGAAAAATACCCATTTCTGAGTAGGTGAGATCACCAAATGGGGGACCTGGGGACAGAGTCTGTGATCTCGGTTGCTTTCCTCTCTCCACAAAGACAGAGGTTTTGCATACTTTCCTATCACTTAACTCCATAGTGCTGTTGTAACTCAGCCATGGAAGAAAAAAATTCTTAAATCAAAAAATCAAAACAGAAAAATGTGGGAATGATTATCCATACAACCAGATAACTGATGTCTCTGCAAAAAAGATTTATTAGATACCAATGGTTTTCACTACATCAAAATTGCAGCAATTTACAGAAAGTTCTATCTCCACTCAACCTTACAGGTCAGCAACATGTGCACAACATGAAGGTCCACATAGTGGATCATTAAATCCAAGCAATGATATACTTGACATGTTACCACTGCAAATCACTCAATGAGCATGTAAAGGGTCAGATTTAATCCAAATTAAATGACAAGGATAAATTCAGCCCTTTGGGGACTTCTGACTTCAGCCATAGACAAGGGAAAAATACCAAAAGATACCCAGACATCAGATCTACTATACAAATATACAACTAGAAATGAGCTAAGGACACCAATGAAGACAAATACCTAAGAAAATAATCTAAAATTAATGGGTTCTAATCCAAAAGGCATTTCTTAAACACCTACTCTGTGTGTGTATGTATATACACACACATATACATACACATATATACACATATACATACATATATAAACACTGCTATGAAAATGTGGGGTTAATCATTTACATCCACAATTCTAAAAGCACTGACCAAGTGCCCCAGGTTCTAATCCATGAGTGAGACACCTGAAGAACAAATACAACAGGCAACAGCCTCTGCCCTCAAGGAATTTTATTTTGCTGAGCAAGCAAACTCTGTACTATACCAAGATATATAAATATCAAGTCAGAGAAAAATCATGTTGTGGTGGAGAGAGAGAGAGCTCTCCTAGCTGGGGCAATCTAGGGAAGGTCTGTTCTAGCACACACTACCTAAGAATATGGGCTGGGGCTAGATGGTGCAGGGGAGAGAGCACCAGGCCTGCAGTCAGGACCATCTGAGTTCCAATCCAGCCTCAGACACTTAGTAGTTGTGTGAGCCTGGACAAGTCACTCTACACCCTATTTGTTTCAGTTTCCTCATCTGTAAAATGAGCTGGAGAAAGAAATGGCAAACCCCTCCAGTGTCTTTGCCAAGAAAACCCCAAATGGGGTCATGGAAAGTCAAACACAATTGAACCGAAGGAATCCTAAGAAGTGTGAGTCAGTACGAAGAATATTTGAGGCCTGCAGGGTATGCCAGCTAGAACCTGCTCCTGATTGTTAAATATATAGCGTGACCTCTTACACTGCGTAAACTGACAAATGCTACAATAGCACTGATTTACAGTTTGGTTGATTGTCCAGACCTAAGAAAATGGTAGAGAAAATATTAACAGTAGAGACTCAAGTTGACTGTATATTCCATAATTTTTTGTTTTTGAAGAGCTGGTTGTTGAATACTTGCTACCACACCACAGCACAGTGGTCAAACAGATTCTCCTACCTGAGGCATTTGGCAGTGGACTGTAATGGAGCTTGAGAAAAGGCAGTAAGACTGAAAAGGGAAGTTGTTTTTTTTTTTCATGGTAGTTGCCTTGCTGCTATTATCATTAATTGTCATTACCATTACTTCTGAACCCCATCTGTCACAGCTCTAATTCGAGGTGAAACGTCACTCTCCCTGCGCCCTCCCAACACTGCTCGGGGAGAGAAACAGCATCTGTTTAACTCTGATTTCTTTCAGGCCTTGTGATGCTTTTCCTAAAGGAACACTTACCCATCGTGTCTTATTTACGAAGCATTTGCTTTGGAGATATCAGACATTTTACATCAGCGCTAAAGAAATTAAACTACTATTAATAAGCTCAAGGCTCGGCAAGAAACGTAGTTTTGTTTCAGCGCTTAATCAGGGGGAAGAGGCAATAGGAAGCTAATAAAGCGAGGCATTTAACTCTGAGAAATACTTCTGGAATACAAGGAAATTCTTCTATTAGTAAGGTAGACCTCTCTGACATTTGCTGATTCAAAGTATATGACACGGATCAATTAAAAATGAGGAATGGGAGTGAGTGGCTCAAGGAATCAGGAGATTGAATATGAATGAATCTAGAAATTTCATACAAAGTTAGATAAGTAAATATAATTTATATATACATACATATATATGTACATACATATCTACATTCAATCAATCAGTAACCTTTCATTAAGCAATTACTTATTGTCAGAAGGCAATTAGGTGTCTGAGTGGACAGAGCTCTGTGCCTCGAGTCAGAAAGATGCGTTGTCCTGAGTTTAAATCCGATCTGAGAATCTTACTAGCTGTGTGACCCTGGGAAAGTCACTTCACCCTGCTTGGCTCAGTTTCCTCGTCTATAAAATGAGATGGAAAAAGAAATGACAAAATACTCCAGTATCTTTGCCAAGGAAACCTCAAATGGGGCCACAAAGCGTCAGACATAACTGTAAACAACTGAACAAGCAGGCATCAGGCCCCATGCTACACTCTGGGGGAAGATTACCTCTTTTCAAATGAAATCCTTCCCCACTCAGAAGAAGCTTACATTCTGCCAAGGCAGACAGCAGGTGCTAACTATGTGCACGTTGTCGAGTCATGTATCAATCATGCTGATCCTTTATGGCCAAGACAATGGAGTCATCCACCATTTCCTTCTCTAGCTCATTTGGCAGAGGAGGAAACTGCATGTCTATGTATAAGATAAACAAATAAACGATAAATATAAAGTAACTAGACAACTGAAGAAACTGAAAAGGATGGAAGGATGGATGGATGGATGGATGAAAAGGCATTTATTAACTACTTAATATATGCCCAGTATTATGCTAAACACTGGACACACAAATATAAGAAATGAAAGTTTCCCTATTCTGAAGAAGCTTCTAATCCATCAAGTAACATATATGTGTAAGTACATATGGGACAAATATATACAGATATCATTACCACCCAACAACCAAAAACAAAACAAACAAAAAACAAGCCGTAGATAGCTGGTCCACAGGGTCACCAAGAGTCGGACTCAACTGAACCACAACTAGCTATGGAAAGATATCACAAGCAATTGGAGGGATGAAGAGGTAATGAATTCAAAGCCTTTATGATGCCTGGAGCTGTCCCAAGTGCTGGCTACAAGTGAGCAAGGAGCCACTCCCTTCAAGGAGATTTTATCCTAAAGAGGAGAACAAATAAAGGAGGGTTAAAGATGGCAGGTTGAGATGGGGGCCATGATGCTTCAAAGTGATGCAATGCCTGGTTCTGGCTAAGACGGAGTGATGGGAGCTCAGGGGCCTATGAGGAGAGTCTGAATTCCAGCGGGAGGAGGAAAAGGAAGAGGAAGGGTCAAGGGCTTGGTCCGTATCTTGAAGGCATAGATGAACTATCTGAGGTGAGGGATAGAGCTGCTGACTGGGGGTGGGGGGGAGACAAGCAGTGATATGTGTGAGGACCAAGGGGCCAGATTGGCTGGACCATAGAGTGTGGGAAGGGGAAGACTGGGTACTAAGGTCAGCACAAAAGGATGGGAGAAGTAGCATGCATTAGTGTCTGTATAAGGCCCATTAGAGATGACAATTTAGGGACTTTGGCAAGCATTCCCTCCAGTGATCCCTATATAGCCCGTCCAGAGTAGCCTGTTCTCCTTTCCACAAATCCTCCTTCCAGATGCACACACCTTCCCCTCCTCTAGTTCCCATTCCTGGAACCATGTGGTCCTCCATCTTCACACTCAGAATTAATAAAGAGCCCAGACGCTGACCACACAATTTTGGCAAGTGGACAAAAATCGAGCCAACACATCCATCCTCTCCACCCCAGGCGTCAGACGTTGACTCCTGCTCCAATATGCACCAATAACTAGAAACTGCAGGTAACAAGGGAAAGTCAGGAAAACATGGTCCAAGGAGAGAAAAGGAAGGAGAGAGAGCAGGGATTTACAGCCCTCAGCCCCTGTTGCTATAAGAATGGTGGGATGATATTTCAGCCACCTGTTTGGAAAGATTCTGAACAGAATTATCTTGAGAGATGCTACCCAGACATCCCAGGGAGGCTGGTTCAGACTTTAGATTTTATGGCACATTTAACCAGCCAAAGTTAAATGGAAAACATGTGTATTAAATAAAAAGCTCAGGGATGCATTATTTCTTATGCTAAAGCACAATCGATAATGCCAGAGATCCAAGGGCTTTAAAAATACTCTATGTAGTCCCCTAACAAACAGGAGGCCAATTGATGAACGGGTCTCTGCTGGTGTCCCCAGAAAATAAGCAAGAACATGAAGCAAATTGCTACATGCAACAAATGAGTCCTCCATTACCCTTTATGAGACAAACACTTTGGCAGTGACTAATCGTGTTATGATATGGAGAAGGGGAAAAGGGGTGGGGGAACCAGTACCCAAGCTGTTATGGAAACAGGTGCCCTGGCGACCTCTTCCAAATAAGAAACTGGATGGGATAATTATGCACTCCCCTCCCCCACAAAAATGTGTGCTCATCTAGCAATGCAAATCCTTCTTGACTCTTTCTGGTTCATGGCAAAGGAAGGGAAGGCCTGGTCCATGTGCAGTGATGGAGAGGCCAAAGGAGGAGAAGGAGGAAGACGAGGAGGAGGAGAAAGGACTTACCAAATCTCAGCATGGGTGTGCCCATTTTATAATTAACTAACCCCTATCAAATAACAATCTCTATAATTCAGGTAACTTCATGAGGCTCTCTCTTCATTCACATCCTATTGCCAAATAGTATGTGTATTAAATATACTAAAAAGACAAATACTGTATTTCAAAGTTTTCAGGGTGCTTTCCTTATGACAATCTAGCAGGCAGTACAAGTGCTGTCAACATCCCTTCCATAAGGAGGAAATGGAAATCAGGGAAAGGTAGTGATGTGTCCAAGGTTACACAATCAGCTCCCTTGAATCAACCATTCTGGGGAGCTGTCAGGGACCTCAGTTACAAACTAGCAACTGAACCATGTAGTCCAGTGGTGCCAAAGTCAAATAGAAACCAGAGTCACTAACTGTACATAAAGCTGTTTTATTTAATATTAACTAAATTAAGATTAAAATGAATAAGATTTTTTAAAACCATAAATTAACATTATAATAGCTAATATTTATACAGTGTTACTACATGGCAGGTATTATACTGAACACTTTAAAATTATCACCTCATTTGTTCCTCACAACAATCCTGAGATATAAGTGCTATCATTATCATGCCCATTTTACAGATGAGGAAACTGAGGCAAACAGAGGTGAAATGACTTGCCCACAATCACACAGTCAAGTAAAGGTCTGAGGTCAGATTTGAATTCAGGTCTTCTTGACTACAGGCCCTGTATTCTATCCACTAGATGCCCCATTTTCTGGTGTATTTTTATTTATTTTGTTAAATACTTCCCCATCACATTTACATGTCATTCATGCCTGAGTTTGGGAGCATTATAACATGCATAAGTATCCTGATATAGTCAATAGGGGACCAGGTTTCGAGTAGGGAAGACCTGAGTTCATATCCTGCCTCAAGAATTTAACTGGCTATATGACCAAGCATTTACTAACTGTATGACCTTGGAGAAATAAGGTGATCTTTCTGCCTCAGTTTCCTAATCTGCAAAATAAAAGACTTAGACCATGTGGCTCCCAAGTTCCATTTCAGTCTCTACGATCCAGACTCCTGCTCAAGTCTAAAAATAACCATTTGTGCGACCTTGGAAAAGTGGCAATTCATGTTGCTCCTCCAGCCAAGGAATACTCAGAAGTCATCCCTCCTTAAAAAGAAATGTGGGCGGGGGGAGTTTACTCTCAGGAAACAACCAGGTTTCAATGCCATCTCTTGATCTTACTACCTGGGCACCAATGGGCAGCTTTCTCATCTGTAAAATGAGGTTAATATTTCCAAGTAGGAAAGAATCACACGGATTAATCACCTACCTCCTGGTAATGAAAGATAATGAAAGCACAGGTTATATGGAAATCAGCAACCAGTCTAATCAGAATGCGATTGTGGGAGGCAGCTATCAAGATAGAATGCTGTTCTTTAAAACAATTCTACTATGTATATTACTGACTGATTGAGAATTACAAAGTTTGAAAAATATAGGCAACGCATCAACGAATCTAAATGGGGTGCAAAAAGGAAAGAGGCAAACGTTCATGCAGGTAAGAGTGGAGGGTTTTAGTGGGTTTGCCGCTGCATTTGAGACAATAATAAAATAAGGGTCTCAGACCAATGGCCTCTCAGGTCCTTTGAAGGTCCAAATCTATAATCTTATGACCTGAGCTGACACTTACTGTATACCCGGGGCAAGTCACTGCCTCTCTTGACCTGTTTCATCAACTTTAAAATGAGGAAGGTGAATTGAAAAACCTCAAAGACTCTTTCCAGCTCAAAATGTAGAACCCTATGCCAAAGAGATAGATTGGGATTCTCGGTTTTCTGATCCATGCGATGGAAATTCAAAATGAATACTAAATTAGATCTCTTCCACCAGTTAAAATGTTTCCACTTAAAGAAGTTTTAGATCTCGAAAACTGTTTTCAGAATCTTATCTTTGATATGAAATCAAGAGGCACGGGAATGATTGCTTGCTGAATGTTTAGAGTTTATTTTGTTTTGATTTGTTTGGAGCATGGTGGATCTGTGATTTCATTAATATAGGTAACTTCAAATGTGGAAAACTCCCCCCATTGATGCAGATAGCTTCTGGAACTTAACATCTTGGAGTGTTCCAGGGCTGTGGAGATGTTACATGATATCGCCAAGGTCATAAAACACGGGTGAATACTTGAACCCAGATTTTCCTCGTTGGTGAGGTTGGTTGTGTAATTATCATCCAACCCTGTCTCTTGGAAATTATCACCTATTTACTCTGGCAGAGTTTGTCTTTTCAGAGAAATTGTGCTTCCAAACCCCAAACCAGCATCCGTTCCACCAAAGCACCCAGGCCAGCTGGCATCTGAAAACATGTGGGAAGCACGTACTGTGACCTCCCTATTTATTCTCACCGCCCCCCTGCCCTCCAGGATGATGGGCATACACATAGACATATGCCACACACACACACACACACACACGCTCTCTCTCTCTCTCTCTCTCTCTCTCTCTCTCTCTCTCTCTCTCTCTCCTCTCTCTCTCCTCTCTCTCTCTCTCTCTCTCTCTCTCTCTCTCTCTCTTCTCTCTCATTCATTCCACAGTGTCCGCCAAATCAAAGAAAACTACAAGGGAGTCCTCTTTCCCTGACAAAGGAAAGGGGCAGATGCCCATTCTTAAAAACAGAATCCTAACCAAGCAGGGAAAACCTCTTTTGAGGGAAAAACATTGGAGGCCACAAGGATGGAGGTGTTGCCAAGGATCCATGTGGAAAGGAGCAGCTTCCTCTGAAGCCAGGTCTATCACTCAGACACTTATTTTAAACACAATGATTGAAAGTCCTCAGAGAGCAAAGCTAAGGAAATGAATTCAGAGTTGCTCCTCATCCCCCTCTCAGTCCAGCAATTCAAAGCATCTTGGCAAGACTGTGATTTGTGAGAGGGCAATGAGATTCTCAAGAAGCACATTTCTCCTCAAGGATGCTATAATCTGACCCTGCTGAGTCTCTCCAGCCATCTCCAAGGTGCCTGAACTATACTTAGATCATTCCCTAAAGGCTGGGAGAACAGGCTTTCTGAGGGTCTATTTGATGAACTACACATAATATAAATGCCATCCTTTGGGGGAGGGAGGAAAGAAAGGCTTAATACAGAAGACATTACTGGACTCCGAAGGAAATTAAGAATTTTAATTGGAGAAGAAGGAATTGTAAGTTTATAGGGATATCAGAAATCATTAAAATCCAACCCCCTCATTTTAGAGATAAAGAAACTTGGACTCACAAAGATTAATAAAGATCCCAAAAATCACTTTGGGAGTGATAAAGGTGGGATTTGAATCAAGGTTTGTAAGCACATCGACATATGCATAGCCATAAGTTGTTGGACCTGAGAGCTGGAAGGCACAGTTGAGATAATCCTTTCACAGATGAAGAAAATGAAGCCCGCAGAGGGAGAAGGCCCTGCCAAGGGTCACCCCTGTAGGAAATGGAAGAGCCGGAATTTGAACCCAAATATCCGACTTCCAAATCCAACCCAAGCTGTACTCTACCCACTCAGCATTAAGGCTTTTCAGAGAGGCAAGACTTTCATTCCCTTTGCTTTCCTTGTTGCCCAAATTATCTCTGCTACATGCCTCAACCCCTAGACTTCTCATTCCCAGAATAAGCTGGGGTTCATGGACAAGCTACAGGATGAAGCCAAGGACCCTTCCAAAGCTGTGGGGATATTTCTCTAAATCCTTGATCAACAGTGAGATAAATGTTTCATCTCAAAATAGGATGTTTTTAATGATCTTTTCTCCAAGTCAACAGATTCCCTTTCAGCAGGGAGCTCTCGACACCTTATGGGCCCCAACATGGCAAAGAAACAGTAGCACCAAAAAGCAGCGGAATCTCCCTGCCTTCCTTTTTCCTGACCCTCTACTGCAAGCACCAGGAACATCACTGTTCTCAACCAAAGTCAGCTGAAAATGAAACAAATAGCAAAGAATCTATTCAGAATTCCCTCTGGAGAAGCACCCCCAGGGACCAGGCTGGTCTCCAAATCCTCAGGATCTTCTGCCCTCCAAAGCAGCTAGATGGATTGAAGAGAGGGATGCCTGAGTGACCTTCTGTAACAAGTCACCCCTCCCTGATGGGGCTCAGTTTCCTCACCAGTAAAATGAAGAGACTGGACAAGATGACCTTGGAGTTCCAATCCAATTCCATAGCTGTGATTGTATGACAGAAAAGTTAGAGATGAGGAAAAGGTATAGAAAGGAGAAAGAGGAAAAGAGGGGGAGGGCAGCTGGACAGAGAGAGGGAGGATAGGTGTAGAGAGAAAGGGAGGGAGACAGAGAGAGAGAGACAGAGTCAGTCTTAGGAACCCTCCTAACTCAAAGCCAGAACATAGGACGCTGCCTAGTCTGGCATTGCATGTTTACTAGGATTATCCTGGCAAGGCCACAGCAAGCCAGCGTCCACAGAGCATATCAGATTAAAATCATAAAGCAGAAATTCTTCCTGTGTATTATTTCACAGAGCCAGGATCAAGAGATTCCACAAAGTTTATTCACTACCAAAATTTAGGCCTTTTCCAGTGATCCTTTCGGTGCCAAGGGCTGGACTCAGCTAAGTGACCCTGTGACTAAGGTCTCAGTGCCTGTATCTCTGAAGTTTCTGTTTGGTCCTTCTACTCCGGCATGTTTTTGCCAAAACTCCCTCCCTTCAACCTTCCTTCTACTTTCTTCTTCTTCCTATTCTCCTCCCCTTCCTCCCCTTCCTTCTCTTCCTTTTTTCTCCCTTTCTTTCCTTCCTCATTTTATTTCCTCCTTCCTCTTTCCCCTTGTCTCCCCTTCCATGCCTTTCCTTCCTTCCCTCCATCCCTCCTCTTTCTTTTTTTCCTCCCTCTTTCAATATTGCCTTCCTCCCTGTTTCTTCCTCTCTCCTTCCCTCTTTTCTTCCCTTTCTTGCCCTCTGTCCTCTCTTTTCTTTCTATTCTCCCTCCATCCCTAGCTTTTAAGACAAGTGTCAGGGACCTCTCTCTTCTCAACATCAACCTGCCAACTGGTTCCTCAATGAGGGACAAAGCAATGGATACCAAAGTGTTCGATGAAGATTCCTTTTGGAGAAATAGCCCAATGGCAGATTAGGTTTGCAGTTATCCAATCATTAAATA
>JAJHZJ010000284.1:3857500-3905361 GCA_023548195.1 Bettongia penicillata ogilbyi
TGGGTATGCCCACCTCATCTTCTCTGGGTTATTATCGCCATTACCACCCCCAAGTCCTGTGGCTCCTCTGGTTACGATCTCGGTGCTGATTTCCTTCTTTATATTCCCTTTTAACACCCCAATAAAGGGACAGGGACTCTTGTTGCAACAAAGGAGATGGTCAGTTATCAAAGAGTCAAGGTCAGGGATGTTGGGAGCTAGAAACCTCAGGAAGTATTGGGTCCTTCATAGAATTGATAATAATAAAATTTATAATCACTATTTCCATTATGTCTTAAGTTTTGCCAAGTGCCTTAGATGCTTTGAGTTTCACAACAACCCTAAGAGGTAGGCACAATAAATATCAATATCCCTATTTTACAGATAAGGGAAATGAGGCCCAGAGATCAGTGATTTGCCCAAGGACCTGCTACTTTGTTAGGGTCCCATAGATAGGGAAGGCAAATGGTGAAGTTGGCTGATTGGGAAAGAGGCACTTTAGAGGCCCAAGTGTTATAAAGGCATGCCTTACTTTGTGTTGCTTCCTTTGTGTGCCCTTCCCTTGTCTGCTGAGGTGGCACTGATGCCTACCACCATCCTGACAGGGAGCCCCCAGGGCAGGAGTCTGACCCACATGCCCCAAGCTCTCAACTCTGAGCATCTTGTCCCCCTTGACCCCCACACAGAGTGGCTCAGGCCACTGGTGAGATAAATGTAAGTGGAGGCACATTGTTCCCCATCAACCTCTGCCATCACAGACTGGTAGGACTCTTATGGTGAATCTTTTTTGTTTTTTGTAAAATTAAGATGTAAACCATAATTCAGTATTTCTGGAAATACATGTTTTCCCATACTGGGTTTTCCTAAATCAAGGCAAACCCATACTACAGTCTCTTTGAAGAATTTTCAGATAGTGAAGAAACACATTATTATGGGAAGAATTAAGAAGTCCTGCCCACCCCCTCCGCCAGAAATCTTCTGTTCTAAATCTTGATTTAGAGCTGGAATAGACCTTAGAGAGCATCTAGTTACAGCTAGGGAAAGTGAGAGTTGTTTTGTTTTACAGCTGAGGAAAGTGAGAGTTGATGAGATGACTTGCCCAGGGATCACACAGTTCAGTGAATTTTCAGATGTCTGGACCAGAAACCATTCCACTCCATGAGATTGGTCTTGTCTGTCTGGACTATGCTGTTCAAAACCTTCAGAAGGTCACTGCCCTTCTTTTAGCCTCAGTTTCCCCCACTGTAAAATGAGAAGCTTGGACTAGATGAGATCTATCATCCTCTGATCTCTAAGGTGCCTTCCAGCTCTGAATCTTGTGAGGCTAAAAATGGATGAGATGTCCCTAATGAGCCACAATTAGAATTCCTATTTTTAGAGTGTTATAGTGCTAATTTTCTTGCTGTGAAATCAACAGTGCAATTATAATTGTTCCTGTTTTGCAGAAGAGGAAACTGAGGTTCTAAGGCAAAGTGACTTACTGCTAAGGGACAAGCCAGGAGGAGAAGATGGATTTTCAGAGCCCATATCCAAAACTCATTTCCCTGCATCATGGGAAAGCTCTTGGGGACTGGTTTCCTCCAGTAGAAAACAGGAATGGCTAACTCTGAGACCCCCCTCCCTACCCCTGGGTGGGAGAAAGGCTGGATATGGGGGCTGGGTACTCACAGGTCAAACACCAGGAAGAAGAAAGTGTTGGTCTCATAAGTGTCCTTCAGCTGGACTGTAATGGAAATGACCAGCTAGCTTCAGGCTGCGGAGAAGATGTTGTTTGGGGGAAGGATGCAAGAAGGGGACCGGGGCAAGGGCCCTGGAAAGGTCAGATGTGGAGGGATGATATTAAGGGGAGCTTTAGTGCAGGATTTGACTGGACTTGAACTGGGGGATGGGGAGGGCATTGGAGGCAAAGGTGCCCTTAACTGCCCTTTGTGCTTTCCAAACAGCTTTACCCAGCTTCATCCTTCCACTTGCTCCCACACTTCCCAGCCCTGCCTGTGCTTGAAGGAAAAGGAAGAGGGTTTGGGGAAAGCTGGCAATGCTGGGTCTTCATGAAAGGCTAAGATGGGAGGTCAGGCTAACCCTTCTCTCCTGGGAGAGTGTTTCCTATTAGGGTTCTCAGATCTCAGGAAGGTAGCTTGGCTGGGTCTATACAGGAAATGAAAAGTAGGGAATTGATACAATTACCTGGATATTTCAGGCAAAAACCAAAAGGTATTTCTAACTGTCCCAATTCTCTCTCGGGGGTACAGCTATAGACTATCTTTGGTCTCCCTCATCCTCCAGCATCTGGTTCTTGCCCCGCCCACCCCCAAACCCTCCCTCTCCCTGGTTAGAGGATGGCAGCTGAGGGAGGGGGGACTCACTGACGTTGGGGTGCCCGGAGACCTTGCGCAAGATGTCAATCTCCTTGATGGTGGCATCTCGCAGCTCCTGAATCTCTTCGGGGTTCAGGCTCCCAGCAGTGATATCGATAATCTTCACCGCATATTCCTCCCTGGTCAGCTTGTGGATACAGCGTCTCACCACACTGCTCACACCCCTGAGATAAAAGGTTTTTCTGGGGAGGAGCCGGGCATTTCCAGCAATTTGAAGGAGTGGGTCAGATGCCACCAAAGGGGAGATGGTACTTTACAGGTGAGAAAAGAGAACTCCAGAGAGGAACAATCTTTCATCTAATGTCCCACAGCAGAGTTGAGACTAGAATCACGCCTAGAGCTGAAAGGAACTCCAGTGATAGCTAGTCCCACCCTCTCATTTTAAAAAGAAAGAAATCGAGTCTCATGGAGGTAAAAATACTTGCCCAGGGTCACACAGGTAGAAAGTATTAGAGGGATGTTTTGAGTCTAGGTTCTCTGACTCCAAAGTGGCTGTTCTGCTGAAGATACCATAAAACTAAGTCTCCTAACTTGCAGTCCAAGTCTCTCCATTAAGCTTTGCACAGGGACCAGAAACCAACCCCTATCCCCTGCCTAAGGCTGGTTTCAAGTGGGCAGAGACAGAATAACTCTAACTTTTGAAGGAGGGGAATGTCTGGGCTAGTTTTTAATCCCTTTTGCTTGCCTTGGTACATAAGCTCCAGAGCCCCAACTTGAAGGGTTCCAAAGAGGGAAAAGGGCCAGTAATGGATGATTCAGAGAGAGAGAGAAGTCACCCATGGAAGGGGCTGAACTCTCAAGGAAGTTTAGGGGAAGGGTCTGGGGGAAAAGAATCTTACCTCCCCAGGATCTCCTTGGGTTCGTACTTCTCATAGAACACCTGGGCAGCATTTGAGTCTGGCAGCCCTTCATCCCGGGTCATGGTCTAGTCTTCAAATTGTAGTGCCAACTGAACTTGCTGGAGGAAGAAGAGAATAAGGCTTTGTGGGAGAGGACCATAGAGGGAGGGTTCCCATAGGCAATGTTGTGAAGTTGTCCAAGTCTGACTCTGGTACCCTCTCACCTCCCCTTTCAGTCCTGGGTAGCTGGTACCATCCCACCCCATCCCCACCATCTCAAGAACTCTAGCCCTTCTTTTTTCATCCCATTTGGCTATCCCCTTGGGAAGGAATTTACAAATATTTCACACCAAGGCAAGAGTTCTTCACCTTTTATATGTATCTCAGCCCCTTTTGGGCAATCTGGTGAAGCTTATGCCCCCCTTCTCAGAATCATGCTTTAAAACACATAAAATAAGGTGCATAGGATTAAAAAGGATGGCAATTATATCGAAAGTTATCAAAATATTTATTTTTTCAAAGTTCACAGGACCAAAGGTTAAGAACTCCCTGCACTAAAGTATCAAAGACCCTTAATGGATTAGGACTTTATCCCTCCCAACAGTATCTGCATTTTAACAGGGGCAATCCATCAATCAACAAGCTTTTATTAAATGCTTTCTGTATGCCAGGTGTTGATGATACTGAGACAAAATCAAAAAAGATCCCTGCCCTTGGGGAGTTCCTATTCCCCTGCGAACAACACACTGGTGTGTAAGTCAATTCAAAATATATGCAAATATAAGCTGTAGCCTGTGGTCTAAGGCTCACAGGTACCTAGATCCATCTTGACCCCAAAAGGATCCTTTTCCCTCTTTTCATTATTGCCCCACGCTGGAGGACTCCAGGAAAATTGATAGCCAAGGTCTAGCTTTCTCTAAATGTGAACAGTATCTTGCACACCAGAACAGACGTATCCCATAGGGGCAACCTTTATTTCACTGCCACACAAAATACTGAGATGCCAGAGAGTCTCAGGAGTTCACAGACAGACACAGAAATACACAAAGTTCTCAAACAATCCATTAGACTCCCCTGTCACCCACTGCCACTGAAGAGTAACACACTTTGAGGGAACTGCTAAACAAGCAAGCCCTGGCTTATCCTGGCAACTCAAGGCAATGGCTGGGACAATGCCTCAACCTCCCGAAAAAGTAGCCTCCTTCCACTTCCAGAGAGCCATCACTGCTAGTAAGGGAAGCTAGAACCTTCCTCCTCTCTGCTTCCACTCACTGATTTTGGTTCCACTATCTGGGGTCAAGCAGGACAAGACTATTTCTTTTTCCATGTGAGACCCCTTGAAGTCCTCCAAGACAGAACGTGCACCTTCCCTCCCCTCTCCCCGAGTCTTCTCCTCTGCAGGCTAAATATTCACTCAGTTTGAACCAGTCCCCATCAACCTAAAGCCCTTGACCATCCTAGCTGCTCCTATCTGGATATTCTCCAGTTCATCAATATCCTCCCTAAAATATGGCACCCCATACTCAAAATACTACAGGCTTTTTGATCACTGGACTATACAGCCAGTTTAACTGCTAAGGACCAGCCTAACTCAGTTCAGAGATTCTAGTCATGACATTGGCCAAAGGGTTTTGCTGTTCAATCATTTCAGTCAAGGCCAACCCTTCAACACCTCCTTCAGGGTTTTCTTGGCAGAGAGACCAGAGTGGTTTGGCATTTTCTTCTCCAGCTTGTTTTACAGATGAGGAATTTATAGATGCAGATATGGATATACATATAGTGATAGTGATATAAATATATAGATATAGATTATAGAGATGGGTATCATTTACAGATACAGACATGGATATAGATATAGGTAACACAGATAGAGACACAGATATAAATATTGATGTGTGTATACAAGGTATCTCATAAGTCTTAGTGCAGTCTTTAGCTTCGTAAGCTTTAATGGCTTCAAAATGAGCTAAGATCTTTGGGACATTCAGTAGATGGGATCATAAGTCTAGAGAAGGAAGGGATCTAAGGTCATCTAATCTGACCCTGTCATTTTAGAAGTGAGGTGCTGAGACCAAGATATGTAAAGGGATTGGCCCAAGGACACAGGTAGAATCAACATTGAACTCAGGGGTAGTAACTCCAAGCTCAGAACTGCAAATCTGACCGTGCACTACAAAATGCTTCCATCACAATACTACAATCTAATTGGTCTATGGGCAGCAATGTGGTGCAGTGGATAGAGTGCTGGCCCTGGAGTCAGGAAGATCAGGGTTCAAATCTGGCCTCCAACACTTACTAGCTGTGTTACTCTGGGCAAGGCACTTAACCCTATTTGCCTCAGTTTCCCCATCTGTAAAGTGAGCTGGAGAAGGAAATGGCAAACCATTACAGTATTTCTGCCAAGAAAACACCAAATGGGGTTGCAAAGCATGAGACATAACTGAAAACAACTAAATGACAACAAATTGAGTTATCTATACAGATAACGCAAGAAAGAAAAACAGAATGAGTTAAGAGCCCAGGAAAGATGACCCCAGAGTCCTCTGCAGCTTGGAGAAAGGAGGACTCACATCCATCTAGAGAGGGAAGGAGGGGAGGGGAGCTGAGTCAGGTCTCATGGCCTTGAGTTGAGCAGGGAAGCAAGGTCAGGACTCCTCTGTCACCCCCTCATTCAGCCTTCTCATGGAGAAAATGAGAGGGTTAGACTGGATGCCTTTCCAAGGACCCACACACACACCCACACATATATCCACAGTCCTGTGAACTGAGTTGTGGGGGCTCAGAGAAGGGATCTGGAAAGGTCCCTGGAGGTCTCCAAGATGGTCCCTTGAGGGGATCTAGCTGAGCGGGCCATAGACAAAGGCAGAGATGGAGGAGAGGGGGTCGATGGCACTCTCAGTTTAGGGAATGGCTCTCAAGTTCTCAGTAAATGTTTACTGATTGCTGGTGTCTGACCCAATGTCCCTGGCAGCTTGGGTCTCAGGCAGGTGGCCTTTTGGCCAAGTTAATAAAGTGACCAGACTCAGGTCTCAGAAAAGTGGCTTCCCCCTTCCTGCCCTCCCCCTTTAACCTCCACAGGGGAAGCCCATTGTCTGCCTCCATCCTGGTGACTCTCTGGCTGTGGACACTGAGATTAGCCCAGGGGTGCCTCCTCAGGAGGGTCAGTCAGGCCCAGGTATATGGGGAGGGGACAGAGGCTCCTGAGGGATGGCCCTACTCCCCTCTCCCCCCACTAGATCTGTTTGAGGGTCAAAAGGTGGGGAACCAAAGGAGGAGAGATAAAAGGAAAGAAGTGAAAGACAAAGGGAAAGGCCTCCAGGAATGGAGCACACACTGTGGCCCCTGGAAGGGTTACCACGAAACCCCTCCCCCACATCCTGGGCACAGAGGGCCTGGCTTCCCATGCCTCTCCCTGGGCCTGCTCAGCTCAGGCTCAGGAAGGTACCTGACAAACAGGCTTTTCTGCTGACTGGCCCCAGTGCCAGCCCTGTCTTCGTCAGAAGCTTGGGGATCTTGGCTGGTCTGGAAGGCTCTTGTGCCCTTAGCTCAGGGCCTGATTACTGAGGAAGGGTTTAGAATAGCAGCAGTGGCAGCATCTGCCAGTGGTAGGGAGACAGCCCTGCCCCCTTCCTGGTGGGACCGTACACCCACACACACCCACACACACATACACGCACACATTTACACACATATACACGTGCTCACATGTATGTTCTCGCATGCACATACACTTGAACACATATGTCCACAAACATACTCACACATACACAGAGTCACACACATACACATTCATGCAGACACACACATATAGACTCATGCACACACAGGCACACTCACACACATGCACACTCATGCGCACATGCTCTCACACGCACACCCTCCCATACACTCACACAGAGAAGCAAGCAGAGCAGGGTTTGCTTCCCCGTCACCTCCTAATGTTGGTCAAAGGACCTGTATTCAAATCTTAACTCTGCTACATATTATTTATGACCTGTGTAACCTTGAACAAATAACATAACCGTTCTGAGCCTCAGTTCTCTCATCTGTAAAATGCGAGAATCAGACAGAACAGACTATATGATCCCTTCAGGCTCTAACTCTGTGTCCCTATAATCCCTCCCAGACAGTAAGCCAAGCAGATGTGCTGCTAGGAGCACATCTGGATACAACCTCATTAAGTAGAGAGTCTCTACCAAGTCATTTGCATCTAAATGCACAAAAATGCCCAATAACTGGGAAAAACCCTCTACAGTAATAGCCCACCTCCCAGGCTGGATGCACTATTGGTTAGCTCCTGCTTTGGGGACTCCTCTATCTCTCCCAGGATTCCCGTCACCCCCAGCCTGAGGGAAGGCTTGAGGAGAAGTCTGTCCCACCAGTCCCCAAGGGGGACAAGATCTTATGATTCTCCTCATTAGTCTCTTAAGTCTCCCATTGAAGACTCAGCTGGAAACCCTAGCCAGAGGAGATCAAAGCTTCCTCCCTAGGTGAATCAGTCTCATTTAGATCACAGAAAGGAGTAATGTTTCACAGGTCGGTTTATTTGTTTCAGTTAGTTTTTAAAAGTGAGAGGAGGGTCCCTCTCTGCATTTGCTCATCCTTCCCTGCCCTAGATGGACAGATAGGCTGGTGACTATCAGTTTCAAGACCTTGGGAAAAGAGAAGGTTAGAAAAGCATTGGTTTGGTAAACTGAGAGAACTGACCTTTCCTTGGACTAACCTCGTCTCCAAGACACCTATAAATCGATGGGACTGCTCCGTCTCTTCCTCTTCTGCCACAACTCACTTCTTTCTTGGTCCCAATCTCTTGGATCTAGACCCTCCCCATGCCTCCCACCAGTTCTGATATAGCCTCTTTCCTTGTTAGAAATCACTTAGGATGTGACCCAGTCTCTTACACAATAACTTTGGAAAAATTCAGGTAACATACAGACCCTAATTCTAGGATTCAGTCAATAGTGTTCTTGCCTCGTCAAAGTGTCAAAGCTAAAATAGGATGATTTCTGCTCCCTCCTTACAAAGGTTTTCTAGTTATTTGTGTACAAGCCTTGACTCCCTACCTGAGTTATTCAACCCCTGAGGGAGGGGCCCTACTTTGCTCCTCCTTGTGCCCCACCCCCTCACATCACCTCACTTGCTCACACAGAGTATGCCCACACTCACCGACCTCAGAGGTCAGCTACCTCCAAGAGCTTGGGTAAATGATCCAAGGTCACACAGGATATCCAGTTACCATCCTGGGATCCATTTTTCCACTGTGTAACGTCGTCTTGCTCACTCAATAAACTTTCATTGGATTGAAATGCATCTTTTACGCACATATCCGGGGCAAACGGCCAAGTACACTGCGTGTGGCTTATCACTGTCATCCACATAAGAAAAGCTACTCCAGAATGGTTAACTCAGTTCAGTGGCTTTGAATTTGGAAGGAAGTCCTGAGGGCATCTAGTCTGCCTTTCCAGTCCCCACTGTCAACACCCCAAGTCCCCTTTCCAATCCTTTGCACTGGCTGTGCCCCATACCTAGAATGCACTACACACTCATTCTCCCCTCACCTCAGAATACTTATCTTTCCTTTCCCTCCCTGACAGATCAAGTGTCCCGGGAGACAGTTTCAGCTGAACCCCACCTATCTAGAGCTCCACTCTCCCAGGCAGAGACTCCTGGGTTCTAGGTCTCCTCTTTGTCTCTCCTCCTCAGCCTGGTAGGAAAATAGCTGTCAGGAAAATACTGAGGTTGAAATGAGATCAATTTCCTCAACCCTGAGACCTATTGAGTCCAAAAGGAGAAATGTAAGACCTCCATTTTGAGGGTACCTAACAGGGTCCTGCCTCCCAGACCAGAATCTCCCTGAGCCAAACACCAAGTGCAAATCACTACTATCATCCCCATTTGAGAGAGAGAGGAGAGGATGGGAGAGTCCCCTGCAGAGGCCATAGAGACAGTGGGATGCAGAGGAATCTGTCCCTCAGACCACCCCTTGCATTCAGCCTTCGTCTCCCCTCCCTCCGTCCCAGTTCAGGACTTTTCCCCCATGTCTTCTGCCTTAAAGCACTCAGCCATCAAGGACCTGAGGGATTGACAGAGGAAGCGATGACCCAGGTTCTAACCTATTAGCTCTCTTTGATTCTCTGATGGCTGAATGGACACCACTCCTCATTCTGCCTTGGACAACTTGGACTTCCACCATCCTGCCAATCTAGGTCAACCACCTGGGGAAACAGAGAAAGAACCCATAGCGTTATCCCCAGAGCTCTGAGGAAGATGTGTCTTCCCTCTGGAAGACAACTCACCAATACTAATGGGGTGGGGGTGGGGGCTAGCAAGTTCAGAGCTGATTTCTGTGCTACATCCATATGCATATGAAAAAGCTGCAGGCAATTTTTTTCCTAATAAAAGTGAGTGGCATTAATTATTTTTTAAATGAAATGCTGGAGCCAAGAGATGATAGGTAATTTGCCCAAGGTCCATTGCCTCCAAGTTCAGCATCCCAGAGTTCCCCTCTCTGTCCTTTGTACCCTCTCCCACCCCAACAATGGCAGCTATAAGACCCAATCCAAAGAGAAGAGACAGAATGAGTTGAGCCCAGGAAAGGTGCACCCAGAGTCCTTTGCACTTTGAGAAAGGAAGGCTCATATCCATCTAGAGAGGGAAGGAGGGGAGGGGAGCTGAGTCAGGTCTCATGGCCTTGAGTTGAGCAGGAAAACAAGATCAGGACTCCCCTCTTACCCCCTCATTCAACCTTTTCATAGAGAGAATGAAAGGGTTAGACTGGATGCCCCCCCACACACACACACACACACACCTAAATCCACGATCCTGTGAACTGAGCTGTGGGGGCTTCAGAGAGGGGATCTGGAAAGGCCCCTGGAGGTCTCTATGGGCTGCCCATAGAGAGAGGCAGGGGGATGGGCAGGGATGAACAGGATGGGAGCGGGGATGGCATTCTCAGTTTAGGGAATGGCTCTCAAGTTCTCAGTAAATGTTTACTGATTGCAGGTGGCCTTATGGCCTCTGACCCAATGTCCCTGGCAGCTTGGGTCTCAGGCAGGTGGCTTTTGGCCAAGTTAATAAAGTGACCAGACTCAGGTCTCAGAAAAGTGACTTCCTCCTTTCTGTCCTCCCCCCTTAACCTCCACAGGAGAAGCCCATGTTCACCATCCTGGTGACTCTGGCTGTGGGCACCAAGGTCAGCCCAGGGGTGCCTCCTCAGGAGGGTCAGTCAGGCCCAGGCACTTGAGGAGACAACAGAGGCTCCTGACGGATGGCCCTCCTCCCCTCCACCACCACCAGATCTGTCTGAGGGCCAGAAAGGGGCAGACTCAGGGAGGAAAGATGAAAGGGAAGAGCTGGGAGACAAAGGGAAAGGCCTCCAGGAATGGAGCACACACTGCGGCCCCCTGGAGGGCTTCCCACGGCTCCCTCCCCTACCCAGAGCACAGAGGGCTTGGCTTCCCATGCCCCCCCTCCCCAGCCTGCTCAGCTCAGACTCAAGAAGGTGCCTGACAAACAGGCCTTTTTGCTGACTGGCCCCAGTGCCAGCCCTGGCTGCGTCAGAGGCTTGGGGATCTTGGCTCGTCTGAAAGGCTCTTGTGCTCTTAGCTCAGGGCCTGATTACTGAGGTAGGGTTTAGAATAGCAGCAGTGGCAGCATCTGTCAGGGCTCTGCCCCCTTCCTGGTGGGATCACTCACACACACACACACACACACACACACACACACTCATACACATACACACATATACACACTCACATATATACAAACACTCATACATGCACATACATGCACTCATACATATGCACATACAAATACACATATAAACACTCACATATATACAAACACATATACACACACACTCATACAGGCACACATACACAAGCACTCACATACATATACACACTCACACATAAACAAACTTATACATACTCCCTTATACTTTCACGTACTCCCACTCACATTGACACACTCAGCCACTCACACACAGATTTTGTTCTACTCATGTTGGGTCTGGTATTAATAGACCTGTGCTCAAAATTCAACACTGTCATTTTCACTTACTACCTGTGTGACTTTAAACAGGTCAGTTAACCTCTCTGTACCTCCGTTGTCTGTAAGATGAAGGGATCAGACTAGATGACATCTATGGTCCCCCAGCTCTAAACATGTGACTCTGTGCTCTGAAGAGTAGATCAAAAGTACTAACAAGAGTACACCTAGATACAAATACAGTAAGCAGAGATTCTCCAGTAAGTCCTTTGTAACCCCCTCCCCCAAGGAGACGAAAGAGGAGAGAGAGACAGAGACAGACAGACAGAGAGAAAAAGAGAGACAGACAGAGAGAGAGAGAATGAGGGAGACAGAGAGAGAGAGAGAGAGAGAGAGAGAGTCAGACAGACAGACCAAGAGACAGAGAGATACAGAGAGAGACAGACAGACAGAGAAAAAAAGAGAGAGAGACAGAGAAAGACAGAGAGAGAAAAAGAGAGAGAGGGAGGGAGGGAGGGAGAGAGGGAGGGGAGGGAAAGAAAAGAGAAAAGAAAAGAAAAAAGAAAAAGAAAAAAACCAAGTTTCCTAACACCTAAGTCCCTTCAGCCTGGAGCTATAACACATTCTGCCTTGTGATTCCTCCGCATCCCCTGTCCCACTCCTGCCCCTACTTCTAAGGGGGTCATTGCATAGAAAAGGGTTTGTCCCAGCCAAATACACACAGCACATGGGCTATTGATCTATCACTGTAGAGCCAGAGGAAGTCCCAGCCAGAATGGGCCGATGCTCCCTCTTTCTCTGATGACTTCATCTTATTCTGACCTCAAAAAAAGAGAAATGCATGGCACTTTTTCCCCAAGTCAAGAGCAAAAACACCGTCCTTTCCCCCTTCTTTGACTTTACTGCTCTCTGTCCCTGGGTCTGTCTCTCTCTTTGCTCTCTGTCTCTCTTTGTCTGTTGTTCTCTGTGTGCCGGTCCCTCCCTCCCTCCCTCTCTCCCTCCCTCCTCTGCTTCCCCCTTCCCTCCCTGAGGGGCAGAAAGATAAATAACTCTGAGACCTGAGAAGGAGAGGGAGAAAGGACCCCAGTTACTGAGTCTTTACACTGGGCTTGCCCCAAACCACCAGAAAAATTGTCTCTCAGGGTGTGGCTGCCCCATCCTGATCACAGCTCAAACTGTACAACGCCCACAAGTCTCAGTCCTGGTCTAAGCCCAAACTGAACACACAACCAAGCCCTTCAAACGTCTTCAACATACCCAGAGAAAACAGTCCCTTTTCCCACCAGAAGATATCAGCCCAGCTGTACTTGTGACTAGTGCTCCACAGGGGACAGATCCTGTGTCAGAAACAGTCCAGGCATTGAACTCAGCAACAGAGTCCTGCCCACTGCTGCCCGTCCCTCTGCCCGCTGCTGCCCGTCCCTCTGCCCACTGCTGCCCGTCCCTCCTGCCCACTGCTACCATTTCCTTTAAAGGACTCGAGTGTCCATACCAGTCACTGAGCTGTCTACCCACCATTACCTTCTGGCCAGGCCTGCAGAATGTTTCCAATAATCAAGCCCAGATTGCTCAGTGACTGAGACAGGAACTGACCGGAAAGAGAGATGGGATCGTTGGGGAAGCGTCCCCAGGTCCAAGATTGCACACAGGAGGAAGACAATTAGCTGCTCTTTGGTTTCTGCCTCTTGATCAGTGAGGGCCCAGATGCCAAAAATAAATCACAGATGGGAACCTGGGAGCCATGCCAAGGCTCTAGAGGGAGAGGGGGGAGTAGTGTGGAGATGGGAGGTTCACTTTATAAGGAGAATGACCTCAGTGGGAGGGTGAATGAAATTCATTGAGAGGGGAATACAGGCAAATGGGAGGGAAGACACAGGTCTGGCCACCATCTAAGGAGTTCTAAATTCACTTTCTTGGCATAAAGGTAATGAACTGAGCCTTCTATAGGCTCAGCAGAATGAGATGAGACCTCAGACACCTTCCAGTCCGAACTACTCGTTTTACAGATGATGAAACTGAGGCCCACAAAGGCTAAGTAATCTGTCCCTAGTCACATGGGGAGGAATGGACTGAGGTGAAACTGAAACCCAGATCTTATGTCCAGTATCAGAGCTTTTCCCACTGAACCAAAATGCTTCCCCAAAATGTATTAAAGTTTTTCCTACGTATATGTCTTAGCACTTAATCCCCTAATAGTTCCTAGTACGTAATATTTTCTCCGTGTCTTTGTGTCTCTGTCTGTCTCTCAATCTCTCTGTCTGTGTTTCTGTCTCTGTCTCCCCCCCACTGTCTCCTTCCTCCCTCATCTGCGTCTCTCTGTGCCTCTGTATATGTCTCTTTGTCTCTGTCTATTCTCTCTCTCTCTCTCTCTCTCTCTCTCTCTCTCTCTCTCTCTCTCTCTCTCTCTCTCATACTCAACCTTACATAAAGTAAGTACTCACATGCTCACAGGGGACCCCAAAGGGCTCCCTCATTTTTTAGTTTGAGACTTTGAGTGCTTTACCCAAGATCACACAGCTGGTAAGTGTTTGCGTTGGGATTCAAACTCAAGTCCTCTGATTCCCAACTCAGCATTCTTTCCTTGCCGTCTTCCCACACTCAAATGTCAGCCCAGCTGAAATGCCTTGGTCATCACTACCATCGATATAATTTAAGAAATGTCATTCAGGGTCAAACCAACAGTCAACTGGCTTCAGAGCTTCAGCAGTAGAAGGCATGTCAGGAGCTGTCTAGCCTAACTCCTTACTGAAGGGGAATCCTTTCTACAATATCTGGCTTCCACTCAAATCCCTCCTGTGACAAGAGACAGATCACCTGCTCTGGGAAGCCCATGCCACTTTTGGACAGCTCTAATCTTTAGAAGGGCAGCTACATGGTGCCATAGAGCTCAGAGTAGTAGGTCGCTCATCCTCCTGAGTTCTAACCAGTTTCAGACAGGTTATTAGCTGTGTGACCCTGGGCAAGTCACTTAACCTTGCTTGCCTCAGTTTCCTACTCTGTAAAATGAGCTGGAGAAGAAAATGACAAATCACTCCAGTATTTTGGCCAAAAAAACCTCAAATAGATTCACAGTCAGACATGACTGAATAACAGCAAAGCAGAAAAGTCATTGGAAAGCCTTTCCAGACTTTTTTAAAGTGACTATTGTAAGCAGAAGACCATCCATCCATTACCAATTACTCTTCTTTGATTGTCCAAATCCTTTCTGAATCCAAAACGACCAGCCTGTGCAACTGTTAATATCATGTTCCCCAGCTACAAGAAGAGCTATTTTTTTTCTTGGTACTAAAATTACCATCCAGTTCACAGAATGTGCTTTACCCTAGGACTAGGAAAAAAAATACAGTGTCTACTAGGATTGAGTGTTCAGGACTCAGTACATGCTGGTTCGTTTGAAATGAACCAGTCCATAGATTATTGCATATTCCAGTTATGTGTCTATAAGTTCCTTAAGGACGTGTCACACTCACAATTTTTTTAATTTTGAATTATATTTTTTTCAGTTAGCAAAAATCCACCTTCTCTCTCTCACCCAAATGTCCTTCTCCATTTGATAATGAAGGAAAAATAAAATCCTTATTACAAACATGTATCGTTATGCAAACCAAATTTCCATATTGACCAGGCCTCCCACAGAATGTCTCATTCTCCACTTTCTCCACTTCACCTCTCCATGAGGAGGCAGGGAGCATGTTTCATCACTGGTGCATTAGAACTGTGGTTAGCCACTACATTGATCAGAGTTCTATTTACTTCATTCTGCATCAGTTCATATAAATCTCAGGTTTCTCTGCAACCATCCCCTTCGCCATTGCTTACAGCATAATAGTACTTCATCCCATTTATATACCATAACTAGTATAGCCATTCCCCCAAATTATGAGTACCTTCATCCTTTGCCACCTTAAAAAGAACTATAAACATATCTCATACATTCTTAGAGTTTATTTGAGGTGGCAAGGTGACACAGGGGATAGAATGCAAGGGCTTGAGTCAGGAAGACCTGAATTCAAATTTAGCTTCAGACGCTTATGACCCTGAGCAAGTCACTTAGCCCTGTTTGCCTCACTTTTCTCATCTGTCAAATAAGCTGAAGAAGGAAATGGCAAATCATTCCAGTATCTTTGCCAAAAGAACCCCAAATGGAATCACCAAGAGTTGGATGTGACTGAAAATAACTAAACAGCAACCAAGAGTTTGTTTTTCTTAGGATTAATCCCATCCTTAATATACCCTCCTTATCCCTTCTTCCCTTTCCCTCCTATACCTCAGCTAAGTGAAATGTATTTCTGTAACCAACTGTGTGCTGTATATGCATTTATTCTTTCCTCCTTTGACCAATTCAGGCAAGAATGAGGTTGTAGTGTTAGCCACTGCCCTTCTCTGTCTCTGTAGATGTCCACTTACATATCCTGATTATGTGAGTTAATTTCTCTAGCTTTCCTTTCCCTTCCCTCTAGTTGATTCCCCTTCTCCCCTATTCTTATCTTGAGATCATTAAGATATAACAAAACCATTCCCAGGCCTTGTATAATTATACTCCCTCTCTATGGCCCTGATGATGATGAGGTTCAGGAGAGAAACATCTCTCCTTGCCCCAAATTAGAATGTAAGTTGTTTTATCTTCTCATTCATCCTTATGATCAATGCCTAGAAATTGTCTCTCAATATCCTTCTAAACCACAGCTCTTTGGGCAACATGACAGCCTGGAGCTATTCCCTCTTGTAACCTTTGTGTTTAACTCATGAGTCTACTGGTGACCATGGCCTCAACCAGTCCAATTCTGAATACCAGCCCATGAATCCCTGAGGTCATTTCACATTCATGTCACTCATATCCCAATGGATATGAGTGTTTCTTCCTTCAAGCTACATACTAGGATTCATTGCATTTTGGCAGCACCATTATTGCTAAAGAGCTATAGGAATCTAAGGGGTGAGAACTGCCCCAGGGAACCCAGATCTCAGGGACAGTGAAGTGCCCCACCTTGTAATGGAACTGTCTCCATGTTTGTAAAACAAAAACTTCATTTCATCCTGCTCTGTCAAGAACTCATGTCCAAGACCTAGTTTATTCCAGGCTCGCTTGGATAACTTGGCTGACCTGATCAATGTTGCATGATCACTGGTCAGCTCCAGAACAATCTTCTGGTATTTCTTCTCCAGATACCTTCTGACCCTCATAGAAGAGAGTTAGCCTTACAAGTAGTTAAGTAGGAACCCAAATTGTTAAGAGAAGCAAGGAGGTTCTGGCATCCCCCAGTGTTTGTGTCTCCAGAGCAGAGTTCTCAAAGGTCTCAGTAGAGACCATCTGTCCCTACATTCCGTCTCTAACAGATTGTTAAGATTAGTATCAACACCTGCCACCAATTAAAATTGACAGCCCTGTCAATCTAGCTTTAAGCAAAGCTCTCCCCTAGCTCTCCCAGAACAACACTCTCTGGACAGTTTTTACAAAAATCTCCTACAACTAAACTGCCAAATTCTTGAAATGTGAGCTCTCTGAAGATGGCCAATCCCTTGAGATGACTGCTTAAAGAATATTCTATATGTCTCTGTTCTTACCAGGTAGGAAAACTCTAACCACTTCATCCTCTCTCCAAGAGATCTCTCTGAAATTTATTAAGTAGGGTAAGGACTGTTCATCCAGAGGCCAGAATGAGTGCACAGAAGTGCCAGAGGAATAAATAATAATAGCTACCATATATGCATGAAGGTTGGCAAAATACTTGACATGTAAGTGACAGTGCCATTTTTTTTGTAGATTCAAGGAGAGAAACTGTCACTAATAACTAATTAGGGGGGAAGATCCAAGCTTTTTCTCTGTCCTATTTCCTTGTTCCCAAACCCCAGTCTTTGAAGGTCATTACTGACCTCCTCCAAAAATTTACCCCACCTAGACCATCTCATCTCATAAGGTGAATTCCTGCCCATTGTGTTCCACTCAGGCAAGTTTGGATAGCGGTAGATCCTCTGTCTAGATTGCCCAAGGCTGGGGGTGATCTGGGTGTCCAAGAGTGACATGATGTCATTCTCTCAGCCTCTCATTGGAGTGAGCCCATTTCTCATTGCAATATTCATTCTCTCATTAGTTGTTAACCAATCTGTTGATAACCACCCTCAGAAACACCCACTCTTCCAAGGGCATAAAATCTGTGAGCCCACCGCCATGAGGGGTCTTTGGCATTCAAGAGTTCCACTGACCACTTTTATTAATAAAATACTAGTATTATGGATAAAATGGATAATTACCTAGAAACTACATCTTTTGAGCTTTTTAAACATCACACTAGCTATAAATGAGGAAGATAAGATTCACACAGTTTAGTGGATGGGCTCCTAAGTGGGAAGCCAAGCCAATACAAATTCTGGATGCTAGTTTTCCCCAGCTAAAAAAGAGAGATGTGTCTCATTTTATTTCACAGAAATCAAGAGGATATACACTATTATGAAGCCTGGGGCAAGAAAATGAAGACCAGGGAGGCGTAGTTTGCATTTTCCTCATTGTTGCCTATCAAAGGTAAGAGATTCAGGAGAGAAAAATTAATTATGGAAGTGAACAACTGGTTGAGAAAGTGGCATAGGAGAATGAGATTTGGATTTCCGAATCACAGCTTACAATCAGGGTTGAGAGATTCCTGGCCAGAGAAGGAGTATACCTAACAAAAGATGATAAGAATGCATATGCCAAGTGCCTTATGAATCTAATCAAAAGGGCTTTAAACTAAAATTATGGGAGAGGGAGAAAACTACCTTAGTATATTCCCCAAAGAAAGAAAAAGATTAGAAACTAAGACAACACTACCCCCGCTCCGGAAATTGAAAAGAGATAAAAACCAAGAAAAGAGTCAATAATAAAATCCATGACCTTGAATATATTATATACACATAAATATCTATACTCAAATGCTCAAAGTTTAGGCAACAAAAAAAAACTAGAGGTTTTACAAAACAAAGCAAATTTGACCTACAGAGATCACTGAGATTTAATGGGATGAAATCCATGGCTAGACCATGGCTCCATAGGAGTATGCCTCAATTTTTTTTTTTTTAAAAAAAAGGAGGTGAAGTAAGAGTATACATTTTTTAAAAAAAAAAGCATATTCATATGGGAAAATTTAGGAACCAGAGAAAGAATAATGATGGAGAATATTCAGGTGAAGTTCAAAGGAAGGAGAAACAGAATTCTTCGTATCACCTGGACAAAAAAGGGAAAGAGATAAGGAGTTTGGGTAATGGATTACATCTGGCACAGAGGTTTGATCTGTTAGTGATAGGGAGACTTCATTTGTTCAGATATCTTCTAGAGTTCTCAATCTCTCTCTCTCTCTCTCTCTCTCTCTCTCTCTCGATGGATTCTCTCTCTCTCTCAGGGCAGTCTCTCTCTCTCTCTCTCTCTCTTTTTAAATTGTCTCTCCTGGATCTATTTTCCAGGTCAGTTGTTTTTCCCATGAGATATTTCACATTCTCTTCCATTTTTTCGTTCTTTTGGTTTTGTTTGGTGATTTCTTGGTTTCTCATAAAGTCATTAGACTCCATCTGTTCCATTCTAATTTTGAGAGAACTATTAAATTCAGTGAGCTTTTGAGCCTCTTTTTCCATTTGGCTCATTCTGCTTTTGAATGCATTCTTCTCCTCATTGGCTTTTTGAACCTCTTTTGCCAATTGAGTGAGCCTATTTTTCAATGTGTTAATTTCCTCAGCATTTTTTTGGGTCTCCTTTACCAAGGTATTGACCTGTTTTTCATACTCTTCTTGCATCTTTATCATTTCTCTTCCCAGTCTTTCCTCCACCTGTCTAACTTGCTTTTCAAAATCCTTTTTAAGCTCTTCCAAGGCCTGAGCCCACCCGACACCCCCCTGGGGTGTCTGGGGGTACTGAGGCCCCGCCCTCCACGTCTTTCCCTGATGGCAAGAATACGTTCTCGTCCGCGCCATCAGATCCGAAGGTCGGGATCATTTGTACTTGTTGGAAAAAACTCTCTATAGTCTTATTTTTCTTCCCTTTTCTAGGCATTTTCCCAGCCAGTTACTTGACTTCTGAGATTCCTTTCCACCTCCGCCTGGATCCGCCCAGCTAGTGCTTGGGGTCTGAGATTCAAATGGGCTTTCCTCCTGCCGGCTGGCAATCAGTGAGCTTTAGTTCAGGTGCTGGGGTGGGGGCAGGGCCGTCTCCCAAACTCGGTCCCTCAGGGGCTTTTCTGCAGAGACTTTCAGGAACGGAGCGGGTGGGGGCAGGGTCGGGGGCCCACCTCCTATGCTCAGCTACCTCAGGGGTTTTATTCAGAGGCCTTCAGTAGTAGAGCGGGGTGGGGGCAGGGCCGTCTCCCCAGCTCAGCTCCCTCAGGTTGGAAAGACCTTCAGTATTGAAGATCCTACCTGCTGCTGGGGGATTCCTGAGTCCTGGGCCGCTGCCGCCTCAGCCGCCGCCCACGCCTCTGCCTCTGCCGCTTCCTGTCCCCGTCTCTTCCTCCCGAGGGGGCCCGAGTCATGGAGACGCTCTGCTCCCCTCCCCCAGCCCAGCCTTCTTTCTCACTGACTTGTAGCTTCTGTGGGTGGAGGGACTTTCCCAGCTGCTGGAGCTTCCCCCGGAGCTTCCCTCTCTGAAGCCTGCTCGGGTCAGCTTCTCTGGGGCCACGGCCAGGGGTGGGGGTGGGGTCTGCTTTCCGGGGCGCTATGGACCCCGGGGACGGCTCTCCAGGGCTCAGTGGAACGGAAATCTCTTCCCCCTATGTTTATGCACCCCCTGCAGTGACTCAGAATTTATGGGGATCTCCCTTTACCTCAATTCCATGGGTTGTGGGCTCGGAGCTCGTAAATGTGCGTCCTTCTACTCCGCCATCTTGGCTCTGCCCCCTCAATTTTTTTTTTTTAAAAAAAAAAAAGGAGGTGAAGTAAGGGTATACATTTTTAAAAAAAAGCATATTCATATGGAAAAATTTAGGAACCAGAGAAAGAATAATGATGGAGAATATTCGGGTGAAGTTCAAAGGAAGGAGAAACAGAATTCTTCATATCACCTGGACAAAAAAGGGAAAGAGATAAGGAGTTTGGGTAATGGATTACATCTGGCACAGAGGTTTGATCTGTTAGTGATAGGGAGACTTCATTTGTTCAAGAATATCTTCTAGAGTTCTCAATCTCTCTCTCTCTCTCTCTCTCTCTCTCTCTCTCTCTCTCTCTCTCTCTCTCTCTCTCTCTCTCTCTCTCTCTCTCTCTCCCCCTCTGCCAAAAACAGGGCAGCTAATAACTTCTTTACTTGACTTAGTGATAATTTAATCCTTCAAAAGGCAGATTAATCACCAAAAAGGAAATTATATTCTAAATATGTTTTTCACTAATGAGGAAGAACTGGTTTTGGGGGGTGGAAATGATAGGGACCTTGAGGCAACTTGACCATTCCATTGTAGAATTCATGATGGAAATGGAAAAACAATCTGAGAATAACTTAACATGTACCATAGATTTTGGGGAAAGGAGATTTCAAAGAGTTCAGAGGAAAGAAAAAAACAAACAAAGACAGGGAGAGAGGGAAGGAGGAAGGAAAGGAGAGAGGGAGAGGGAGAGAAGAAGGAAGGAAGGAAGGAAGGAAGGAAGGAAGGAAGGAAGGAAGGAAGGAAGGAAGGAAGGAAGGAAGGAAGGAAGGAAAGTGGATGGAGAGAGATGATTGATAGAGAGAGAGAGGCAGGGATGGAGTACAGGAGAGATACAGCAAAAGAGAGAGGGGAAAGGAGGGAGGGAGAGGGAGAGAAAGAGAAGAGAGAAAGAGAACATGCACTTTTATTAAGTGCTTCTATGTGCCAACTAAGCACTAGGCATACAAAGGGAAGAAAACAACCTAGTCCCTTCCTCAAGAAGCACACATTTTAATGAGAGAAACAAAACCTGATAGAGAAGCAGAAAGTAGGAGGGAGAGAGGAGAGTGGCTATGGCCCCTCAAGAAATGGTATTCTGACCTAGGGACTCACCAATTGGAAAAGTGGGGTTCTAGGAAGCTAAGCTAGGATAGCAAGGCTACTAGTATTGAGATGGAGAGAAAGTTCAGGGAGGGAGTCTATCCCAAAGTGAAGTGAGCATCACTGGGTAGGTGGAACTAGGTAGGATACCATGTAGTAAAATGCTTCAGGCTGTTAGCCCAAAAAAGATGGGAAACGTTCAAGAACAAAATTCTGAAGACATAAAGGGAAACAAGCCCAAAGAGGAAAGATAGAACTTGTCTGAAGAAGTTAATGTGGCTGCACAGCTACTTCCCCCTGTGCTCTGCCCTCCTCCAACTTATCTAGAATATTAACATGCTTGATTCTAGATACCAGTTTTTAAGAACTTTAATAAACTAGAGACGATCAAGCGGAAAGCAACTAGGATGCGGGAGAGCCTTGAGTTCATGCCATATGCGTATTGGTTCAAAAAAATTGGGCATATCTGTCCTAAAAAGAAAAGACCCAGTGAGGGATATGATAGCTATGTTTGGGTATCTCCCATCATGGAAGAAAGGAATTAGTGTTGTTCCATTTGACCCCAGGGTAAGAACCAGGGTCAAGGAATGGAAAGTTCAAAGAAGCAAATAGGACTCCAGGTCAGGAAAAACATTCTAACAATCAGAGGTGCCCACTAGTGAGATTGATGTGGATGCAAATGATACCCTAAGGGTTAAAATAGTATTAAGGGTTGCTTTTCCAATGCTTTGTGAAGCCCTGTTGCTTATTCTGTAACTTGAAGACATCCTCAAATCCTTCCGCTTATCTCGAACCCAGACCAAAAGAATCGCTTTTGTGAACCTTATCCTGTGTCTCTAATTTTTAACCTGTGCCCTCCTGCCCAGTCCTTAAGTCCTTAAACCATAAAGAATTCCCTTTGTCTCCCTCATCCTGTGCTGTCTTTAATCTTTAACCTCCATAAAAACCTCTAAAATTCCATCATCATTCTGAAACCTCTTTAAAAGTACAGCTCCCCCAAATATTGGGGTTTCACTTGACTTTCCTGCTAGGAGACCCGTACTGCTTCATGTAATAAAGCTCCCAATGGCTAAAGAGAAGCTCCCTTTCACACTGGAACCACTCCTGGGGACATGTTGGGTACACCCTCCTTGGAGTTCTTACAGTAGGGGTTGGGTAACCATTTGATACAGTGAGTATTCCTTTCATGTGTGGGTTGGACTAGATAATTACTGAGGTCTCTTCCAACTCTCAGATTGTTAGAACTTTCAGAGCTCTTTATTTCAGTGTAGGACACCTTTTCCAAGCCCTCTTCATTTTAGTGCCTTCCTTCTGTTATTTCCTATTTATCTGGTATATAGCTTTCTTTGTATATATTTGTTTCCATGTTGCCTCTTGCATTAGATTGTATGCTCCCTGAGGGCTGAAACTGTCTTTTGCCTCTTTTTGTATCCATAGAACTTAACACAGTGCCTAGCATATAGAAGGTGCTTGATAAATGTTTTTTGCTTGATTAATTATTTAATTCTCAAGATAAAGGAAAACTGATTAAGTGATGGTTAAGTGATGCCAGCCACGAAACTTTGTTTTATGCCACTTAATTAGTCTGGCTAAGCATTCCACACAAGGGTTGATCCTTGAAGGTAAAACATAAATCTCAGGTCTTTCACACCTAGAATTCTCTCATCAACTCATCAACTACTCACATTCTCCACTGTGATCTGTAATATCAAGTGTACTCCATCTAATTTTCCTTATATGGGGACCAGATTCCAAAAAGCTTTTATCACTCAGGGCAAAATGAGGCATATGTTTCCAAACATGGTGGATATGTTCATTTGTTTTGTATGACTACTTATTTGTAGATTCTATGGGAAAGGAGGGAAGGTGTTGTTGGCAACTGACCAATGTTTTAAAAAGACATCAGTGAGACGTTGCCTTTTATACATGTTCTTGAGGCATGTGCAAAGTTAAATTTATCACTTCACTGTCTATCATCTGATATCACTTCTCCTAATTTAGACCTTTAAGGGAGAAGGTAGATTACATGCTAATGAAAGTCAATGGAGTTCCAAGTTCAAGGTGAAAAAGAACTTGGCAGTTCAGTTAGAATTCCAAGGTGCAGTTCAGTTAGAATTCCAAGGTGTTAAAGAATTAAAAATTCTCTAGTATCCCTACCCAAAACATAAACTGCACACCAACACCATCTGAAAAGTGGTCATCCAGCCTCTAATGGAAGATTCCAATCAAGAGGAACTCCTTATTCCCTGAGGCAGTCCATTATACTTTTTGGACAGCTCCAATAACTAAAACACTTTCCTTGTGTTGAGCAGAAACCTGCTTCCTAGCAAGTGACCAAAAAGTCAAATGATCAACTGCTCTCCTCTCTGTTGACAGCAACACAAGCCAAACCTCTCTATAGAAACACCAAAGCCCGAAAGTGGTGATTCTTCATTGACTTCAACCATGGCAGAGCCTCCATCAGTCAAGGACACAACCTAGATGTCCCTTCCACAAAGCTTCCTGGGACATCAATGACTTTAAAGCTATGAATTAACCATTTCAAACTAGAGCTGTACTGCTTCACTGAATCCCTCAACCCGACAGAGGTCCCACTATTTCTTTTTGAAGCATGGGGTTCATACATGCAAACAGCCATCAAAACCCTAGTCAGACTCCCTGGGTTCCAGAAAAGATGGCACATTTAAGATACTGGAAAAAGAAATGTCAATTTTCTAGTGCCCAAAAGAACATGAAAGGGTACAACTTCACTTTTCCAAAACAAAAGTAGTAGAATTAGCTGGTATATTGATAATAGACTCAATTTTGGGGATAGCATTCAAGTGGTAAGACTTAAACTTTTTACATACTTCTACCAAAAGCAAAAGAACAGGTGGGCACATGTAAGATCATAAAACACATAAGAGATTTAAGACCAGATGATCAATCAGGCACCCACTATTAAGCACCTACTATCTACCGGGGAATGTGCTATACACTGGGTCTACAAATGCAAGGGAGAAAGGCCCTGCACCCTAGGAGCTGACAATCAAATGGGAAAAGACAATTCAAAAAAGGACGCTGAAACGTGTCTGGAATACGATACAACCTAAGAACCCCTGGATTTTGCCATCCCTCCCACTTCTCTGAATTCTTATGATGCTGAGGCCTTTATATCTGTCCCAAAGTTGAACTTTATTTAGGTTTTACCTTCCCTTTTAAGATTATGAGCTCCTTGGGAGAAGGAATTGTCTCGATTTTCTGTGTGTATCCCCCGTACTTAGCACAGGACTTAACCCATAACAAGCACTTAAATGTTTTGTTAATGATTTGAATGTTCATGCATTCATCTTCCCAAAGGAGAGGATTGTGTAGTACAGCCCTAAATCTGTGTCCATAATTTATCCCCCAGACTTACCTTTAGCCTATTTCAGAGGACTGAACCAAGGACCCTTTTGATCATTTGATAAAACTTATAGATTCTTGTAATCAAAGAGAATGGCAAATTTTGGTTAGAAGGCAGTGAAAATAAAGATACATATTTTTCCTATTCAAGCTCACAGACCTCCTGACTCCTTGGGGAGGGTCTGTGTACCCCAGGTCACTTCATCTTTGTGAACCTCAAGTTTCTCATTTATAAAATGAAGAGGATAAACTCAGTGGCTTCTGTGGTCTGTTCTATCTCTAAATCTCCTTTCTTCCTTCCCTCTCTCAATTTCCTCACCTGAAAGATGGGAGTGATAATACCCCTGGGGTCTGATCTCTGGTTGGTTGTGGGGAAAGTGATTTGGAACTTCAGAAGGCTCTAAAAAAAGAGTAGATGACATCTCCCTTCTGTGATCTCCCCTCCCAAAGCAAGCACACGCCTCCCTCACTTGCATCCAATTGCCATTGCATGGCATCACCATGTCATGATCGTCCTTGAGAAGAAAGGACAAACTTTACCGGCTTCTTTGCACCATCTAGTGGCAAATGATAGGCACGACAATCCTATATTAAGTATCCTTCTGAGGATTCTACTCACTTCCTAAGTGGTTCCCTTACTCCTTCCTTGTCCATCAGTATGCAGATCTGGTTTGGCATTCAAGACCAGCTGGAACACTGCTCCTCCCCCATTCTGCATGTGAGCTGAAAAAACCCCTAAGTTTTCTGTTCCTGGCAAGGCAAGCAGCTGCCCATAGTCAGTCTTGGCCCACAAAATCACAAGGTTTGCAACGGACTTAGGGTAGCATGGTAAACATGGAAAGAATGCTGGGTTTAGAGTCAAGACATGGGTTGACATCCCAGTCCTCCTACTTCTGGGCGACATTATCTTGAGCCAGTCACTTTCACTTCTTTGGGACTCAGTTTTCTCATCTGTAAAATGAGGTTGGACTAGAAGCCCTCTGGGGGTGCTTCCAGCTCTAAATCTATGGTCTTATGACCCACCTACAATGCTCCCCTGCCCATTCCAAAAGGGAAGCCTTGGAGCAAGGGGAAGTGAGCGGGGCCAGGTCTTAACACTTAATACAACAGGAAGAGTATTGTCAATTCTGCCTCCATAATTTCTGGTCCATCCATCCTCTTCTCTCCACCCTGGTTCTGGCTCTTGGCACCTTTTAAATGGAGTAGCCTCCAGCCTTCAGTAGCCTTCAGTGCTTCCCTCAGCATCTCTCTTAGTGTATTCCCTGAACTCAGGCCTTTTTGTACTTTACCACGTGACTCCCTTCAAGGGGAAAGGGGGAAAGCCAAGCAAGGCACACTCATTTCCATATAATTCCATCCAAAAAAGAAGAATAAGCAAATAGAATGAAACCCTTACTCCACTAGAAATAATTCCTTGATAATTAGAGTTAACCCTGACCCTAGATTGGAGGCAGCTGGTGATACAGTGGCTAGTGTGTTGAACCTGAAGTCAGTAAGATCTGAATTCAAATTCAGCCTCAGACGCTTTCTAGCTGGGCATCACAAGTCCTGTCTGTCTCAGCTTCCTCAATTATAAAATGCAAATATCTACCTCCCTGGAGTGTTGTGAGAACATAATGAGATGTTTGTAAAATGCTTAGCTTAATGCTTGGCACATAGTAGGTGTTTAATAGATTCCTTCTCTCCCTCCCTAGGGGTTGGTAACTGCTGATGAGTGTTGGGTTCACAATAAAAAAAATAAAAAAACTTTTAAGTAGGCTTATCCTACATTAAAAGACAAGGAAACTAGAGCCTAGAGAGGTCTACTGACTTACCAGAGAACACACAGCTAGTAGGAGCAGAACTGGGACTAATATCCACATTACAGGATCACAGGAAGATTAGAGGTCATGAATTCCAACCCCCTCATTTTACAGAAAAGGAAACTGAGTCCAGGAGGGGTTAAATGACTTAGCCTTGATCAGACAGGGAGCAGGGTCAGGAATTGGATGCAGCTTGTTGAACTCCAAATCACCCTTCTTTCCACTGTACCAGATTCATCCATTCATCCTTATTCTCTCTCTCTCTCTCTCTCTCTCTCTCTCTCTCTCTCTCTCTCTCTCTCTCTCTCTCAACTTGCCCAGAATCACACTGTTAGTAAGTATCTGAGGCTGGATTTGAATTCAGGTCCTCCTGACACCAGGGCAAGCACTCTTTCCACTGAACCACTTAGCTACTACCTTCTTCTCCCCCACAACTTAGATTTTCTCTTAAAGCATCATGAGAAATAAGCAAGGTAGAGATCATTGCTCCCATGTTATAGATAAGGAAACTGAGGCTTGAGTTCCTGATGCACAGTAAACATTATACTTGTTGATTGATTCAAAAGGGACAGTGACCAAGGTCCCACTGTCAGGACTCCTGATGCCTAGTCCAGTAAGTACAACATGGTGTAATGGATGATGTTCGACAGGGTATCAAGAAGGACTGGATTTCAATCCTACGACAGACACTTAGTAGCCTCACTGCCCTGGGAAAGTCATTTAACCTTCCTAGGCTTTGGTTTCCCCCACAAAATGAGGGGTTGGAGCCATGGGAGCTTCTAAGGCTCCTTTAGCTCTAAATCTAGAATTCCACATCCTGGGGAGTATAAAATCCCTGCTTTGCTCATAATGAAATCCACTCCTAATTCCAAACTAAGGAGCCCAGAAAGCTGGTGACCATATCCTTCATCAGCCCAACAAGGATACGTCCCAGATGGAGATCAGAGAGCACTTTCCCATGGGAGGAGTCAAGGTCAACATCTGGGTCTCTGTCTCTGGGTTAAGCTTCTGCCCTTGATCTGCAAACCATAAGCCCTAGGAGTCCCTTAGATCTTTCACAGCTGAGGAAGTGGAGTAGCTCTCCATGAAGTCTTTCCTTTCAGCTGTAGAGCACCTCGTAGTAAATGCATGATTTCCAATGACCTTCACAACAGCCCTGTGATATAAGGGTCCATTTTATAGATGAGTAAACTGAGATTCAGAAGCGTGGGGGCACTGACACAGTTCATATGATAAGAGTCCAGTTGTTAGGAGGACTCTAATATCTTGATCCACACCTTGTTACCTCCAAATTATTGGAGTGGGGTGGGATGGGATGGGGCTAGTGACCCATTCCTCAGTTTTGGCCAGGAAAATGAAAAGGGGCAAATGGAGTCATAGACTGTGGGAATGAAATGATGAGGCAGGTTTCTATGGCTAATAGGGCTGGTCTTTCTCAATTGGGAGCAAAATTAAAGCAACACTAGGTGGTGCTGCAGTGGACATAGAGTGCCAGGCCTGGAGTCAGGAAGACCTGAGTTCAAATCCAACCTCAGCTACTCACTAGCTGTGTGACCCTGGGCAAGTCACTTAACCCTGTTTGCCTCAGTTTCCTCATCTGTAAAAAGCTGGAGAAGGAAATGGCAACCCAGTCTAGTATCTTCGCCAAGAAAACTCCAAATGGGGTCAGAAAGAGTCAGATACAACTGAAACAGCTGAACAATAGCAACCATTCCTAGAAAAGACATGTCAATCAATTGATCTATGAGCCCACTCCCTATCCTGTTATCTGACAAAAAACACTCCTCCCTGGTCACCACTCCTCAATATGGATTATCTTCCCCCATTAGAATGTCAGCACATTTTTTATTTGTCTCCCCAGCACTTCATAAACACTCAATAAATGCTTCTTTTCTTTCATTCATTCATTCAGCCTTTTTTTAGAAATAGTTTGAGTTGGCTCAAAACATCTCACCCTAAATTGGGGACATATTCTCCCACAAAAATATACACAGTCCTCAGGTTCCAGCTTGGAAAGCACCTTGACAAAAGGGGAAGCTTTGCTTGCTGGAAATCCTTCTCTCCCCTGGAGGGTCTCATCTCCATAAAGAAGATGCCATATCCTCAGATCAGGAGTGGCTTTCTGTTGGACTCCTTATACAGTCCTAAAGTCTCCTTCTGGGTGGGGGGATTTACTACATGTTCAATCATCTCCCCAAGAAAATTTTGTTCACCGCCTCTGCTCTTCCACAGACTCTCTTACTGAACTCTCACATTTGACCCAAGAAGGCCCAGGTTCAAGTACTGCCTTTGATACACCCTGGCTGTAGAAATCACTTACCTTTTCGGTGACCCCCGACAATTCTTTGAGTTAATAAACTGCTGAGCTGATGCGGATATGTATTGTCTAAGGGAGTGTCTTTCCTGGGAATTTCCCATATCAGGGAAATCACAGGTCTGGCTTAAATTTTAAGTCAGTACAAGGTATGACTAATAAAAACATTACCATCCTGGTAGCTACTTGGGAATTCTTTGGGGACGTTCACCTTTTCAGGAAGTGTTCTACAGACTTTGCGAATACCCCAAGGAGCATGGACTTCAAGCTGGAGGTGATCTTAGAAATCGCATGCTTAAACTCAGCCCAGAGCTTGGACACTGAGCTGTCTTCATCTAAGAGGGAAGCTTCTCCAAGAAGATGGAATCACATCTGGATCTTGCCCAGAAAACCAGGAGATCAAGCTTTAGTCACGCCTCTCAAGGCTTTGTAGTTTTTCTTTTCATAGTATATCTCCCTAATGGACTTAAATCTCCATATGGACTGGGATTTCCTCTGGGCTAAACTTATCTTCACAGCTCTCCACACAAGCAGTTTTTGATAAATGTTTGTTGGACTGGTTGGCAGTTGATGGTGCAGTGGATAACAGTTTAAAATAATAATATTTAACATTTATATGGTGCCTACTATGTGCCAGGTGATCCTCATTATAACCCTGAGAAAAAAGTATTAGTATTATCATCCCCAATTTACAGATGAGGGAACTAAGGTAGCTAGTAAATATCTGAACCCGCATTTGAACTCAAGTCTTCCTAACTCCAGGCCTGGCACTCTATCCACTACACCACCTAGCTGCCAAGATAGAGTCAATAGATCAAATAATACAGCAGCAAGACATCCTGGAACCAGGGACATGTGGTACAGTGGAAAGAACACTGACTTGAGACTCAGGACCTGGGTCTGGGTTCCAACGCTGACATCTACTACTCGTATGATCTGGGACAAGGTCTAGAGAACCTCTTTGTTCTTCTTTTTCTTCATCTTTAAATGAGAAAGCATCTGAGATCCTATGATCTCATAGTTCTAATCCCAGCATGGCTACTTATGACAAGAGAACAATTCATGATAGAATGGAAAGCGTTGGCAAATGGGAAAAAGAGAACTAGTAGGGAGCAGGCCTCTGGATATGGCAGCAGGATACACACACACACACACACACACACACACACACACACACACACACACACACGCATATACACACTCCACTGTCCCCTTCCCACATATATGCTCTCCACTCTACTAGAGTTCAGGTGGTCAAGACTATGGGGAACCAAAAGGGATGAAGCCCAAAACTCATTGGAAGTTGAGTCAGGAAACTGGGTTCGTTAGTTTCTGCATAATCCATTCTCACTTCCCTGTTGGGAAAGCCAACCCCATCTCTCCCCTTTAATAATTCACTCTAAGTACCTCAGGAACTGGTAAACAAAGCTTTCATTATTCATGGAGCAAATATTTACCAAATTACAGCCTTCAGGATGCTCAGTCTGCAGATGAATCGCTTACTATGAAGAAGGGAGTCTGGAAGATAGAGGGCAGCTTCTGCTCCACAACTGAGGATGGACACAGACAGGGGCTTCTTCCCTTCAGCATCCTGCTGTCACCCCACAAGAGCATCCATCTGGAGGGAACGTGGTTATCTCCAACGCTTTGCAGACTCATCCCCTTCCACGCGAGTTTGGCCCAGCAACTGGAGAGGGCCCAGAAGGGCCAGGCCACCTCTTAACTACCTGCAGGTCAGCACAAACATGGACACTCACGCTGCGAGTTTGAGATGCTGGGGCCTGGCACTTGGTTTGGGCTCAAGGTTCCTGGGGACTACAGAAAGTGTAAGTTAACTCAGCACAGAGGATAGAGAAAGAGACAAGGAGAAAGCAGAAGAGAGATCAGGGAAAGTGATGGATGGGAGGGAGTAGGGAGAGAGGGGGGAAGAGGAGGACAGAGTGAAAGAGGGGAGGGGAGAAGAGAGGGAGAGAGAAATGAAAGATGACAAGGAGACAGAGACGGAGAGGAAGAGACAAAATTAGAGGTCAAAAGACAGAGATAGTGAACAAAGAGGGATAAGTTAGAGAGTGATGGATAGTGGACAGGGAGTGGGGGTGTGGGAAGGAAGGAGAAAGAAACCAATACAGAATCAGAGAGACAGAATCAGGGAGGAGAAGAGTCTCTACAAAGAATAGATATAATGACTTAGTGATGGAAACAGAAAATATCTATGATAGTAATGCAGGGAAGGGGTGATAAGGACCTCTACTGAAATGGAGGGTGATCCCCTGGGGCGACGTTGATGGATAATGACAAGACTTCAGTACTAATTGGAGGAAGAAAGAGAATCAGAGACAGAGACAGAGAGAGACAGACAGATAGACAGAGACAGAGAAGAGGGGAGGGAGAGAGAGAAAGAGGGGTGGGGAGAGGGAGACGGAGAGAGAGAGAGAGAGAGAGAGAGAGAGAGAGAGAGAGAGAGAGAGAGAGAGGAGGGAGGGAAAGAGAGAGAGGGAGAGAGAGAGGGAGAGAGAAGAGCAAAAGTTAACTCTGGGTAACAGGATGGAGGAGGGAAGGACAAACATTTCTTAAGCACCTACTATGTGCCAGGCACTGTGCTAAGTACGTTACAAATAATATCTCATTAGATCCTCACGACAACCCTGGGAATAGGTGTTATTATCATTATCCCCATTTCACAGTTGAGGAAACTGAGGCAGACAAAGGTTAAATGACTGACTTGCCCAGGATCACCCAGCTGGTAAGAGTTTGAAATTTGAACTCGGGTTTTCCTGACTCTATGCCCAGCATTCTATCCCCTGTACTATCCAGCTGCCTCAACACAAGGGTGCTTGTACCTTCAGCAGAATGAGGAAGGGGAAGGTTTTAGGAGATGGATGATGAATTCAGTCTGGAGCATGTGGAGCTTGAGATGCTGGTAGGACATCCAGGTGGCAATATGGAAACACCAGTTGCAGCTGCAAGATTGGAGCTAAGGGACTGGAGGGAGATCACAGCTGGCTAAGAGATATGGGAGTCCTCCGATCCACAACGGTGACCTGAAGCCATGGGCATGAAGGAGATTTCCAAAAGAGAAGGAAGAGAAAAGGACTCCAGACAAAGCTTTGGGACCCAGACTTACTTAGAGCATGGGAGGAAGGGGAGAAGCAGAGCAGCAAAGGAGACAGAGAGAAGGAACAGTTAGGGAGGCAGGGAGGGGAAGGAGCAGGATGGAGAAAACATAAATTGGAACTCAAATTATCCAGTGGGAGAGGATGGTCAACAGCATCCAGTGCTGCGAAAGACCATATGAAGACTGAGAAAGGGCGATTGGACTTGGCAATGAAGAGGTCAGTGGTTCAGATTCATGTTTGTGAATCCCTCTGAAATGTTGGAATATCTTTTCTACTTCAGTGACCTTCCGTGGATAACCTAGACTCTCTGAGGAAACTTTGGGGCCCTCAAACAAGTCACTCTGAAGCTCAGGTCTCACTTTGTAGGAATGTGGATGGAGGGGAAATGTTTAGGATATGGGAATGAGTCTGTAATAGGATGGGCCCAGGAAGTAGGTTTGATAACTAATAATAATATTAACGTTATTACCATATTACAATTAGGGCAACTAGGTGGCTCAGTGGGTAGAGCGCCAGGCCTGGAGACAGGAAGACCTGAGTTCAAATTCAGCCTCAGACACTAGCTGTGTGACCCTAGGTAAGTCATTAATCCCTGTTTGCCTCAGTTTTCTCATCTGTAAAATGATCTGAAGAAGGAAATGGCAAACCACTATCTTCTTTGCCAAGAAAGTCTTAAATGAGGTCACGAAGAATTGGACATGACTGAGAAAAGACTCAACAGTAAAAATGTTATGATGGGTGACACCATTACTGCCAACAAGTTCCTTGGGAATAAAGGCTGTTTCAATTCTGCCTTGTAACCTAACACCTGGCATAACATCTGGCCCAAAGGACCCACTTAATAAATGTTCACCGATTAACTGGTTAACTTTTTTTCCCCAGAACTTTATCATTATTAAGCACTTCCACACACGTTATCCCTGTGAGCCTTAAAGATGTGCAAATATAACTAATCTCATTTTACAGATGAGGGAACTGAGCCCCAGAAAGGTTTCCAACAGCTAGTAAATGAATAAGAAAAGTGTTTATTAAACCCTTGCTACGGCACTAGGAATATAAAGACAGAAATGAAAAGATATCTATAGTCAAGGAACAAAGCTAAAGACCAGGGTAGACCCCAAAACGAGTGTCCTTTTCCAGTATTAGGCATGAGGTTCAGCCATACGCACACACACACATGTACACACGCACACATACACACACGTACACACACATACACACACACATACATACACACACACACATAAAGGGTCAATCAATTACCCACTCCCACCCTCTCACATGTACCCCACCCCCATTACCTCCACCACCAAAGGGAAAATAGGTGAGACTGCCTTTTATCCCTAAGGATACTGTACCAAGAGGCACAGCTAATAATACCAACCACAGATATCATTTGTACATCCATTAAAATTTGTAAAATCCTTTTCAAAGATTCTCTCATTTATTCATCACACAATTCTGTGTTGTTCTTTGTGCTGGACCTGGAATTAGGAAGACTTGAGTTCAAATACTATCTCAGACTCTTGTGTGACCCTGAGAAAGCCACTTAACCTCTGCCTCATCTTCCTTATCTGTAAAATAGCATAGTTAATAATAGCTCCTACCTCCCAGGGTTGTTGTAGGATCAAATGAGATGGAACACAGTAAGCACTATATAAATGTTAACTAGTGAAGATGATGATGGTGATGGTGATAATGATGGGAACTGAGGCTGAGAGAGTGACTTCAATGACTGGCCCAGAGTTACACAGCTAGTAAGTGCCTCAGTGAGGAACAGTCTTTATTTTGTGGAGGCTGGCACAGTCTCCCTTTAAGGATGTTATCCTCGGGATTTGATTGGTCAGGAAGACTAGGGATCAGGTGGAGAGTTAGTATTCCTGAGGTCTAGTAGAATTCCCACAATACTTCAGGATGTCTTTTTGACTCAGCACAGCTGCCCTGCATTTCTTTTTAGTAATTCTCTCCTTTTTAATTCCGTATTATAAGTAAAGTTATGCTCATTGCATCTTATGGTCCATGATGTTTTCATCGCATTCCAGTACCAAACCTGAATCGATAGGGTAGCTAGAGTGAGGCTGAGCCCAGAAAAGTGTCTAAAGTAGGATTCAAACTCAAGTCTTCCTCATTCCAAGATCCAAAATTCCAAGGAAGACAGCAAACAGCTCAGCAAAACAGATGGGTTCAACATGACCATAAGTCTTCTTCTGGTTGAAAAAGGAGAAAGTAATAAGGAATTGGAGAAGGATGCAGAATCTCCAGCCCCACTCTGCCCTTCAGGTCTAACTCTGACAGATCCATGTCTCAACCTTAGCACATGTAATTAAAGAGTTCCTTGAAAACCCAGCATTAGGCAAAACATTACAGGATGCAGTCAATGCCCTGAGGAACTATGTTCCCCAATGGATAATCAGTCAATGACATTAGCACAGGGTCGCCATGACTTTAGCTAGGGTTTTGTTACTGAATGATGGAATCCTAGAACTTCCAAACAGGAAGGAACCTCACAAATTATCTAGCCTAAACTGTACTGAAATCATGGCTGCTCCCCACAACATCCTCAACCATCTGAGACATCATCCAGGCGTTCTAATTTTTTTTGTATCATAGGCAGGGGTAGGCTGGAGACAGCTCTTGAGAACTGATGAGCATGTACATCTTGGAAATTGACCAAGGCTACAAATTAGGGCTTAATTCTTTGTTGACTTGTTGATTATCTGGACTTAAAGTGTGGTCAGTGGAGGGAGAGCACTGGGCTTGGGATCAAGATTCATCTTTACGAGTCCAAATCCAGCCTCAGAAACTTACCAGCTGTGTGACCCTGGGCAAGTCACATAACCTTCTTTGTCTCTGTTTCCTCATCCGTAAAAGGATCTGGAGAAGAAAATGGCAAACCATTCCAATATTTTTGCTAAGAAAATCACCTCGTTTTCTTCATCCGTAAAATAAACTGGAGAAGGAAACAGCAAATCACTGCAATATCTTTGCCAAGAAAACCCCAAATGGGGCCACAGGGAGTCAGACATCACTGAAAAACAACTTAGCAACAACAAAAAAAGATTTACTGTGAAGAAGAAAATGTTAATAATAAACTTTAAATTGTGCCATTCTTTTTATAGAGAGCTGGTTATTAAACACTGACCAGCACACCCCAAGTCACAGGCCTTATGGACAATCTAGTGAAGTTGAGAGTACCCATCTCAGATTCATGCTTTTAAAATGCAAAAATAAAGTTCGTAAGATTACAAAGGAAGACAATTCTATTGAACTACAGTTGCCAAAATATTTTTTAAAGCAAGTTCACAGACCCCCAAATTAAGCCTGGTTTGAAATCCTCTAAGGATAGGGAAGTCACTACCCTACTACTGAGGCAGCCTATTTCCTTTCTGGGAAACTCTAATTATTGGGAGATTTATCTCTTTGCTTTGAGCCAGAATTTTTCTCTGTGTGACTTCCTCCTCTTGGTCTTTGTTGGACCCTGCAGAGCTGAGTGGAATAAATGTGCTCCTTCTTCCACCCTCTTTCAAATATTTAAAGACAACAATCATTCTCCAAACCACCACCACTTTCCCCCCTCCATCCCTAACTAATCTCTTCTCCAGGACAAGCATTCAATCATTCATCCTCTGTGAAATCCTAGTTTTCTGGTGGTCTCTGGTATGCTTACCATCCTGCCCACCCACATCTAGGTACCGCCATCTTGCCAACACTCTTCCCACAGTGTGGTATCCAGAATAGAATACAATACCCAAGAGACTGTCTGACCACAGAATAGGGCAAGACCATCCTCCCCCATTCTGCACACATTTTGCTCATCTTCATGCAGTCCAAGCTCATATAACATTTTTGGGTGGCCCAGTCACAGCTGATTCCCAGTGAGGTCAGCATCTTACTAAAGACACCCAAGTTGCTTCACCATCTAGTCCCCAAGATGACCCTGACCAAATGCTCAGCCAAAACCCAGGTATGTTACATTCATGGTTTACTAGTCTAGTAACCCTACCAAAAATAAAATTTGCCATTGTGTTCTTCTCCCTTTTTCTTCCCAGACAGTCATCCCTTAGAACAAAGTTTTTTTTTACGAGAAAAAAATCAGCAAAACAAATCAATATGTTGGGGGCAGGGGGGAAGCTGATGTTTTATGCCTACTTTAGCAAAGGAATTGGGGAAGTGTCTCCTCATTTCCCTTCGTTGGGGCCAAAGCAGTCCTTTATAATTTCACAACATTCATTTGCAGCTGTTTTCTGGGTGGTGTTCTTTCCATTTATATCCCAAATTATTTTCCAGAATGTTTCTATCGATTTACAGCTCCACCAATAATACATTATTAGTAAGCCTTTCTATTTGCCCCTATCACAAATAGGGCAGCTAGATGGTACAGTAGGTAGAAAACAATGGGCCTGGAGTCAGGAAGACCTGAGCTCTTATCTAGCCTCAAATACTTACTAACTGTGTGACCATGGGCAAGTCACTTAACCCTATTTGCCTCAGTTTCCTCATCTGTCAAATGAGCTGGAGAAGGCAAGGGTGAACTACTCTAGTGTCTCTGCCAAGAAAACCCCAAATGGGGTCATGGAAAGTCAGACATGATTGAAAAATGGTTGAATGATAGCTACAACATTGATTTTGGTTTCTTGGCCACCATGCCAGGTACAAAGGTTGTTTTGATGTGCATTTCTCTTTGACGTAGTTATTTGGAACATCCTTTCATATGGTTGTTAAAAGCCTATAATTCTTCTTTTGAGAACTGCTCATTCATAACCTTTGACTGTTTCTATACTGGGAAAATAAATTCATATTGATTGATTGATTGAGATAAAAATGAGAGCAGAGACTGTCTTCTCCACCTTCTGCCAAGTATTCCAAAGGACTTGACATAAAGGGAGGAAATTCCAGAGTCTCACTCGGACTCCCAGACCAACCTGCAGAATCCCCTCATCCTCAGTCAGCCTCTTCCTCTGGCATAGCATGAACTTCAAACAATTTTTCTAGAAATAGAAATAGATTTCTACTGATCCATCCACACTCTTTCACCAGATTCTCTTGAGGCCAAGGGAATATATTTTGCAAAGATGCTTGGCTTGGATCAAAGGGATTTGGGATAGGGAAATCACAGATTCATAGGATCATAGATGGAGACTGTCTAATCACTTCTTTTGACAGATAAGGAAACTGAGGCCCAGAAAACTTAAGTGACTTTCCCATGGTCCTATACATTGTAAGAAGAGCCAGAATTTGAATTCAGGTCTTCTTGCTCCTAACTTAGTGTTTTTCCCCTCCACTATAGTCTCCTAGTTTGTGGCTCAGTGGACAGTTGGAGGATTGCCCCCATTCCCTTGATCTGTGCTAGAGCCACTAGAAGATGGGCCCCACACCTACAACTGTCATTGGAAAGCTGAAGAATACATGACAGGGTTACATATTGTCATCAACTCCTGGAGATTTCCCATTTCTAAGAAACTGAAATGGTCCCTGTGCAGTATAAGATGACGTTTCTTCCAGGAAGTAGGTGACTTCATGACAACTGCCAGAGGGTGTGGGTTTGGATACTCACTAGTCTACTTACTCCCTAGTTTAAAGGTAGACATGGGCTTTGGAATCAGAGGACCCTGATTCAAATCCCAGCTTGGCTGTTTTCCACCCTAGACCTCAGTTTCCTCACCTGTAAAATCTGGGGGTTATAACAGATGATTTGGGAGGTAATGATGAGTGGAGTGTGGATTTATAGTCAGAGGTTCCAAATGTGACCTGGGTGTCAGTTTCTCAAGGTCCCTTCTAACTCCAGATCCATGATCTCATTATTTCTTGAAGCTCTAAATGTAGAATCCCAAGCTTTAAAAGAGAAATAACCATTTCAGGAAGAGAGAGGAGAGTGTGGTGGGTGGATCTGTGATCTTCTCTCCAGGTCTGAGAGTCAAGGCTCACAGAGAGAAGCTCTCTGATCCCACGCTAAGCACACAGACACTGAAATATTCAGGAATCCACTCGATTATTTATGAGACATTTACTTTTGGTAAACACAGCCTTCGAGAAGGCACAGAGCCGCCTCCAGGGGCCATGAAATATTGTTTGGCAGCCTGGCCAAGGCTTCAGTCACTGAAAGGGTTTTGTCTTCCAGCCTAGAGAGTCTCCCCGTGAGATCCCATGATGAAATAGAAACAGCCAGGGCCTTTCAAACGCAGCAGCTGAGGAGTGTTTGCCTCAGTTCTGTATCCTCCTCTTGACACCAGCAGGCTAAAAATAAGGAGCATTTGTCAAATACTGCTTTGAGGTCTGCAAGGGCTGGTGGCATTCAACATTAGCCTGGAAGGGCACTGACTCTGGAGGAGGAAGATCTGTGTTCACATGTTGCTTCTGCTTACTACATTGGGCAAGTCATTTCATCTCTGTCAGCCTCCTTATCTGTTAGAAGATAGAATACCTTAGATGAGGCCCTTCTCAACTCCAGAGCTATGACCCTGTGATTCCCTTGTCCCTTCCCACCCCATTACATTATAGTTGCTCATTTGTTTTGTATCTACTTTATATACTCATGCAAACGTATGCACGTGTATATTATTAGCACAATGCCTAGCATAGAGTACGCATTTAATAAATGTAGGTTGATTGATTTTGTTATCATTCAGTCATTTTCAGTGATGTCTTGACTCTTCATGGCTGTATTTGGGATTTTCTTGGCAAAGATACTGAAATGGGCTGCCATTTTATGACAATGAAAATCCTTGAGGATGAGGTAAAGGAAATTAAAGCCATTATCTGCAAAACCCTAGGTGGAGATCTTGACCTAGTCAGAGCTATACGAGGGCAGGGCCATTGATACTTTACCCCTGTGGGTCAACATTTTAAGGGCATTAACAGTATTTGTACTTCTTCTACAGCAAGGGTAATAGGAGCACTTAGCACACAAATTAGCAGCAATTAGCTAAAATGGGAAGCTGCATGATGATAAGCTTCCAGAAAACTCCTCCAAAACCTACCCTACCCTGCTTCCCCTCTCTTGCAGTATTATCCCAAGCTCCCCTGCCCTATCCTCAACCCAATGGCCTCCAACAGTCACATTGTCACCTATGGCTCTAGACCCATTTGAGAAGGCGGAGGGAGTAGGACAGAGTTGTGAGAAGTACAGGGAAGGGAGAGGGTGAGAAGCAGGGGGAGGGGTACATAGAGGGGAAATGGCAGCCTAGGTCCTGGCAGACACACATCATCTTCCACTGTTGGGGCCATATTTCTTTCCATTCAATTCACCACGCCAAGGAGTGGCCTGAATTACTGCCTCTCAATCCCTCCAAACCCCATAGCTGGCACCTCTTTAAGACTCACCTGCAGCTCAGCCAAGCCCCAGGATCTGAGAATAGTCAGCCTCGAGTAAAGGACTCTTGGGATTTCAATCTGGAAGTGACCTTAAGACCAACTCATCCAAGCCCCTCATTTTATTGATAAGAAAACCAAAACCTAGAGAAATCAAAAGACTTACCTCAAACTACACGGATTAGGACCCAGATCTTCAGATGTTGTTCAGTCATGTCCAACTCTTTGTGACCCCATTTGGGGTTTTCTTTACAAAGATACTAGAATGGTTTACCATTTCCTTCAGCTCATTTTACAGATGAGGAAACTGAGGAAATCAGGGTTAAGAGATTTGCCTAAGGTCACACAGCTACTAAGTGACTAAGACCAGATTTGAACTCAGGTCTTCCTGACTCTAAGCCCATGCACTCTGGTGCCACCCAGTTGCCCAGATTTTCAGATACTAAATACATAAGGACCCTTGATTTGACAATAAGTTGTTGATAATCTAAGGCAGTATAGTTCAGTGAAAAGAGCCCTTTGCCTGAAACTGGAATCCCAGATCTTCTATTACTCATTGTGTAGACCTGGCCAAGTTCCTCCCCTTCAGATTTATAGTCATCATTCCAGAGGCAGAAAAGACCTCAGAAGCCATCTAGTCCAATCTCCTCATTTAAGGGGCTTATAGTCACCTGCCCAAGCTCAGAGTCAGAGCCCAGATTTGAACCCTGACCTTCTGACTCCAGGACAGGCTATATTTGCATCAAGATGAAAGTCAACCAAGAAATCTCCATGAAGCCAAAACCTTCATAGATTCTGATGCCTTGCTCTGTGTGGCTCCTAAATTCTCTGAGCACACACCTGAAGGAATAGGCATTTTCTTAGAGTGAGGAGAAGTCCACCAAAAAACAGGACAAAACTGTGGGGACAGGGAGCTGGTCATCCCCCAGATCAGACTCCTTGCTGTTCCTCTATATAACATCCCATCTCCATGACTTTGTACACATCAGTCCCTGTTCCTACAATGCTCTCTAGTCTCATCTCTGCCTTTGAAAAACTTGGCCTTCTTTTTAGGCTCAGCTGGGGTGTCCCTTCCTCCATGAAGCCTTCTTTGGATTCCCCCTGCCTGTAATTAATGCATTCACCCTCCTTCATTTTCCTTGTACAATACCATGCTAATTTATGGATGCAATCATCTCTTGTACATTGTCACACATATTTGTACAGGTTTTAGCTACTTATGCTATACTATATTTACTTTTGTCTGTATTGACCACTGCTCACCACCAGAGGGTGCAGAGATGGTCAGGCATACTAAGTGTTCCTCTGTGGGGAACTTAGGAAAGCAGATTGTCAATCATCACTTAGCGCTGCCCCCTATATGGATCGTGCTGGATTCCATCAGTGTAGGCTGTACAAATGGATCCTTTTCTTCTGTCCTTAACCTCTTAGAGTATCCACCTGATGCTGGTATCATTGGGTGACAACTTAGAGGCATGACGGTTGCTGTCCGTCTTCAAAGAGGACCAAAATGACATCACCATTGTAAAGTGAAGTTTCAGTGTGTCCGACTCTAACTGATCAGACCAATAGGAGCTCAAAATGTTGTACCACAGTTTGGGCACAGAGAATTTTTGTAAATATTTGGGGTGGATATCTCAAATTTGCGCATCCTGTATTTACTTTGTGCTGTCTCAATTCTGCTTTGCTCGAAGAGCCCTTTCTGATGTGGGCACACCATGCTGAGGTGTCCTGTGCCAATGTCTCCCATGTTGCACAGTCAAATCCAAAGTTCTTGTGAGAGATCTTGACAGTGTCCTTGTATAGTTTCTTCTGGCCACCATGTGATCACCTGCCCCATGAGAGTTCTCCATAAAATTGTATTTTTGGCAAGCATACATTTTGCATTTGAACAACATGGCCAACCCATCGGAGTTGCACTCTCTGAAGCATAGTTTGAATACTTGGCAGTTCAGCTCCAGCAAGGACTTCAGTGTCTGGTACCTTATCATGCCAGGTGATCCTCAGAATCTTCTTAACCCAATTCAAATGGAAGCAATTCAGTTTCCTGGCATGGCACTGGTAGACTGTCCATGTTTCACAAGCATATAATAATGAAGTCAGAACAAGGCCTCTGTAGACCTTCAGTCTGGTAGTCAGTCTAATACCTCTTTTCTCTCAAACTTTTCTTCAGAGCCTCTCAAACACTGAGCTAGCTCTGGCAATGTGTGCATCAACCTCATTGTCAATGTGTACATCCCTGGAAAGTACACTACCAAGGCAAGTGAACTTATCCACAGCATTCAAAACTTCTCCATTTGTTGTAATTGATGGTTCCACATATGGATGGTGTGGTGGTGGTTGATGAAGCACTTGTGTTTTTTTGGTGTTAATTATTAAGCCAAAATTAGCTCAGGTAGCAGAGAATTGATCCATACTTCATTGCATCTCAACTTCAGAGGCTGCATTGAGTGCACAATCATCTGCAAACAGAAAATCATGCACCAGTACTCCCTCCACTTTCATCTTGGCTTATAGCCTTTTCAAATTGAAGAATTTGCCATCAGCACGATAGTTGACCTTGATGCCATGTTCATCCTCATTGAAAAGATTCATCAACATGGCTGAAAACAGCCTGCTAAAAAGCATGGGAGCAAGCACACAGTCCTGTTTCATTCTTTTGGTGACTGGGAAGGCACAAGAGCATTGTCCATTATCTAGAACCCAGGCAAACATGCCATCTTGAAATTGACATATAATATTGATGAACTTGTCTGGGCAACCAAGTTTTGACATAATTTTCCATAAGCCTTCACGACTAACAGCATCAAAGGCCTTGGGCAGATCTACAAATGTTGTATACAGATCTCTCTTTGACTCCTAGCATTTTTCCCGGAGTTGTCAGGCAGTAAATACCATATCGATTGTTCCTTGGCCCTTTCTGAAGCCACACTGACTTTCAGGTATACGAACATCTTCCAGGTGAAGGATCAGCCTATTATGAAGGAGTCTAGCAAGAACTTTGTGAGAAATGACTAAGAGAGAGATGCCCCTGTTATTGTCGCAGGACAATCTATTCCCTTTACCCTTATAGAGATGGACAATGGAGGCACCCTTGAACTCCTGGGGAATAAGCTCCTCTTACCATATAACCTGGAAAATTTCAGTCATCCTTTGAATGAGCAATTGTCCCCCTACCTTGTAAATCTCAGCTGTAAAAGAATCAGCACCAGGTGCTTTGCCACATTCAGCTGGAAGTTCAGCTAAGGAGGGATTGACTTCAACCTGAGGTAAACAGTCAATGACCTCAGTCTGTTGAGAACACTATGGAAGTGTTCAGTCCATCTCTCTAGGATCATATCCTTATCACTAATCAGTGTGGCTCCATCAGCACTGAGTAGTTGTGATGCACCATAGATTTTTGGTCCATAAATAGCTTTCACAGAATGATAAAAGCACTTTGGATTGTTACTATCAGCATAAAACTGAATTTCACCTGTCTTTTTACTGAGCCAGGAATTCTGCATCTCTCTAAGCTTTGCTTGTACTTTGCTTTTGATGGAATTAAATGCTATCTTCTCAGAGGTGGATGAACTATCCTGCTGGTAAATCCTGTGGAGTTCTTGTTTTTCATTTAGCAGCTTCTGAGTTTTCCCATCATTTTTATCAAACCGGTCTTGGTGTTCTGACCCAGATGAGCAAATGCAGTGCTGTACACCAAATCTCTGAGAGCTGCTATGCCTTTTCTGCTCCGCTGTTGCCAACTGTGTGTTGACTCAACTTTCCCTCCAAGACAGCAACAAACTGTTCACACTCAGAGAAGAGCTCTAATTTGTTGACATTAATTTTTCTGGTAGTCATTTTGCCTTGGGGGCAGTGCTTTTGATGAATGCGAATATCTAGCTTGGAAAGGATAAATCTATGATCAATCCAGGACTCTGTACTACACATTGCCTTTGTCACTCTCACAACTTATCTCTTCTCCTTACAGTCACATAGTCTATTAGATGCCAATGTTTGCTGTGAGGATGCATCCATGAAGTTTTATTGCATTTAGGTATTTCTTGGCAGAGATACTGGAGTGGTTTGCCACTTCCTTCTCCAGGTCATTTTACAGATGAGGAAACTAAGGCAAACAGGGTGAAGTGACTTTCCCAGAGTCACACAGCCAGGAAGTGTCTGAGGCTGAATTTGAACTCATGAAGATTAGTCTTCCTGAGAGCCTTGGCACTCTATCAATTGTGCCACCTATATGTATGTGCATATGTGTGAATGTGTCCACACATAAAATCAAATTACTCAGCTTAAGCCCCCACCTGCTAGCCTTCCCTTTCTGCCTGAATATCATGCCAAAGGCAAACCTGACAGATGAAGGTATGTGCCATCATTAGTGTCCTGCAAAGGGTCATAATGTCCCATTACATGTATATATAGTCCATCAATGGAATGTAAGCTCCCTGAGGGTAAGGATAGTTTTGTTATTTCCTGTCTATCCTTCGTGTTTGGAGGAGATAGTGAGGCTGGTGTCCTTGCACAGCCCTGCCTCGCTTAAATCCAATTCATTTGCAGGTCATGGCATCACCTTCCTGATGTCGTGGTCCTCTTCAAGAATGAAGGACACACAACAATAACAATGGTGTTTGCTCATAATAAGTGTCTAATAACTTTAAAATTAAGTTGCATTTCCCCTGCTGTAAGCTCTTTGAGGGTACAGATTGATTTATTTTTTTTCTCTTCATAACCTCAATGACTACAAGAGTTTCTTAGGCTTCAATGAATAATAAGTTATTTGCTCTTGTTATTCTAAATTTGAGTATTTCCATAAACAAAAACACACAGAGAGAGGAAAAGAGCACTGCACATGAAATATCTCATCTTCCTTATATAGTGCTCCCATTTTTTTTACAATTACATGATAAATTAATATGTTATTTTCAACACTCTGTGTCTACTTGCCCATATCTCCTCCTCAACCTCCTTTCCTCTTTTGTTCATTTTTAAGGTTTCAGTGACCCTCTTCTCTTTCTTTTCCTATTCTTTTTTTTATTTGTGTTCCACAATCACTACAGTACACTCTAGATTTTTCTTTCCCTCCCTTCCCCCTTCCCTCTCCCCACCTCCACCTTCCTTCCCCAAGATGGCATACAATTTTATGTAGGTTCTACACATATATTTCTATTAAATACATTTTCACCATAGTCATGTTGTATAGAAGAATTAAAATGAATGGGAGAAATCATATAACAAACCAAAATGTAATAAAAAAAGAAAATGATCTGCTACAATCTGCAATTGAATTCTTTAGTTCTTTCTCTGGATGTGGAAGGAATTTTGCCTTAAGAGACCACTGGGAATTTTTTAAGTCCTTGCATTGCAGTGAAGTACTAAGTCTACCAGAAAACATCCTCACACACTGTGATTGTTGCTGTGTACAAAGTTCTCCTGGTTCTGATCTTTTCATTCAGCATCAGTTCATATAAGTCTTTCTAGGCCTCTCTGAAGTCTTCCTGTTCATCATTTCTCATAGCACAATACATTCATATACCACAAATTTATTCAGCCATTCCTCAATTGATGGGCATCCCCCTGATTTCCAGTTCTCGACCTCCACAAAGAGCTGCTATAAATATTTTTGTACACATGGGACCCTTTCCCATTTTTATGATCTCAGATTCTTTTCCTATTCTTAGCATCATTATTTCCTGTCTCCCTACCAAAACTCCCTCTAATTAAAAAAAGTAATAATTAAGCATAGTTACTCAAAATAAATCAACACATTGAATATGTCTAAAAATAGACGCTTTCATCGGTCCCTTGAAATCCCCACTTTTTGTCAGCCACTGGATTGCATTCTCCATCATTTTTCTGGAGTCATTAGTTACCACACTGATCACAATTCTTGAGTCTTTCGTTGTTGTTTTCCTTCACAAGGCAGTGGATACTATATCCACTGTGGTCCTGGTTCTGCTCATTTCACTATGCATCAATCTATATAAGTCTTCCCAGGTTTCTCTAAACATATCCCTTTTATCATTATTTAAGGCATAACAACACATACCATTACATTTCTATCACATAATTTGTTTGGCCATTACTCCTGTTGATGAGCACTCAATTTGTCCCTAGTCATTTGCTATAACAAAAAGGAATTATGCTAAGTATTTTTGTACATATGAGTCCTTTTCCTCTGTCTTTGATCTCTTAGGGTGTAAATGACGGTGGCATCATTTCATCACCGCTTAGGGACTTTATAGATACAGACCCAAAATGCTTTCCAGAATGGCTGAGACAATTCACACCTTCATCCACAATGTAGCCCAGTTTCTTGTACCTAGCAGGTGCTTAGTGTTTTTGACATTAAATTGAGCTGACTCTAGTCCAACCCTCTCATTTTACCTATGAAGTGCGGTGACTTGGCCAAAGTCACTCAGCCTGTTATGATGAGACTCTCCAAGCTTCAGAGCAGAGCAGGTGCCTCCAAATCTTAAACCAATGAAAAACATGAAGCGGGACTGATTGGTGAAGCAGCAGTGCTAAGTGAAGGAGCATCCCATCCACTTTCTTGGCCTGCATTCTCTAACACTGTTGATCTTGATGCTGCAGAGACCCAGGGGTTCCTTCCCCATTTGCTGGGATTCCATCCAAACATATCATAAACAAACACACGCACTGATCCCCTAAGGCTGGGCCTGTACAGACAATCAAAATACAGGATCCAACCAAGCTAAGGGAAATGCCAAGAATCAGGGCCAACTCTCTGCAAGCCCAGGGGGATCAACAAAACTTGGCTGCAGATCCTCCAACCATTTCTTTACCCCCTTTAGCTGACCACCGCTGAGGCCCAGCCTTCTCCCTATGCCCACCCCAGAATCCCCAGTTTATTCTCTCTCCCTGTTTCCCCCTCCAACCCTGATTTCCATCACCACATTCTCTTGCAGAAGCTTGAGGCCACCCAGCGTGCAATGGAAAAAGTGACGCCATCCGGCCTTCTCTGCGGGGTGGGCTCAACATGAGAAATCAAGGCGTCTGCAGGAGGTCGAGGCAAGTAGGTCAGGGAGAGAGCTGTTTGATCATGTCAGAATATGCTGGGGGTATCACGTAGCAAGGGTGATGGATGATTCTACATCTGCACCAACAGCGAACTAGGAAGCTGAAATCCTGGTGGAACGAGACAAATGGTCCAGTCACAGAAACAATGAATGGGAGAAGCATTGATATTTGTACTCAGTAGACCGGCACTCAGGTTGGGAGGACAGATTCAAACTAGAATAATAATATTCATGACTCATGCAGATATCACACTTTAAGGCAGTGTGTCAAGCTCAAATCAAAAGGTAGATTTATAGACTTAGAAAACCATATGTTAACATTATCTATGTCCTGTTGCATTTTTACTTTTTTCTCTTAAATATCTCCCAATTACACTTTAATCTGGTTCAGGCAGCTGATTAGGGTTACCCAGGACTTGAGAGGCAAGTACTGTTATCCCCATTGTACAGATAAGGGCATCAAGGCTCAAAGAGGCAAATGAACAGTCTAAAATCTTCTTGCTAGTAAGTGTTTGAGCCAGGATTCCAACATGAGTCTTCTGACTCTTGACTGTCTCCAGCAGTATTTCTCCAACTAGCCAAACGTAAGCTTAGGCAACAAGGTAATACAGTGGGTGATTGTTAGACTTGGAAAAACGGAAATGTAAATCCTGCTGCAGACACTTATGTGGGCAAGTCATGTAACCACTATCTGCCTCAGTTTCCTCATCTGTAAAATAAGGAAGAATGAGACAAGATAGGCAAAGTGCTTTGCACTCTGTTCATGCCCGTTATTGTTATGAGAAAAGAGACCATCTCTCTTTTTATATCCTGGCACAGTAGACCATAGATTGGGATCATTGATTTTACAGCTAGAAAGGATTGTAGGGTCCCAGACCTACAGCTGACAAAGATCTCAGAGGATGCTTAATCCAGTCCTGAAATTTTAGAGATGAGGAAACTGAAGCACAGATCAGTTAAGTCAAGCCCAAGATAATACAACTAGTAAATATCTGAGGGACAGGTGTAAACCCAGCTCTTCTTAATTCTAAGACCAATGCTCCAAGTTCTCAGTCATCCCAAAACCTGGCAATCTTTCAGTCAACAAATACGTATTAAATACCAACCGGCTCCATTCAAATCTTAGCTCAAAGGACCATCCCCTCATCTGCTAATGCCTTCCTCCTCAAATTAGTTTATAGTGATTTTTTATATGAGGCAGCTAGATTACTCAGTGGTTAGAGTGCTGGCCTTGGAGTCAGAAAGGCCTGAGTTCCAATCTAGCTGCAGATTTCACTAGCTCTATGGCCCTGGACAGATCACTTAAGCCCTGTTTGCCTTAAGCTACTGGAGAAGGAAATGGCAAAACACCCTACCATCTTTGACAAGAAAATCCTATGAACAATGTCCGCAGGGTGAAAAGCTGGACATGAGTGAGCAACAAGAATTTTGTATACATCTTGTACATTCTGCTATATGATGTCTTTCCTGATCAAATGTGCCTGCACATAGTAGGTGCTTAATAAATGCTTGCTGACTAACTTCACGCAACTTCTTAGCACAAGAGAATGTCTTCTGTTCCCCAAGGCATGTTAAGTATGATCTCTTATTAAATATTTAAGTTTGAGGGGGAAGGATTTCAGTGGGGAATACTCAACTGAGTTTCTGGAGAGAGAGAGAGACAGAGGGAAAGAAAGGGAGGGAAAGATAGAGTGAGGAGAGACTGATACAAAGGTGGTGATGGAGAGAGAAATAGGAAGGAAGGAAGGAAGGAAGGAAGGAAGGAAGGAAG